>JBBMRE010000130.1:0-362482 GCA_037974335.1 Prionace glauca | reverse complement strand
TCACGTGCTCACTGTGTCCTGTGTCTCTCTCGGTCACTGTGTCTCTCTCTCGGTCCCTGTGTCTCTCTCGGTCCCTGTCTCTCTCTCGGTCCCTGTGTCTGTCTCTTGGTCCCTGTGTCTCTCTCGGTCACTGTGTCTCTCTCGGTCGCTGTGTCTCTCTCTCGGTCACTGTGTCTCTCTCAGTCCCTGTGTGTTCACTCGGTCCCTGTCTCTCTCTCGGTCCCTGTCCCTCTCTCTAAGACCCTGTGTCTCTCTGTTGTCCCTGTATCTTTCTCTCAGTTCCTGTGTCTCACTCGGTCCCTGTCTCTCTCTCTGTCCCGGTGTCTCTCTCTCGGTCCCTGTGTTCTTCTCTCAGTCCCTGTTTCTCTCTTGGTCCCTGTGACTCTCTCAGTCCCTGTGTCTCTCTCTCGGTCTGTGTCTCTCTCTCGGTGCCTGTGTTTCTCTCTCGGTCCCTGTGTCTCCCTCGGTCGCTGTGTCTCATTCAGTTCCTGTGTCTCTCTCTCGGTCCCTGTGTCACTCTTGGTACCTGTGACTCTCTCGGTTCCAGTGTCTCTCTCGGTACCTGTGTCTCTCTCTCGGTCCCTGTGACTCGCTCAATCCCTGTGTCACTCTCTCGGTCCCTGTGTCTCTCTCTCGGTGCCTGTGTCTCTCTCTCGGTCCCGGTGTCTCTCTCGGTCCCTGTGTCTCTCTCTCGGTCCCTGTGTCTCACTCGGTCCCTGTGTCTCTCTCTCGGTCCCTGTGTCTCTCTCGGTCCCTGTGTCTCTCTCTCGGTCCCTGTGTCTCTCCCTCACCCCTGTGTCTCTCTCGGTCTGTGTGTCTCACTCGGTCCCTGTGTCTCTCTCGGCCCCTGTGTCTCTCTCTCACCCCTGTGTCTCTCTCTGTCCCGGTGTCTCTCTCGGTCCCTGTCTCTCTCACGGTCCCTGTCACTCTGTCAGTCCCTGTGTCTCACTCGGTCCCTGTCTCCCTCTCGGTCGCTGTGCCTCTCTCTAAGATCCTGTGTCTCTCTCTGGGTCCCTGTGTCTCTCTCGGTCCCTGTCTCTCTCTCGGTCCCTGTGACTCTCTCTCGGTCCCTGTGTCTCTCTCTCGGTCCCTGTGTTTCTCTCTCAGTCCCTGTCTCTCTCATGGTCCCTGTCACTCTCTCAGTCCCTGTATCTCACTCGGTCCCTGTCTCCCTCTCGGTCCCTGTGCCTCTCTCTAAGACCCTGTGTCTCTCTCTTGGTCCCTGTGTCTCTCTCAGTTCCTGTGTCTCTCTCAGTTCCTGTGTCTCTCTCAGTCCCTGTGTCTCTCACTTGGTCCCTGTCTCTCTCTCGGTCCATGTCACTATCTCAGTCCCTGTGTCTCACTCGGTCCCTGTCTCTCTCTCGGCCCTGTGCCTCTCTCTAAGATCCTGTGTCTCTCTCTCGATCCCTGTGTCTCTCTCCCCGCCCTTGTGTCTCTCTCAGTCCCTGTGTCTCTCTCGGTCCCTGTGTCTCTCTTGGACCCTGTGTCTCTCTCTTGGTCCCTGTGTCTCTCTCAGTTCCTGTGTCTCTCTCAGTTCCTGTGTCTCTCTCAGTCCCTGTGTCTCTCACTCGGTCCCTGTCTCTCTCTCGGTCCCTGTGTCACTCACTCGATCCATGTTTCTCTCCCAGTCCCTGTGTCTCTCTCGGTCGCTGTGTCTCACTCGGTCCCTGTGTCTCTCTCTCACCCCTGTGTCTCTCTCGGTCCCGATGTCTCTCTCGGTCCCTGTGTCTCTCTCTCAGTCCCTGTGTCTCTCTCTGGGTCTCTGTGTCTCACTCGGTCCCTTTCTCTCTCTCGGTCCCTGTGTCTCTCTGTCTGTCACTGTGTCTCTCTCGGATCCTGTGTCTCTCTCTCGGTCCCTGTGTCTCTCTCTCGGTCCCTGTGTCTCTCTCAGTCCCTGTGTCTCTCTCGGTACCTGTGTCTCTCTCTCGGTCCCTGTGTCTCTCTCTCGGTCCCTGTGTCTCTCTCGGTCCCTGTGTCTCTCTCGGTCCCTGTGTCTCTCTCTCGGTTCCAATGTCTCTCTCTCACCCCTGTGTCTCTCTCGGTCGCTGTGTCTCACTCGGTCCCAGTGTTTGTCTCGGTCCCTCTGTCTCTCTCTCGGTCCTTGTCTCTCTCTCGGTCCATGTCACTATCTCAGTCCCTGTGTCTCACTCGGTCCCTGTCTCTCTCTCGGTCCCTGTGCCTCTCTCTAAGATCCTGTGTCTCTCTCTCGATCCCTGTGTCTCTCTCCCCGCCCTTGTGTCTCTCTCAGTCCCTGTGTCTCTCTCGTCCCTGTGTCTCTCTCGGACCCGGTGTCTCTCTCGGACCCTGTGTCTCTCTCGGTCCCTGTGTCTCTCTCTCGGTCCCTCTGCCTCTCTGTCGGTCCCTGTGTTTCTCTCTCGGTCCCTGTCTCTCTCTCGGTCCCTGTGTCTCTCTGTCAGTCCCTGAGTCTCTCTCTCGGTCACTGTGTCACTCTCTCGGTCCCTGTGTCTCTCTCTCGGTCCCAGTCTCTCTCTCGGTCCCTGTATCTCTCTCTCGGTCCCTGTGTCTCTCTCTCGGTCCCTGTGTCTCTCTCTCTGCACCTGTGTCTCTCTCTCGGTCCCTGTGTCTCTCTCTCGGTCCCTGTGTCTCTGTCTCGGTCCCTGTATCTCACTCTCGGTCCCTGTGTCTCTCTCTCGGTCCCTGTGTCTCTCTCTCTGCACCTGTGTCTCTCTCTCGGTCCCTGTGTCTCTCTCTCGGTCCCTGTGTCTCTGTCTCGGTCCCTGTGTCTCTCTCTCGGTACCTGTGTCTCTCTCGGTCCCTGTGTCTCTCTCTCGGTCCCTCTGCCTCTCTGTCGGTCCCTGTGTTTCTCTCTCGGTCCCTGTCTCTCTCTCGGTCCCTGTGTCTCTCTGTCAGTCCCTGAGTCTCTCTCTCGGTCACTGTGTCACTCTCTCGGTCCCTGTGTCTCTCTCTCGGTCCCAGTCTCTCTCTCGGTCCGGGTATCTCTCTCTCGGTCCCTGTGTCTCTCTCTCTCGGTCCCTGTGTCTCTCTCTCTGCACCTGTGTCTCTCTCTCGGTCCCTGTGTCTCTCTCTCGGTCCCTGTGTCTCTGTCTCGGTCCCTGTGTCTCTCTCTCGGTACCTGTGTCTCTCTCTCGGTCCCTGTGTCTCTCTCTCAGTCCCTGTGTCTCTCTCGGTCCCTTTGTCTCTCTCACTCTCGGTCCTTGTGTCTCTCTCTCGGTTCCTATGTCTCTCTCTCACCCCTGTGTCTCACTCGGTCCCAGTGTCTCTCTCGGTCCCTCTGACTCTCTCTCGGTCCCTGTCTCTCTCTCGGTCACTGTCACTATCCCAGTCCCTGTGTCTCTCTCAGTCCCTGTGTCTCTCTCGGTCCCTGTGTCTCTCTCGGTCCCTGTGTCTCTCTCGGTCCCTGTGTCTCACTCTCGTTCCCTGTGTCTCTCTCTCGTTCCCTGTGTCTCTCACTCGGTCACTGTGTCTCTCTCAGTCCCTGTGTCTCTCTCGGTCCCTGTGTCTCTCTCTCGGTTCCTGTGTCTCTCTCGGTCACTGTGTCTCTCTCTCGGTCCCTGTGTCTCTCTCGGTCCCTGTCTCTCTCTCGGTCCCTGTGTCTCTCTCTTGGTCCCTGTGTCTCTCTCGGTCACTGTGTCTCTCTCGGTCGCTGTGTCTCTCTCTCGGTCACTGTGTCTCTCTCAGTCCCTGTGTGTCACTCGGTCCCTGTCTCTCTCTCGGTCCCTGTCCCTCTCTCTAAGACCCTGTGTCTCTCTGTTGTCCCTGTATCTTTCTCTCAGTTCCTGTGTCTCACTCGGTCCCTGTCTCTCTCTCTGTCCCGGTGTCTCTCTCTCGGTCCCTGTGTTCTTCTCTCAGTCCCTGTTTCTCTCTTGGTCCCTGTGACTCTCTCAGTCCCTGTGTCTCTCTCTCGGTCTGTGTCTCTCTCTCGGTGCCTGTGTTTCTCTCTCGGTCCCTGTGTCTCCCTCGGTCGCTGTGTCTCATTCAGTTCCTGTGTCTCTCTCTCGGTCCCTGTGTCACTCTTGGTACCTGTGACTCTCTCGGTCCCAGTGTCTCTCTCGGTACCTGTGTCTCTCTCTCGGTCCCTGTGACTCGCTCAATCCCTGTGTCACTCTCTCGGTCCCTGTGTCTCTCTCTCGGTGCCTGTGTCTCTCTCTCGGTCCCGGTGTCTCTCTCGGTCCCTGTGTCTCTCTCTCGGTCCCTGTGTCTCACTCGGTCCCTGTGTCTCTCTCTCGGTCCCTGTGTCTCTCTCGGTCCCTGTGTCTCTCTCTCGGTCCCTGTGTCTCTCCCTCACCCCTGTGTCTCTCTCGGTCTGTGTGTCTCACTCGGTCCCTGTGTCTCTCTCGGCCCCTGTGTCTCTCTCTCACCCCTGTGTCTCTCTCTGTCCCGGTGTCTCTCTCGGTCCCTGTCTCTCTCACGGTCCCTGTGCCTCTCTCTAAGATCCTGTGTCTCTCTCTGGGTCCCTGTGTCTCTCTCGGTCCCTGTCTCTCTCTCGGTCCCTGTGACTCTCTCTCGGTCCCTGTGTCTCTCTCTCGGTCCCTGTGTTTCTCTCTCGGTCCCTGTCTCTCTCATGGTCCCTGTCACTCTCTCAGTCCCTGTGTCTCACTCGGTCCCTGTCTCCCTCTCGGTCCCTGTGCCTCTCTCTAAGACCCTGTGTCTCTCTCTTGGTCCCTGTGTCTCTCTCAGTTCCTGTGTCTCTCTCAGTTCCTGTGAATCTCTCAGTCCCTGTGTCTCTCACTTGGTCCCTGTCTCTCTCTCGGTCCATGTCACTATCTCAGTCCCTGTGTCTCACTCGGTCCCTGTCTCTCTCTCGGCCCTGTGCCTCTCTCTAAGATCCTGTGTCTCTCTCTCGATCCCTGTGTCTCTCTCCCCGCCCTTGTGTCTCTCTCAGTCCCTGTGTCTCTCTCGGTCCCTGTGTCTCTCTTGGACCCTGTGTCTCTCTCTTGGTCCCTGTGTCTCTCTCAGTTCCTGTGTCTCTCTCAGTTCCTGTGTCTCTCTCAGTCCCTGTGTCTCTCACTCGGTCCCTGTCTCTCTCTCGGTCCCTGTGTCACTCACTCGATCCATGTTTCTCTCCCAGTCCCTGTGTCTCTCTCGGTCGCTGTGTCTCACTCGGTCCCTGTGTCTCTCTCTCACCCCTGTGTCTCTCTCGGTCCCGATGTCTCTCTCGGTCCCTGTGTCTCTCTCTCAGTCCCTGTGTCTCTCTCTGGGTCTCTGTGTCTCACTCGGTCCCTTTCTCTCTCTCGGTCCCTGTGTCTCTCTGTCTGTCACTGTGTCTCTCTCGGATCCTGTGTCTCTCTCTCGGTCCCTGTGTCTCTCTCTCGGTCCCTGTGTCTCTCTCAGTCCCTGTGTCTCTCTCGGTACCTGTGTCTCTCTCTCGGTCCCTGTGTCTCTCTCTCGGTCCCTGTGTCTCTCTCGGTCCCTGTGTCTCTCTCGGTCCCTGTGTCTCTCTCTCGGTTCCAATGTCTCTCTCTCACCCCTGTGTCTCTCTCGGTCGCTGTGTCTCACTCGGTCCCAGTGTTTGTCTCGGTCCCTCTGTCTCTCTCTCGGTCCTTGTCTCTCTCTCGGTCCATGTCACTATCTCAGTCCCTGTGTCTCACTCGGTCCCTGTCTCTCTCTCGGTCCCTGTGCCTCTCTCTAAGATCCTGTGTCTCTCTCTCGATCCCTGTGTCTCTCTCCCCGCCCTTGTGTCTCTCTCAGTCCCTGTGTCTCTCTCGGTCCCTGTGTCTCTCTCGGACCCGGTGTCTCTCTCGGACCCTGTGTCTCTCTCGGTCCCTGTGTCTCTCTCTCGGTCCCTCTGCCTCTCTGTCGGTCCCTGTGTTTCTCTCTCGGTCCCTGTCTCTCTCTCGGTCCCTGTGTCTCTCTGTCAGTCCCTGAGTCTCTCTCTCGGTCACTGTGTCACTCTCTCGGTCCCTGTGTCTCTCTCTCGGTCCCAGTCTCTCTCTCGGTCCCTGTATCTCTCTCTCGGTCCCTGTGTCTCTCTCTCGGTCCCTGTGTCTCTCTCTCTGCACCTGTGTCTCTCTCTCGGTCACTGTGTCTCTCTCTCGGTCCCTGTGTCTCTGTCTCGGTCCCTGTGTCTCTCTCTCGGTACCTGTGTCTCTCTCTCGGTCCCTGTGTCTCTCTCTCACCCCTGTGTCTCACTCGGTCCCAGTGTCTCTCTCGGTCCCTCTGACTCTCTCTCGGTCCCTGTCTCTCTCTCGGTCACTGTCACTATCCCAGTCCCTGTGTCTCTCTCAGTCCCTGTGTCTCTCTCGGTCCCTGTGTCTCTCTCGGTCCCTGTGTCTCTCTCGGTCCCTGTGTCTCACTCTCGTTCCCTGTGTCTCTCTCTCGTTCCCTGTGTCTCTCACTCGGTCACTGTGTCTCTCTCAGTCCCTGTGTCTCTCTCGGTCCCTGTGTCTCTCTCTCGGTTCCTGTGTCTCTCTCGGTCACTGTGTCTCTCTCTCGGTCCCTGTGTCTCTCTCGGTCCCTGTCTCTCTCTCGGTCCCTGTGTCTCTCTCTTGGTCCCTGTGTCTCTCTCGGTCACTGTGTCTCTCTCGGTCGCTGTGTCTCTCTCTCGGTCACTGTGTCTCTCTCAGTCCCTGTGTGTCACTCTGTCCCTGTCTCTCTCTCGGTCCCTGTCCCTCTCTCTAAGACCCTGTGTCTCTCTGTTGTCCCTGTATCTTTCTCTCAGTTCCTGTGTCTCACTCGGTCCCTGTCTCTCTCTCTGTCCCGGTGTCTCTCTCTCGGTCCCTGTGTTCTTCTCTCAGTCCCTGTTTCTCTCTTGGTCCCTGTGACTCTCTCAGTCCCTGTGTCTCTCTCTCGGTCTGTGTCTCTCTCTCGGTGCCTGTGTTTCTCTCTCGGTCCCTGTGTCTCCCTCGGTCGCTGTGTCTCATTCAGTTCCTGTGTCTCTCTCTCGGTCCCTGTGTCACTCTTGGTACCTGTGACTCTCTCGGTCCCAGTGTCTCTCTCGGTACCTGTGTCTCTCTCTCGGTCCCTGTGACTCGCTCAATCCCTGTGTCACTCTCTCGGTCCCTGTGTCTCTCTCTCGGTGCCTGTGTCTCTCTCTCGGTCCCTGTGTCTCTCTCGGTCCCTGTGACTTGCTCAATCCCTGTGTCTCTCTCTCGGTCCCTGTGTCTCACTCGGTCCCTGTGTCACTCTCTCGGTCCCTGTGTCTCTCTCGGTCCCTGGGTCTCTCTCTCGGTCCCTGTGTCTCTCCCTCACCCCTGTGTCTCTCTCGGTCCGTGTGTCTCTCTCGGTCGCTGTGTCTCACTCGGTCCCTGTGTCTCTCTCGGTCCCTGTGTCTCTCTCTCACCCCTGTGTCTCTCTTCGTCCCGGTGTCTCTCTCGGTCCCTGTCTCTCTCACGGTCCCTGTCACTCTGTCGATCCCTGTGTCTCACTCGGCCCCTGTCTCCCTCTCGGTCCCTGTGCCTCCCTCTAAGACCCTGTGTCTCTCTCTGGGTCCCTGTGTCTCTCTCGGTCCCTGTCTCTCTCTCGGTCCCTGTGACTCTCTCTCGGTCCCTGTGTCTCTCTCTCGGTCCCTGTGTTTCTCTCTCGGTCCCTGTCTCTCTCTCGGTCCCTGTGTCTCTCTGTCAGTCCCTGAGTCTCTCTCTCGGTCCCTGTGTCTCACTCGGTCCCTGTGTCTCTCTCGGTCCCTGTGTCTCTCTCTCGGTCCCTGTGTCTCTCCCTCATCCCTGTGTCTCTCTCGGTCCGTGTGTCTCTCTCGGTCGCTGTGTCTCACTCGGTCCCTGTGTCTCTCTCGGTCCCTGTGTCTCTCTCTCACCCCTGTGTCTCTCTCTGTCCCGGTGTCTCTCTCGGTCCCTGTCTCTCTCACGGTCCCTGTCACTCTGTCAGTCCCTGTGTCTCACTCGGTCCTGCCTCCCTCTCGGTCCCTGTGCCTCTCTCTAAGACCCTGTGTCTTTCTCTGGGTCCCGGTGTCTCTCTCGGTCCCTGTCTCTCTCTCGGTCCCTGTGACTCTCTCTCGGTCCCTGTGTCTCTCTCGGTCCCTGTCTCTCTTTCGGTCCCTGTGTCTCTCTCTCGGCCCCTGTGTCTCTCTCTCGGTCCCTGTGTCTCTCTCTCTGCACCTGTGTCTCTCTCTCGGTCCCTGTGACTCTCTCAGTCCCTGTATCTCTCTCGGTACCTGTGTCTCTCTCTCGGTCCCTGTGTCTCTCTCTCTGCACCTGTGTCTCTCTCTCGGTCCCTGTGTCTCTCTCTCGGACCCTGTGTCTCTCTCGGTCCCTTTGTCTCTCTCACTCTCGGTCCCTGTGTCTCTCTCTCGGTTCCTATGTCTCTCTCTCACCCCTGTGTCTCTCTCGGTCGCTGTGTCTCACTCGGTCCCAGTGTCTCTCTCGGTCCCTGTCACTATCTCATTCCCTGTGTCTCTCTCAGTCCCTGTGTCTCTCTCGGTCCCTGTGTCTCTCTCGGTCCCTGTGTCTCACTCTCGATCCCTGTGTCTCTCTCTCGGTCCCTGTGTCACTCACTCGGTCCCTGTGTCTCTCTCTCGGTCCCTGTGTCTCTCTCTCTGCACCTGTGTCTCTCTCTCGGTCCCTGTGTCTCTCTCTCGGTCCCTCTGCCTCTCTGTCGGACCCTGTGTTTCTCTCTCGGTCCCTGTCTCTCTCTCGGTCCCTGTGTCTCTCTGTCAGTCCCTGAGTCTCTCTCTCGGTCACTGTGTCTCTCTCTCGGTACCTGTGTCTCTCTCTCTGTCCCTGTCTCTCTCTCGGTCCCTGTGTCTCTCTCTCGGACCCTGTGACTCTCTCAGTCCCTGTGTCTCTCTCTGGGTCCCAGTGTCTCTCTTGGTCCCTGTGTCTCTCTCTTGGTCACTGTGTCTCACTCGGTACCTGTCTCTGTCTCGGTCCCTGTGTCACTCACTCGATCCATGTTTCTACCTCAGTCCCTGTGTCTCTCTCGGTCGCTGTGTCTCACTCGGTCCCTGTGTCTCTCTCGGTCCCTGTGTCTCTCTCTCTCACCCCTGTGTCTCTCTCGGTCCCGATGTCTCTCTCGGTCCCTGTGTCTCTCTCTCAGTCCCTGTGTCTCTCTCTGGGTCCCTGTGTCTCACTCGGTCCCTTTCTCTCTCTCGGTCCCTGTGTCTCTCTGTCTGTCCCTGTGTCTCTCTCTCTCTCTCGGTCCCTGTCTCTCTCTGTCGGTCACTGTGTCTCTCTCGGACCCTGTGTCTCTCTCTCGGTCCCTGTGTCTCTCTCTCTCTGTACCTGTGTCTCTCTCTCGGTCCCTGTGTCTCTCTCTGTCCCGGTGTCTCTCTCGGTCCCTGTCCCTCTCTCTAAGACCCTGTGTCTCTCTCTCGGTCCCTGTGTCTCACTCTCGGTCCCAGTCTCTCTCTCGGTCCCTGTGTCACTCACTCGATCCCTGTTTCTCTCTTAGTCCCTGTGTCTCTCTCAGTCCCTGTGTCTCTCTCTCGGTCCCTGTGTCTCTCTCGGTCCCTGTGTCTCGCGCCCGGTCCCTGTGTCTCTCTCGGTCGCTGTGTCTCACTCGGTACCTGTCTCAGTCTCGGTCCCTGTGTCTTTCTCGGTCCCTGTGTCTCTCTCGGTCCCTGTGTCCCTCTCGGACCCTGTGTCTCTCTCTCAGTACCTGTGTCTCTCTCTCGGTCCCTGTGTCTCTCTCGGTCCCTGTGTCTCTCTCTCGGTCCCTCTGCCTCTCTGTCGGACCCTGTGTTTCTCTCTCGGTCCCTGTCTCTCTCTCGGTCCCTGTGTCTCTCTGTCAGTCCCTGAGTCTCTCTCTCGGTCACTGTGTCTCTCTCTCGGTCCCTGTGTCTCTCTCTCGGTCCCTGTCTCTCTCTCGGTCCCTGTGTCTCTTTCTCGGACGCTGTGTCTCTCTCTCGGTCCCTGTGTCTCTCTCTCTCTGTACCTGTGTCTCTCTCTCGGTCCCTGTGTCTCTCTCAGTCCCTGTGTCTCTCTCGGTACCTGTGTCTCTCTCTCGGTTCCTGTGTCTCTCTCTCGGTCCCTGTGTCTCTCTCTCGGTCCCTGTGTCTCTCTCGGTCCCTGTGACTCGCTCAATCCCTGTGTCTCTCTCTCGGTCCCTGTATCTCACTCGGTCCCTGTGTCTCTCTCTCGGTCCCTGTCCCTCTCTCTAAGACCCTGTGTTTCTCTCTTGGTCCCTGTGTCTCTCTCAGTCCCTGTGTCTCTCTCAGTCCCTGTGTCTCTCACTCGGTCCCTGTGTCTCTCTCGGTCCCTGTGTCTCACTCTCGGTCCCTGTCTCTCTCTCGGTCCCTGTGTCACTCACTCGATCCCTGTTTCTCTCTTAGTCCCTGTGTCTCTCTCAGTCCCTGTGTCTCTCTCTCGGTCCCTGTGTCTCGCGCCCGATCCCTGTGTCTCTCTCGGTCCCTGTGTCTCTCTCGGTCCCGATGTCTCTCTCGGTCCCTGTGTCTCTCTCTCAGTCCCTGTGTCTCTCTCTGGGTCCCTGTGTCTCACTCGGTCCCTTTCTCTCTCTCTGTCCCTGTGTCTCTCTTGGTCCCTGTGTCTCTCTCTTGGTCACTGTGTCTCACTCGGTACCTGTCTCTGTCTCGGTCCCTGTGACTTTCTCGGTCCCTGTGTCTCTCTCGGTCCCTGTGTCCCTCTCGGACCCTGTGTCTCTCTCTCAGTCCCTGTGTCTCTCTCGCGCTCCCTGTGTCTCTCTCGGTCCCTGTGTCTCTCTCTCGGTCCCTCTGCCTCTCTGTCGGACCCTGTGTTTCTCTCTCGGTCCCTGTGTCTCTCTCGGTCCCTGTGTCTCTCTGTCAGTCCCTGAGTCTCTCTCTCGGTCACTGTGTCTCTCTCTCGGTCCCTCTGTCTCTCTCTCGGTCCCTGTCTCTCTCTCGGTCCCTGTGTCTCTTTCTCTCTGTACCTGTGTCTCTCTCTCGGTCCCTGTGTCTCTCTCAGTCCCTGTGTCTCTCTCGGTACCTGTGTCTCTCTCTCGGTTCCTGTGTCTCTCTCTCGGTCCCTGTGTCTCTCTCTCGGTCCCTGTGTCTCTCTCGGTCCCTGTGACTCGCTCAATCCCTGTGTCTCTCTCTCGGTCCCTGTATCTCACTCGGTCCCTGTGTCTCTCTCTCGGTCCCTGTGTCTCTCTCGGTCCCTCTGTCTCTCTCTCGGTCCCTGTGTCTCTCTCTCACCCCTGTGTCTCTCTCGGTCCGTGTGTCTCTCTCGGTCGCTGTGTCTCACTCGGTCCCTGTGTCTCTCTCGGTCCCTGTGTCTGTCTCTCACCCCTGTGTCTCTCTCTGTCCCGGTGTCTCCCTCGGTCCCTGTCTCTCTCATGGTCCCTGTCAGTCTCTCAGTCCCTGTGTCTCACTCCGTCCCTGTCTCCCTCTCGGTCCCTGTGCCGCTCTCTCAGTCCCTGTGTCTCTCTCAGTCCCTGTGTCTCTCACTCGGTCCCTGTGTCTCTCTCGGTCCCTGTGTCTCACTCTCGGTCCCTGTCTCTCTCTCTGTCCCTGTGTCACTCACTCGATCTCTGTTTCTCTCTCAGTCCCTGTGTCTCTCTCGGTCGCTGTGTCTCACTCGGTCCCTGTGTCTCTCTCGGTCCCTGTGTCTCTCTCTCACCCCTGTGTCTCTCTCGGTCCCGATGTCTCTCTCGGTCCCTGTGTCTCTCTCTCAGTCCCTGTGTCTCTCTCTGGGTCCCTGTGTCTCACTCGGTCCCTTTCTCTCTCTCGGTCCCTGTGTCTCTCTGTTGGTCACTGTGTCTCTCTGTCGGTACCTGTGTCTCTCTCTCTCTCGGTCCCTGTCTCTCTCTCTCGGTCACTGTGTCTCTCTTGGTCCCTGTGTCTCTCTCAGTCCCTGTGTCTCTCTCGGTCCCTGTGTCTCTCTCGGTCCCTGTGTCTCTCGCGGTCCCTGTGTCTCACTCTCGTTCCCTGTGTCTCTCTCTCTCGGTCCCTGTGTCACTCACTCGGTCACTGTGTCTCTCTCAGTCCCTGTGTCTCTCTCGGTCCCTGTGTCTCTCTCTCGGTTCCTGTGTCTCTCTCGGTCACTGTGACTCTCTCTCGGTCCCTGTGTCTCTCTCGGTCCCTGTCTCTCTCTCGGTCCCTGTGTCTCTCTCTTGGTCCCTGTGTCTCTCTCGGTCACTGTGTCTCTCTCCGGGTAACTGTGACTCTCTCAGTCCCTGTGTGTCACTCGGTCCCTGTCTCTCTCTCAGTCCCTGTGTCTCTCTCTCGGTCCCTGTGTCTCGCGCCCGGTCCCTGTGTCTCTCTCGGTCCCTGTGTCTCTCTCGGTCCCGATGTCTCTCTCGGTCCCTGTGTCTCTCTCTCAGTCCCTGTGTCTCTCTCTGGGTCCCTGTGTCTCACTCGGTCCCTTTCTCTCTCTCTGTCCCTGTGTCTCTCTTGGTCCCTGTGTCTCTCTCTTGG
Source organism: Prionace glauca (assembly GCA_037974335.1). NCBI lineage: Eukaryota > Metazoa > Chordata > Chondrichthyes > Carcharhiniformes > Carcharhinidae > Prionace > Prionace glauca. The sequence goes on along the minus strand of JBBMRE010000130.1, from coordinate 350,220 downwards.
TCACTGTGTCTCACTCGGTACCTGTCTCTGTCTCGGTCCCTGTGACTTTCTCGGTCCCTGTGTCTCTCTCGGTCCCTGTGTCCCTCTCGGACCCTGTGTCTCTCTCTCAGTCCCTGTGTCTCTCTCGCGCTCCCTGTGTCTCTCTCGGTCCCTGTGTCTCTCTCTCGGTCCCTCTGCCTCTCTGTCGGACCCTGTGTTTCTCTCTCGGTCCCTGTGTCTCTCTCGGTCCCTGTGTCTCTCTGTCAGTCCCTGAGTCTCTCTCTCGGTCACTGTGTCTCTCTCTCGGTCCCTCTGTCTCTCTCTCGGTCCCTGTCTCTCTCTCGGTCCCTGTGTCTCTTTCTCTCTGTACCTGTGTCTCTCTCTCGGTCCCTGTGTCTCTCTCAGTCCCTGTGTCTCTCTCGGTACCTGTGTCTCTCTCTCGGTTCCTGTGTCTCTCTCTCGGTCCCTGTGTCTCTCTCTCGGTCCCTGTGTCTCTCTCGGTCCCTGTGACTCGCTCAATCCCTGTGTCTCTCTCTCGGTCCCTGTATCTCACTCGGTCCCTGTGTCTCTCTCTCGGTCCCTGTGTCTCTCTCGGTCCCTCTGTCTCTCTCTCGGTCCCTGTGTCTCTCTCTCACCCCTGTGTCTCTCTCGGTCCGTGTGTCTCTCTCGGTCGCTGTGTCTCACTCGGTCCCTGTGTCTCTCTCGGTCCCTGTGTCTGTCTCTCACCCCTGTGTCTCTCTCTGTCCCGGTGTCTCTCTCGGTCCCTGTCTCTCTCATGGTCCCTGTCAGTCTCTCAGTCCCTGTGTCTCACTCCGTCCCTGTCTCCCTCTCGGTCCCTGTGCCGCTCTCTAAGACCCTGTGTCTCTCTCTTGGTCCCTGTGTCTCTCTCAGTCCCTGTGTCTCTCTCAGTCCCTGTGTCTCTCACTCGGTCCCTGTGTCTCTCTCGGTCCCTGTGTCTCACTCTCGGTCCCTGTCTCTCTCTCTGTCCCTGTGTCACTCACTCGATCTCTGTTTCTCTCTCAGTCCCTGTGTCTCTCTCGGTCGCTGTGTCTCACTCGGTCCCTGTGTCTCTCTCGGTCCCTGTGTCTCTCTCTCACCCCTGTGTCTCTCTCGGTCCCGATGTCTCTCTCGGTCCCTGTGTCTCTCTCTCAGTCCCTGTGTCTCTCTCTGGGTCCCTGTGTCTCACTCGGTCCCTTTCTCTCTCTCGGTCCCTGTGTCTCTCTGTTGGTCACTGTGTCTCTCTGTCGGTACCTGTGTCTCTCTCTCTCTCGGTCCCTGTCTCTCTCTCTCGGTCACTGTGTCTCTCTTGGTCCCTGTGTCTCTCTCAGTCCCTGTGTCTCTCTCGGTCCCTGTGTCTCTCTCGGTCCCTGTGTCTCTCGCGGTCCCTGTGTCTCACTCTCGTTCCCTGTGTCTCTCTCTCTCGGTCCCTGTGTCACTCACTCGGTCACTGTGTCTCTCTCAGTCCCTGTGTCTCTCTCGGTCCCTGTGTCTCTCTCTCGGTTCCTGTGTCTCTCTCGGTCACTGTGACTCTCTCTCGGTCCCTGTGTCTCTCTCGGTCCCTGTCTCTCTCTCGGTCCCTGTGTCTCTCTCTTGGTCCCTGTGTCTCTCTCGGTCACTGTGTCTCTCTCCGGGTAACTGTGACTCTCTCAGTCCCTGTGTGTCACTCGGTCCCTGTCTCTCTCTCGGTCCCTGTCCCTCTCTCTAAGACCCTGTGTCTCTCTGTTGTCCCTGTATCTTTCTCTCAGTTCCTGTGTCTCTCTCTCGGTCCCTGTCTCTCTCTCTGTCCCGGTGTCTCTCTCTCGGTCCCTGTGTCTCTCTCTCGGTCCCTGTTTCTCTCTTGGTCCCTGTGACTCTCTCAGTCCCTGTGTCTCTCTCTCGGTCTGTGTCTCTCTCTCGGTGCCTGTGTCTCTCTCTCGGTCCCTGTGTCTCCGTCGGTCGCTGTGTCTTATTCAGTTCCTGTGTCTCTCTCTCGGTCCCTGTGTCTCTCTTGGTACCTGTGACTCTCTCGGTCCCTGTGTCTCTCTCGGTACCTGTGTCTCTCTCTCGGTCCCTGTGACTCGCTCAATCCCTGTGTCACTCTCTCGGTCCCTGTGTCTCTCTCTCGGTGCCTGTGTCTCTCTCTCGGTCCCGGTGTCTCTCTCGGTCCCTGTGTCTCTCTCTCGGTCCCTGTGTCTCACTCGGTCCCTGTGTCTCTCTCTCGGTCCCTGTGTCTCTCTCGGTCCCTGTGTCTCTCTCTCGGTCCCTGTGTCTCTCCCTCACCCCTGTGTCTCTCTCGGTCTGTGTGTCTCACTCGGTCCCTGTGTCTCTCTCGGCCCCTGTGTCTCTCTCTCACCCCTGTGTCTCTCTCTCTCCCGGTGTCTCTCTCGGTCCCTGTCTCTCTCACGGTCCCTGTCACTCTGTCAGTCCCTGTGTCTCACTCGGTCCCTGTCTCCCTCTCGGTCCCTGTGCCTCTCTCTAAGATCCTGTGTCTCTCTCTGGGTCCCTGTGTCTCTCTCGGTCCCTGTCTCTCTCTCGGTCCCTGTGACTCTCTCTCGGTCCCTGTGTCTCTCTCTCGGTCCCTGTGTTTCTCCCTCGGTCCCTGTCTCTCTCATGGTCCCTGTCACTCTCTCAGTCCCTGTGTCTCACTCGGTCCCTGTCTCCCTCTCGGTCCCTGTGCCTCTCTCTAAGACCCTGTGTCTCTCTCTTGGTCCCTGTGTCTCTCTCAGTTCCTGTGTCTCTCTCAGTTCCTGTGTCTCTCTCAGTCCTTGTGTCTCTCACTTGGTCCCTGTCTCTCTCTCGGTCCATGTCACTATCTCAGTCCCTGTGTCTCACTCGGTCCCTGTATCTCTCTCGGTCCCTGTGTCTCTCTCGGTCCCTGTCTCTCTCTCGGTCCCTGTGCCTCTCTCTAAGATCCTGTGTCTCTCTCTCGATCCCTGTGTCTCTCTCCCCGCCCTTGTGTCTCTCTCAGTCCCTGTGTCTCTCTCGGTCCCTGTGTCTCTCTTGGACCCTGTGTCTCTCTCTTGGTCCCTGTGTCTCTCTCAGTTCCTGTGTCTCTCTCAGTTCCTGTGTCTCTCTCAGTCCCTGTGTCTCTCACTCGGTCCCTGTCTCTCTCTCGGTCCCTGTGTCACTCACTCGATCCATGTTTCTCTCTCAGTCCCTGTGTCTCTCTCGGTCGCTGTGTCTCACTCGGTCCCTGTGTCTCTCTCTCACCCCTGTGTCTCTCTCGGTCCCGATGTCTCTCTCGGTCCCTGTGTCTCTCTCTCAGTCCCTGTGTCTCTCTCTGGGTCTCTGTGTCTCACTCGGTCCCTTTCTCTCTCTCGGTCCCTGTGTCTCTCTGTCTGTCACTGTGTCTCTCTCGGATCCTGTGTCTCTCTCTCGGTCCCTGTGTCTCTCTCTCGGTCCCTGTGTCTCTCTCAGTCCCTGTGTCTCTCTCGGTACCTGTGTCTCTCTCTCGGTCCCTGTGTCTCTCTCTCGGTCCCTGTGTCTCTCTCGGTCCCTGTGTCTCTCTCGGTCCCTGTGTCTCTCTCTCGGTTCCAATGTCTCTCTCTCACCCCTGTGTCTCTCTCGGTCGCTGTGTCTCACTCGGTCCCAGTGTTTGTCTCGGTCCCTCTGTCTCTCTCTCGGTCCTTGTCTCTCTCTCGGTCCATGTCACTATCTCAGTCCCTGTGTCTCACTCGGTCCCTGTCTCTCTCTCGGTCCCTGTGCCTCTCTCTAAGATCCTGTGTCTCTCTCTCGATCCCTGTGTCTCTCTCCCCGCCCTTGTGTCTCTCTCAGTCCCTGTGTCTCTCTCGGTCCCTGTGTCTCTCTCGGACCCGGTGTCTCTCTCGGACCCTGTGTCTCTCTCGGTCCCTGTGTCTCTCTCTCGGTCCCTCTGCCTCTCTGTCGGTCCCTGTGTTTCTCTCTCGGTCCCTGTCTCTCTCTCGGTCCCTGTGTCTCTCTGTCAGTCCCTGAGTCTCTCTCTCGGTCACTGTGTCACTCTCTCGGTCCCTGTGTCTCTCTCTCGGTCCCAGTCTCTCTCTCGGTCCCTGTATCGCTCTCTAGGTCCCTGTGTCTCTCTCTCGGTCCCTGTGTCTCTCTCTCTGCACCTGTGTCTCTCTCTCGGTCCCTGTGTCTCTCTCTCGGTCCCTGTGTCTCTGTCTCGGTCCCTGTGTCTCTCTCTCGGTACCTGTGTATCTCTCTCGGTCCCTGTGTCTCTCTCTCAGTCCCTGTGTCTCTCTCGGTCCCTGTGTCTCTCTCACTCTCGGTCCTTGTGTCTCTCTCTCGGTTCCTATGTCTCTCTCTCACCCCTGTGTCTCACTCGGTCCCAGTGTCTCTCTCGGTCCCTCTGACTCTCTCTCGGTCCCTGTCTCTCTCTCGGTCACTGTCACTATCCCAGTCCCTGTGTCTCTCTCAGTCCCTGTGTCTCACTCGGTCCCTGTGTCTCTCTCGGTCCCTGTGTCTCTCTCGGTCCCTGTGTCTCACTCTCGTTCCCTGTGTCTCTCTCTCGTTCCCTGTGTCTCTCACTCGGTCACTGTGTCTCTCTCAGTCCCTGTGTCTCTCTCGGTCCCTGTGTCTCTCTCTCGGTTCCTGTGTCTCTCTCGGTCACTGTGTCTCTCTCTCGGTCCCTGTGTCTCTCTCGGTCCCTGTCTCTCTCGGTCACTGTGTCTCTCTCGGTCGCTGTGTCTCTCTCTCGGTCACTGTGTCTCTCTCAGTCCCTGTGTGTCACTCGGTCCCTGTCTCTCTCTCGGTCCCTGTCCCTCTCTCTAAGACCCTGTGTCTCTCTGTTGTCCCTGTATCTTTCTCTCAGTTCCTGTGTCTCACTCGGTCCCTGTCTCTCTCTCTGTCCCGGTGTCTCTCTCTCGGTCCCTGTGTTCTTCTCTCAGTCCCTGTTTCTCTCTCTCGGTCTGTGTCTCTCTCTCGGTGCCTGTGTTTCTCTCTCGGTCCCTGTGTCTCCCTCGGTCGCTGTGTCTCATTCAGTTCCTGTGTCTCTCTCTCGGTCCCTGTGTCACTCTTGGTACCTGTGACTCTCTCGGTCCCAGTGTCTCTCTCGGTACCTGTGTCTCTCTCTCGGTCCCTGTGACTCGCTCAATCCCTGTGTCACTCTCTCGGTCCCTGTGTCTCTCTCTCGGTGCCTGTGTCTCTCTCTCGGTCCCTGCGTCTCTCTCGGTCCCTGTGACTTGCTCAATCCCTGTGTCTCTCTCTCGGTCCCTGTGTCTCACTCGGTCCCTGTGTCACTCTCTCGGTCCCTGTGTCTCTCTCGGTCCCTGGGTCTCTCTCTCGGTCCCTGTGTCTCTCCCTCACCCCTGTGTCTCTCTCGGTCCGTGTGTCTCTCTCGGTCGCTGTGTCTCACTCGGTCCCTGTGTCTCTCTCGGTCCCTGTGTCTCTCTCTCACCCCTGTGTCTCGCTTTGTCCCGGTGTCTCTCTCGGTCCCTGTCTCTCTCACGGTCCCTGTCACTCTGTCAGTCCCTGTGTCTCACTCGGTCCCTGTCTCCCTCTCGGTCCCTGTGCCTCTCTCTAAGACCCTGTGTCTCTCTCTGGGTCCCTGTGTCTCTCTCGGTCCCTGTCTCTCTCTCGGTCCCTGTGACTCTCTCTCGGTCCCTGTGTCTCTCTCTCGGTCCCTGTGTTTCTCTCTCGGTCCCTGTCTCTCTCTCGGTCCCTGTGTCTCTCTGTCAGTCCCTGAGTCTCTCTCTCGGTCCCTGTGTCTCACTCGGTCCCTGTGTCTCTCTCGGTCCCTGTGTCTCTCTCTCGGTCCCTGTGTCTCTCCCTCATCCCTGTGTCTCTCTCGGTCCGTGTGTCTCTCTCGGTCGCTGTGTCTCACTCGGTCCCTGTGTCTCTCTCGGTCCCTGTGTCTCTCTCTCACCCCTGTGTCTCTCTCTGTCCCGGTGTCTCTCTCGGTCCCTGTCTCTCTCACGGTCCCTGTCACTCTGTCAGTCCCTGTGTCTCACTCGGTCCTGCCTCCCTCTCGGTCCCTGTGCCTCTCTCTAAGACCCTGTGTCTTTCTCTGGGTCCCGGTGTCTCTCTCGGTCCCTGTCTCTCTCTCGGTCCCTGTGACTCTCTCTCGGTCCCTGTGTCTCTCTCGGTCCCTGTCTCTCTTTCGGTCCCTGTGTCTCTCTCTCGGCCCCTGTGTCTCTCTCTCGGTCCCTGTGTCTCTCTCTCTGCACCTGTGTCTCTCTCTCGGTCCCTGTGTCTCTCTCAGTCCCTGTATCTCTCTCGGTACCTGTGTCTCTCTCTCGGTCCCTGTGTCTCTCTCTCTGCACCTGTGTCTCTCTCTCGGTCCCTGTGTCTCTCTCTCGGACCCTTTGTCTCTCTCACTCTCGGTCCCTGTGTCTCTCTCTCGGTTCCTATGTCTCTCTCTCACCCCTGTGTCTCTCTCGGTCGCTGTGTCTCACTCGGTCCCAGTGTCTCTCTCGGTCCCTGTCACTATCTCATTCCCTGTGTCTCTCTCAGTCCCTGTGTCTCTCTCGGTCCCTGTGTCTCTCTCGGTCCCTGTGTCTCACTCTCGTTCCCTGTGTCTCTCTCTCGGTCCCTGTGTCTCTCTCTCTCTGTACCTGTGTCTCTCTCTCCGTCCCTGTGTCTCTCTCGGTCCCTTTGTCTCTCTCTCGGTTCCTATGTCTCTCTCTCACCCCTGTGTCTCTCTCGGTCCCTCTGTCTCTCTCTCAGTCCCTGTGTGTCTCTCTCGGACCCTGTGTCTCTCTCGGTCCCTTTGTCTCTCTCTCGGTCCCTCTGCCTCTCTGTCGGTCCCTGTGTTTCTCTCTCGGTCCCTGTCTCTCTCTCAGACCCTGTGTCTCTCTGTCAGTCCCTGAGTCTCTCTCTCGGTCACTGTGTCACTCTCTCGGTCCGTGTGTCTCTCTCTGGGTTCCTATGTCTCTCTCTCTCACCCCTGTGTCTCTCTCGGTCGCTGTGTCTCACTCGGTCCCAGTGTCTCTCTCGGTCCCTCTGACTCTCTCTCGGTCCCTGTCTCTCTCTCGGTCACTGTCACTATCTCAGGCCCTGTGTCTCTCTCAGTCCCTGTGTCTCTCTCGGTCCCTGTGTCTCTCACTCGGTCCCTGTGTCTCTCTCTCGGTCCCTGTGTCTCTCTCGGTCCCTGTGTCTCACTCTCGTTCCCTGTGTCTCTCTCTCGGTCCCTGTGTCATTCACTCGGTCCCTGTGTCTCTCTCAGTCCCTGTGTCTCTCTCGGTCCCTGTGTCTCTCTCTCGGTTCCTGTGTCTCTCTCGGTCCCTGTGTCTCTCTCTCGGTCCCTGTGTCTCTCTCTCACCCCTGTGTCTCTCTCAGTCCGTGTGTCTCTCTCGGTCGCTGTGTCTCACTCGGTCCCTGTGTCGCTCTCGGTCCCTGTGTCTGTCTCTAACCCCTGTGTCTCTCTCTGTCCCGGTGTCTCTCTCGGTCCCTGTCCCTCTCTCTAAGACCCTGTGTCATTCACTCGGTCCCTGTGTCTCTCTCAGTCCCTGTGTCTCTCTCGGTCCCTGTGTCTCACTCTCGGTCCCTGTGTCTCTCTCGGTCGCTGTGTCTCACTCGGTCCCTGTGTCTCTCTCGGACCCTGTGTCTCTCTCTCGTTCCCTGTGTCTCTCTCGGTCGCTGTGTCTCACTCGGTCCCTGTGTCTCTCTCGGACCCTGTGTCTCTCTCTCACCCCTGTGTCTCTCTCGGTCCCGATGTCTCTCTCGGTCCCTCTGTCTCTCTCTCAGTCCCTGTGTCTCTCTCTTGGTCACTGTGTCTCACTCGGTACCTGTCTCTGTCTCGGTCCCTGTGTCTTTCTCGGTCCCTGTGTCTCTCTCGGTCCCTGTGTCCCTCTCGGACCCTGTGTCTCTCTCTCAGTACCTGTGTCTCTCTCTCGGTCCCTGTCTCTCTCTCGGTCCCTGTGTCTCTCTCTCAGTCCCTCTGCCTCTCTGTCGGACCCTGTGTTTCTCTCTCGGTCCCTGTCTCTCTCTCGGTCCCTGTGTCTCTCTGTCAGTCCCTGAGTCTCTCTCTCGGTCACTGTGTCTCTCTCTCGGTCCCTGTGTCTCTCTCTCGGTCCCTGTCTCTCTCTCGGTCCCTGTGTCTCTGTCTCGGACGCTGTGTCTCTCTCTCGGTCCCTGTGTCTCTCTCTCTCTGTACCTGTGTCTCTCTCTCGGTCCCTGTGTCTCTCTCGGTCCCTGTGTCTCTCTCTCGGTCCCTCTGCCTCTCTGTCGGACCCTGTGTTTCTCTTTCGGTCCCTGTGTCTCTCTCGGTCCCTGTGTCTCTCTGTCAGTCCCTGAGTCTCTCTCTCGGTCACTGTGTCTCTCTCTCGGTCCCTCTGTCTCTCTCTCGGTCCCTGTCTCTCTCTCGGTCCCTGTGTCTCTCTCTCGGACGCTGTGTCTCTCTCTCGGTCCCTGTGTCTCTCTCTCTCTGTACCTGTGTCTCTCTCTCGGTCCCTGTGTCTCTCTCAGTCCCTGTGTCTCTCTCGGTACCTGTGTCTCTCTCTCGGTTCCTGTGTTTCTCTCTCGGTCCCTGTGTCTCTCTCTCGGTCCCTGTGTCTCTCTCGGTCCCTGTGACTCGCTCAATCCCTGTGTCTCTCTCTCGGTCCCTGTATCTCACTCGGTCCCTGTGTCTCTCTCTCGGTCCCTGTGTCTCTCTCGGTCCCTCTGTCTCTCTCTCGGTCCCTGTGTCTCTCTCTCACCCCTGTGTCTCTCTCGGTCCGTGTGTCTCTCTCGGTCGCTGTGCCTCACTCGGTCCCTGTGTCTCTCTCGGTCCCTGTGTCTGTCTCTCACCCCTGTGTCTGTCTCTGTCCCGGTGTCTCTCTCGGTCCCTGTCTCTCTCATGGTCCCTGTCACTCTCTCAGTCCCTGTGTCTCACTCGGTCCCTGTCTCCCTCTCGGTCCCTGTGCCGCTCTCTAAGACCCTGTGTCTCTCTCTTGGTCCCTGTGTCTCTCTCAGTCCCTATGTCTCTCTCAGTCCCTGTGTCTCTCACTCGGTCCCTGTGTCTCTCTCGGTCCCTGTGTCTCACTCTCGGTCCCTGTCTGTCTCTCTGTCCCTGTGTCACTCACTCGATCTCTGTTTCTCTCTCAGTCCCTGTGTCTCTCTCGGTCGCTGTGTCTCACTCGGTCCCTGTGTCTCTCTCGGTCCCTGTGTCTCTCTCTCACCCCTGTGTCTCTCTCGGTCCCGATTTCTCTATCGGTCCCTGTGTCTCTCTCTCAGTCCCTGTGTCTCTCTCTGGGTCCCTGTGTCTCACTCGGTCCCTTTCTCTCTCTCGGTCCCTGTGTCTCTCTGTTGGTCACTGTGTCTCTCTGTCGGTACCTGTGCCTCTCTCTCTCTCGGTCCCTGTCTCTCTCTCTCGGTCACTGTGTCTCTCTTGGTCCCTGTGTCTCACTCTTGGTCACTGTGTCTCACTCGGTACCTGTCTCTGTCTCGGTCCCTGTGTCTCGCTCGGTCCATGTGTCTCTCTCTTTCAGTCCCTGTGTCTCTCTCTCGGTCCCTGTGTCTCTCTCTCAGTCCCTGTGTCTCTCTCTCGGTCCCTGTGTCTCTCTCGGACCCTGTGTCTCTCTCGGTCCCTGTGTCTCTCTCTCGGTCCCTCTGCCTCTCTGTCGGACCCTGTGTTTCTCTCTCGGTCCCTGTCTCTCTCTCGGTCCCTGTGTCTCTCTGTCAGTCCCTAAGTCTCTCTCTCGGTCACTGTGTCTCTCTCTCGGTACCTGTGTCTCTCTCTCTGTCCCTGTCTCTCTCTCGGTCCCTGTGTCTCTCTCTCGGACCCTGTGACTCTCTCAGTCCCTGTGTCTCTCTCTGGGTCCCAGTGTCTCTCTCGGTCCCTGTGTCTCTCTCTTGGTCACTGTGTCTCACTCGGTACCTGTCTCTGTCTCGGTCCCTGTGTCTTTCTCGGTCCCTGTGTCTCTCTCGGTCCCTGTGTCACTCACTCGATCCATGTTTCTACCTCAGTCCCTGTGTCTCTCTCGGTCGCTGTGTCTCACTCGGTCCCTGTGTCTCTCTCGGTCCCTGTGTCTCTCTCTCTCACCCCTGTGTCTCTCTCGGTCCCGATGTCTCTCTCGGTCCCTGTGTCTCTCTCTCAGTCCCTGTGTCTCTCTCTGGGTCCCTGTGTCTCACTCGGTCCCTTTCTCTCTCTCGGTCCCTGTGTCTCTCTGTCTGTCCCTGTGTCTCTCTCTCTCTCGGTCCCTGTCTCTCTCTGTCGGTCACTGTGTCTCTCTCGGACCCTGTGTCTCTCTCTCGGTCCCTGTGTCTCTCTCTCTCTGTACCTGTGTCTCTCTCTCGGTCCCTGTGTCTCTCTCAGTCCCTGTGTCTCTCTCGGTACCTGTGTCTCTCTCTCGGTCCCTGTGTCTCTCTCTCCGTCCCTGTGTCTCTCTCGGTCCCTTTGTCTCTCTCACTCTCGGTCCCTGTGTCTCTCTCTCGGTTCCTATGTCTCTCTCTCACCCCTGTGTCTCTCTCGGTCGCTGTGTCTCACTCGGTCCCAGTGTCTCTCTCGGTCCCTCTGTCTCTCTCTCGGTCCCCGTCTCTCCCTCGGTCCCTGTCACTATCTCAGTCCCTGTGGCTCACTCGGTCCCTGTCTCTCTCTCGGTCCCTGTGCCTCTCTCTAAGAACCTGTGTCTCTCTCTCGATCCCTGTGTCTCTCTCCCCGCCATTGTGTCTCTCTCAGTCCCTGTGTCTCTCATGGTCCCTGTGTCTCTCTCGGACCCTGTGTTTCTCTCGGACCCTGTGTCTCTCTCGGTCCCTGTGTCTCTCTCTCGGTCCCTCTGCCTCTCTGTCGGTCCCTGTGTTTCTCTCTCGGTCCCTGTCTCTCTCTCAGACCCTGTGTCTCTCTGTCAGTCCCTGAGTCTCTCTCTCGGTCACTGTGTCACTCTCTCGGTCCGTGTGTCTCTCTCTCGGTCCCTGTCTCTCTCTCGGTCCCTGTGTCTCTCTCTCGGTCCCTGTGTCTCTCTCTCGGTCCCTGTGTCTCTCTCTCTGCACCTGTGTCTCTCTCTCTCGGTCCCTGTGTCTCTCTCTCGGTCCCTGTGTCTCTCACTCTCGGTCCCTGTGTCTCTCTCGGTCCCTTTGTCTCTCTCACTCTCGGTCCCTGTGTCTCCATCTCTGGGTTCCTATGTCTCTCTCTCACCCCTGTGTCTCTCTCGGTCGCTGTGTCTCACTCGGTCCCAGTGTCTCTCTCGGTCCCTCTGACTCTCTCTCGGTCCCTGTCTCTCTCTCGGTCACTGTCACTATCTCAGGCCCTGTGTCTCTCTCAGTCCCTGTGTCTCTCTCGGTCCCTGTGTCTCTCACTCGGTCCCCGTGTCTCTCTCTCGGTCCCTGTGTCTCTCTCGGTCCCTGTGTCTCACTCTCGTTCCCTTTGTCTCTCTCTCGGTCCCTGTGTCATTCATTCGGTCCCTGTGTCTCTCTCGGTTCCTGTGTCTCTCTCGGTCCCTGTGTCTCTCTCTCGGTCCCTGTGTCTCTCTCTCACCCCTGTGTCTCTCTCAGTCCGTGTGTCTCTCTCGGTCGCTGTGTCTCACTCGGTCCCTGTGTCGCTCTCGGTCCCTGTGTCTGTCTCTAACCCCTGTGTCTCTCTCTGTCCCGGTGTCTCTCTCGGTCCCTGTCCCTCTCTCTAAGACCCTGTGTCTCTCTCTTGGTCCCTGTGTCTCTCTCAGTCCCTGTGTCTCTCTCAGTCCCTGTGTCTCTCACTCGGTCCCTGTGTCTCTCTCGGTCCCTGTGTCTCACTCTCGGTCCAAGTCTCTCTCTCGGTCCCTGTGTCACTCACTCGATCCCTGTTTCTCTCTTAGTCCCTGTGTCTCTCTCAGTCCCTGTGTCTCTCTCTCGGTCCCTGTGTCTCTCTCAGTCCCTGTGTCTCGCGCCCGGTCCCTGTGTCTCTCTCGGTCGCTGTGTCTCACTCGTTACCTGTCTCTGTCTCGGTCCCTGTGTCTTTCTCGGTCCCTGTGTCTCTCTCGGTCCCTGTGTCCCTCTCGGACCCTGTGTCTCTCTCTCAGTACCTGTGTCTCTCTCTCGGTCCCTGTGTCTCTCTCGGTCCCTGTGTCTATCTCTCGGTCCCTCTGCCTCTCTGTCGGACCCTGTGTTTCTCTCTCGGTCCCTGTCTCTCTCTCGGTCCCTGTGTCTCTCTGTCAGTCCCTGAGTCTCTCTCTCGGTCACTGTGTCTCTCTCTCGGTCCCTGTGTCTCTCTCTCGGTCCCTGTCTCTCTCTCGGTCCCTGTGTCTCTTTCTCGGACGCTGTGTCTCTCTCTCGGTCCCTGTGTCTCTCTCTCTCTGTACCTGTGTCTCTCTCTCGGTCCCTGTGTCTCTCTCAGTCCCTGTGTCTCTCTCGGTACCTGTGTCTCTCTCTCGGTTCCTGTGACTCTCTCTCGGTCCCTGTGTCTCTCTCTCGGTCCCTGTGTCTCTCTCGGTCCCTGTGACTCGCTCAATCCCTGTGTCTCTCTCTCGGTCCCTGTATCTCACTCGGTCCCTGTGTCTCTCTCTCGGTCCCTGTCCCTCTCTCTAAGACCCTGTGTTTCTCTCTTGGTCCCTGTGTCTCTCTCAGTCCCTGTGTCTCTCTCAGTCCCTGTGTCTCTCACTCGGTCCCTGTGTCTCTCTCGGTCCCTGTGTCTCACTCTCGGTCCCTGTCTCTCTCTCGGTCCCTGTGTCACTCACTCGATCCCTGTTTCTCTCTTAGTCCCTGTGTCTCTCTCAGTCCCTGTGTCTCTCTCTCGGTCCCTGTGTCTCGCGCCCGGTCCCTGTGTCTCTCTCGGTCGCTGTGTCTCACTCGGTCCCTGTGTCTCTCTCGGTCCCTGTGTCTCTCTCTCACCCCTGTGTCTCTCTCGGTCCCGATGTCTCTCTCGGTCCCTGTGTCTCTCTCTCAGTCCCTGTGTCTCTCTCTGGGTCCCTGTGTCTCACTCGGTCCCTTTCTCTCTCTCTGTCCCTGTGTCTCTCTTGGTCCCTGTGTCTCTCTCTTGGTCACTGTGTCTCACTCGGTACCTGTCTCTGTCTCGGTCCCTGTGACTTTCTCGGTCCCTGTGTCTCTCTCGGTCCCTGTGTCCCTCTCGGACCCTGTGTCTCTCTCTCAGTCCCTGTGTCTCTCTCTCGCTCCCTGTGTCTCTCTCGGTCCCTGTGTCTCTCTCTCGGTCCCTCTGCCTCTCTGTCGGACCCTGTGTTTCTCTCTCGGTCCCTGTGTCTCTCTAGGTCCCTGTGTCTCTCTGTCAGTCCCTGAGTCTCTCTCTCGGTCACTGTGTCTCTCTCTCGGTCCCTCTGTCTCTCTCTCGGTCCCTGTCTCTCTCTCGGTCCCTGTGTCTCTTTCTCTCTGTACCTGTGTCTCTCTCTCGGTCCCTGTGTCTCTCTCAGTCCCTGTGTCTCTCTCGGTCCCTGTGTCTCTCTCTCTCGGTTCCTGTGTCTCTCTCGGTCACTGTGTCTCTCTCTCGGTCCCTGTGTCTCTCTCGGACCCTGTCTCTCTCTCGGTCCCTGTGTCTCTCTCTTGGTCCCTGTGTCTCTCTCGGTCACTGTGTCTCTCTCGGTCGCTGTGTCTCTCTCTCGGTCACTGTGTCTCTCTCAGTCCCTGTGTGTCACTCGGTCCCTGTCTCTCTCTCGGTCCCTGTCCCTCTCTCTAAGACCCTGTGTCTCTCTGTTGTCCCTGTATCTTTCTCTCAGTTCCTGTGTCTCACTCGGTCCCTGTCTCTCTCTCTGTCCCGGTGTCTCTCTCTCGGTCCCTGTGTTCTTCTCTCAGTCCCTGTTTCTCTCTTGGTCCCTGTGACTCTCTCAGTCCCTGTGTCTCTCTCTCGGTCTGTGTCTCTCTCTCGGTGCCTGTGTTTCTCTCTCGGTCCCTGTGTCTCCCTCGGTCGCTGTGTCTCATTCAGTTCCTGTGTCTCTCTCTCGGTCCCTGTGTCACTCTTGGTACCTGTGACTCTCTCGGTCCCAGTGTCTCTCTCGGTACCTGTGTCTCTCTCTCGGTCCCTGTGACTCGCTCAATCCCTGTGTCACTCTCTCGGTCCCTGTGTCTCTCTCTCGGTCCCTGTGTCTCTCTCGGTCCCTGTGACTTGCTCAATCCCTGTGTCTCTCTCTCGGTCCCTGTGTCTCTCTCGGTCCCTGGGTCTCTCTCTCGGTCCCTGTCTCTCTCTCGGTCCCTGTGTCACTCTCTCGGTCCCTGTGTCTCTCTCGGTCCCTGGGTCTCTCTCTCGGTCCCTGTGTCTCTCCCTCACCCCTGTGTCTCTCTCGGTCCGTGTGTCTCTCTCGGTCGCTGTGTCTCACTCGGTCCCTGTGTCTCTCTCTCACCCCTGTGTCTCTCTTTGTCCCGGTGTCTCTCTCGGTCCCTGTCTCTCTCACGGTCCCTGTCACTCTGTCAGTCCCTGTGTCTCACTCGGTCCCTGTCTCCCTCTCGGTCCCTGTGCCTCTCTCTAAGACCCTGTGTCTCTCTCTGGGTCCCTGTGTCTCTCTCGGTCCCTGTCTCTCTCTCGGTCCCTGTGACTCTCTCTCGGTCCCTGTGTCTCTCTCTCGGTCCCTGTGTTTCTCTCTCGGTCCCTGTCTCTCTCTCGGTCCCTGTGTCTCTCTGTCAGTCCCTGAGACTCTCTCTCGGTCCCTGTGTCTCACTCGGTCCCTGTGTCTCTCTCGGTCCCTGTGTCTCTCTCTCGGTCCCTGTGTCTCTCCCTCATCCCTGTGTCTCTCTCGGTCCGTGTGTCTCTCTCGGTCGCTGTGTCTCACTCGGTCCCTGTGTCTCTCTCGGTCCCTGTGTCTCTCTCTCACCCCTGTGTCTCTCTCTGTCCCGGTGTCTCTCTCGGTCCCTGTCTCTCTCACGGTCCCTGTCACTCTGTCAGTCCCTGTGTCTCACTCGGTCCTGCCTCCCTCTCGGTCCCTGTGCCTCTCTCTAAGACCCTGTGTCTTTCTCTGGGTCCCGGTGTCTCTCTCGGTCCCTGTCTCTCTCTCGGTCCCTGTGACTCTCTCTCGGTCCCTGTGTCTCTCTCGGTCCCTGTCTCTCTTTCGGTCCCTGTGTCTCTCTCTCGGCCCCTGTGTCTCTCTCTCGGTCCCTGTGTCTCTCTCTCTGCACCTGTGTCTCTCTCTCGGTCCCTGTGTCTCTCTCAGTCCCTGTATCTCTCTCGGTACCTGTGTCTCTCTCTCGGTCCCTGTGTCTCTCTCTCTGCACCTGTGTCTCTCTCTCGGTCCCTGTGTCTCTCTCTCGGACCCTGTGTCTCTCTCGGTCCCTTTGTCTCTCTCACTCTCGGTCCCTGTGTCTCTCTCTCGGTTCCTATGTCTCTCTCTCACCCCTGTGTCTCTCTCGGTCGCTGTGTCTCACTCGGTCCCAGTGTCTCTCTCGGTCCCTGTCACTATCTCATTCCCTGTGTCTCTCTCAGTCCCTGTGTCTCTCTCGGTCCCTGTGTCTCTCTCGGTCCCTGTGTCTCACTCTCGTTCCCTGTGTCTCTCTCTCGGTCCCTGTGTCACTCACTCGGTCCCTGTGTCTCTCTCTCGGTCCCTGTGTCTCTCTCTCTGCACCTGTGTCTCTCTCTCGGTCCCTGTGTCTCTCTCTCGGTCCCTCTGCCTCTCTGTCGGACCCTGTGTTTCTCTCTCGGTCCCTGTCTCTCTCTCGGTCCCTGTGTCTCTCTGTCAGTCCCTGAGTCTCTCTCTCGGTCACTGTGTCTCTCTCTCGGTACCTGTGTCTCTCTCTCTGTCCCTGTCTCTCTCTCGGTCCCTGTGTCTCTCTCTCGGACCCTGTGACTCTCTCAGTCCCTGTGTCTCTCTCTGGGTCCCAGTGTCTCTCTCGGTCCCTGTGTCTCTCTCTTGGTCACTGTGTCTCACTCGGTACCTGTCTCTGTCTCGGTCCCTGTGTCTTTCTCGGTCCCTGTGTCTCTCTCGGTCCCTGTGTCACTCACTCGATCCATGTTTCTACCTCAGTCCCTGTGTCTCTCTCGGTCGCTGTGTCTCACTCGGTCCCTGTGTCTCTCTCGGTCCCTGTGTCTCTCTCTCTCACCCCTGTGTCTCTCTCGGTCCCGATGTCTCTCTCGGTCCCTGTGTCTCTCTCTCAGTCCCTGTGTCTCTCTCTGGGTCCCTGTGTCTCACTCGGTCCCTTTCTCTCTCTCGGTCCCTGTGTCTCTCTGTCTGTCCCTGTGTCTCTCTCTCTCTCGGTCCCTGTCTCTCTCTGTCGGTCACTGTGTCTCTCTCGGACCCTGTGTCTCTCTCTCGGTCCCTGTGTCTCTCTCTCTCTGTACCTGTGTCTCTCTCTCGGTCCCTGTGTCTCTCTCAGTCCCTGTGTCTCTCTCGGTACCTGTGTCTCTCTCTCGGTCCCTGTGTCTCTCTCTCCGTCCCTGTGTCTCTCTCGGTCCCTTTGTCTCTCTCACTCTCGGTCCCTGTGTCTCTCTCTCGGTTCCTATGTCTCTCTCGCACCCATGTGTCTCTCTCGGTCGCTGTGTCTCACTCGGTCCCAGTGTCTCTCTCGGTCCCTCTGTCTCTCTCTCGGTCCCCGTCTCTCCCTCGGTCCCTGTCACTATCTCAGTCCCTGTGGCTCACTCGGTCCCTGTCTCTCTCTCGGTCCCTGTGCCTCTCTCTAAGACCCTGTGTCTCTCTCTCGATCCCTGTGTCTCTCTCCCCGCCCTTGTGTCTCTCTCAGTCCCTGTGTCTCTCATGGTCCCTGTGTCTCTCTCGGACCCTGTGTTTCTCTCGGACCCTGTGTCTCTCTCGGTCCCTTTGTCTCTCTCTCGGTCCCTCTGCCTCTCTGTCGGTCCCTGTGTTTCTCTCTCGGTCCCTGTCTCTCTCTCAGACCCTGTGTCTCTCTGTCAGTCCCTGAGTCTCTCTCTCGGTCACTGTGTCACTCTCTCGGTCCGTGTGTCTCTCTCTGGGTTCCTATGTCTCTCTCTCACCCCTGTGTCTCTCTCGGTCGCTGTGTCTCACTCGGTCCCAGTGTCTCTCTCGGTCCCTCTGACTCTCTCTCGGTCCCTGTCTCTCTCTCGGTCACTGTCACTATCTCAGGCCCTGTGTCTCTCTCAGTCCCTGTGTCTCTCTCGGTCCCTGTGTCTCTCACTCGGTCCCTGTGTCTCTCTCTCGGTCCCTGTGTCTCTCTCGGTCCCTGTGTCTCACTCTCGTTCCCTGTGTCTCTCTCTCGGTCCCTGTGTCATTCACTCGGTCCCTGTGTCTCTCTCAGTCCCTGTGTCTCTCTCGGTCCCTGTGTCTCTCTCTCGGTTCCTGTGTCTCTCTCGGTCCCTGTGTCTCTCTCTCGGTCCCTGTGTCTCTCTCTCACCCCTGTGTCTCTCTCAGTCCGTGTGTCTCTCTCGGTCGCTGTGTCTCACTCGGTCCCTGTGTCGCTCTCGGTCCCTGTGTCTGTCTCTAACCCCTGTGTCTCTCTCTGTCCCGGTGTCTCTCTCGGTCCCTGTCCCTCTCTCTAAGACCCTGTGTCATTCACTCGGTCCCTGTGTCTCTCTCAGTCCCTGTGTCTCTCTCGGTCCCTGTGTCTCACTCTCGGTCCCTGTGTCTCTCTCGGTCGCTGTGTCTCACTCGGTCCCTGTGTCTCTCTCGGATCCTGTGTCTCTCTCTCGGTCCCTGTGTCTCTCTCGGTCGCTGTGTCTCACTCGGTCCCTGTGTCTCTCTCGGACCCTGTGTCTCTCTCTCACCCCTGTGTCTCTCTCGGTCCCGATGTCTCTCTCGGTCCCTCTGTCTCTCTCTCAGTCCCTGTGTCTCTCTCTTGGTCACTGTGTCTCACTCGGTACCTGTCTCTGTCTCGGTCCCTGTGTCTTTCTCGGTCCCTGTGTCTCTCTCGGTCCCTGTGTCCCTCTCGGACCCTGTGTCTCTCTCTCAGTACCTGTGTCTCTCTCTCGGTCCCTGTCTCTCTCTCGGTCCCTGTGTCTCTCTCTCAGTCCCTCTGCCTCTCTGTCGGACCCTGTGTTTCTCTCTCGGTCCCTGTCTCTCTCTCGGTCCCTGTGTCTCTCTGTCAGTCCCTGAGTCTCTCTCTCGGTCACTGTGTCTCTCTCTCGGTCCCTGTGTCTCTCTCTCGGTCCCTGTCTCTCTCTCGGTCCCTGTGTCTCTGTCTCGGACGCTGTGTCTCTCTCTCGGTCACTGTGTCTCTCTCTCGGTCCCTCTGTCTCTCTCTCGGTCCCTGTCTCTCTCTCGGTCCCTGTGTCTCTCTCTCGGACGCTGTGTCTCTCTCTCGGTCCCTGTGTCTCTCTCTCTCTGTACCTGTGTCTCTCTCTCGGTCCCTGTGTCTCTCTCAGTCCCTGTGTCTCTCTCGGTACCTGTGTCTCTCTCTCGGTTCCTGTGTTTCTCTCTCGGTCCCTGTGTCTCTCTCTCGGTCCCTGTGTCTCTCTCGGTCCCTGTGACTCGCTCAATCCCTGTGTCTCTCTCTCGGTCCCTGTATCTCACTCGGTCCCTGTGTCTCTCTCTCGGTCCCTGTGTCTCTCTCGGTCCCTCTGTCTCTCTCTCGGTCCCTGTGTCTCTCTCTCACCCCTGTGTCTCTCTCGGTCCGTGTGTCTCTCTCGGTCGCTGTGCCTCACTCGGTCCCTGTGTCTCTCTCGGTCCCTGTGTCTGTCTCTCACCCCTGTGTCTGTCTCTGTCCCGGTGTCTCTCTCGGTCCCTGTCTCTCTCATGGTCCCTGTCACTCTCTCAGTCCCTGTGTCTCACTCGGTCCCTGTCTCCCTCTCGGTCCCTGTGCCGCTCTCTAAGACCCTGTGTCTCTCTCTTGGTCCCTGTGTCTCTCTCAGTCCCTATGTCTCTCTCAGTCCCTGTGTCTCTCACTCGGTCCCTGTGTCTCTCTCGGTCCCTGTGTCTCACTCTCGGTCCCTGTCTGTCTCTCTGTCCCTGTGTCACTCACTCGATCTCTTTTTCTCTCTCAGTCCCTGTGTCTCTCTCGGTCGCTGTGTCTCACTCGGTCCCTGTGTCTCTCTCGGTCCCTGTGTCTCTCTCTCACCCCTGTGTCTCTCTCGGTCCCGATGTCTCTCTCGGTCCCTGTGTCTCTCTCTCAGTCCCTGTGTCTCTCTCTGGGTCCCTGTGTCTCACTCGGTCCCTTTCTCTCTCTCGGTCCCTGTGTCTCTCTGTCGGTACTTGTGCCTCTCTCTCTCTCGGTCCCTGTCTCTCTCTCTCGGTCACTGTGTCTCTCTTGGTCCCTGTGTCTCACTCTTGGTCACTGTGTCTCACTCGGTACCTGTCTCTGTCTCGGTCCCTGTGTCTCTCTCGGTCCCTGTGTCTCTCTCTTTCAGTCCCTGTGTCTCTCTCTCGGTCCCTGTGTCTCTCTCTCAGTCCCTGTGTCTCTCTCTCAGTCCCTGTGTCTCTCTCGGACCCTGTGTCTCTCTCGGTCCCTGTGTCTCTCTCTCGGTCCCTCTGCCTCTCTGTCGGACCTTGTGTTTCTCTCTCGGTCCCTGTCTCTCTCTCGGTCCCTGTGTCTCTCTGTCAGTCCCTAAGTCTCTCTCTCGGTCACTGTGTCTCTCTCTCGGTACCTGTGTCTCTCTCTCTGTCCCTGTCTCTCTCTCGGTCCCTGTGTCTCTCTCTCGGACCCTGTGACTCTCTCAGTCCCTGTGTCTCTCTCTGGGTCCCAGTGTCTCTCTTGGTCCCTGTGTCTCTCTCTTGGTCACTGTGTCTCACTCGGTACCTGTCTCTGTCTCGGTCCCTGTGTCTTTCTCGGTCCCTGTGTCTCTCTCGGTCCCTGTGTCACTCACTCGATCCATGTTTCTACCTCAGTCCCTGTGTCTCTCTCGGTCGCTGTGTCTCACTCGGTCCCTGTGTCTCTCTCGGTCCCTGTGTCTCTCTCTCTCACCCCTGTGTCTCTCTCGGTCCCGATGTCTCTCTCGGTCCCTGTGTCTCTCTCTCAGTCCCTGTGTCTCTCTCTGGGTCCCTGTGTCTCACTCGGTCCCTTTCTCTCTCTCGGTCCCTGTGTCTCTCTGTCTGTCCCTGTGTCTCTCTCTCTCTCGGTCCCTGTCTCTCTCTGTCGGTCACTGTGTCTCTCTCGGACCCTGTGTCTCTCTCTCGGTCCCTGTGTCTCTCTCTCTCTGTACCTGTGTCTCTCTCTCGGTCCCTGTGTCTCTCTCAGTCCCTGTGTCTCTCTCGGTACCTGTGTCTCTCTCTCGGTCCCTGTGTCTCTCTCTCCGTCCCTGTGTCTCTCTCGGTCCCTTTGTCTCTCTCACTCTCGGTCCCTGTGTCTCTCTCTCGGTTCCTATGTCTCTCTCTCACCCCTGTGTCTCTCTCGGTCGCTGTGTCTCACTCGGTCCCAGTGTCTCTCTCGGTCCCTCTGTCTCTCTCTCGGTCCCCGTCTCTCCCTCGGTCCCTGTCACTATCTCAGTCCCTGTGGCTCACTCGGTCCCTGTCTCTCTCTCGGTCCCTGTGCCTCTCTCTAAGAACCTGTGTCTCTCTCTCGATCCCTGTGTCTCTCTCCCCGCCCTTGTGTCTCTCTCAGTCCCTGTGTCTCTCATGGTCCCTGTGTCTCTCTCGGACCCTGTGTTTCTCTCGGACCCTGTGTCTCTCTCGGTCCCTGTGTCTCTCTCTCGGTCCCTCTGCCTCTCTGTCGGTCCCTGTGTTTCTCTCTCGGTCCCTGTCTCTCTCTCAGACCCTGTGTCTCTCTGTCAGTCCCTGAGTCTCTCTCTCGGTCACTGTGTCACTCTCTCGGTCCGTGTGTCTCTCTCTCGGTCCCTGTCTCTCTCTCGGTCCCTGTGTCTCTCTCTCGGTCCCTGTGTCTCTCTCTCGGTCCCTGTGTCTCTCTCTCTGCACCTGTGTCTCTCTCTCTCGGTCCCTGTGTCTCTCTCTCGGTCCCTGTGTCTCTCACTCTCGGTCCCTGTGTCTCTCTCGGTCCCTTTGTCTCTCTCACTCTCGGTCCCTGTGTCTCCATCTCTGGGTTCCTATGTCTCTCTCTCACCCCTGTGTCTCTCTCGGTCGCTGTGTCTCACTCGGTCCCAGTGTCTCTCTCGGTCCCTCTGACTCTCTCTCGGTCCCTGTCTCTCTCTCGGTCACTGTCACTATCTCAGGCCCTGTGTCTCTCTCAGTCCCTGTGTCTCTCTCGGTCCCTGTGTCTCTCACTCGGTCCCTGTGTCTCTCTCTCGGTCCCTGTGTCTCTCTCGGTCCCTGTGTCTCACTCTCGTTCCCTGTGTCTCTCTCTCGGTCCCTGTGTCATTCACTCGGTCCCTGTGTCTCTCTCGGTTCCTGTGTCTCTCTCGGTCCCTGTGTCTCTCTCTCGGTCCCTGTGTCTCTCTCTCACCCCTGTGTCTCTCTCAGTCCGTGTGTCTCTCTCGGTCGCTGTGTCTCACTCGGTCCCTGTGTCGCTCTCGGTCCCTGTGTCTGTCTCTAACCCCTGTGTCTCTCTCTGTCCCGGTGTCTCTCTCGGTCCCTGTCCCTCTCTCTAAGACCCTGTGTCTCTCTCTTGGTCCCTGTGTCTCTCTCAGTCCCTGTGTCTCTCTCAGTCCCTGTGTCTCTCACTCGGTCCCTGTGTCTCTCTCGGTCCCTGTGTCTCACTCTCGGTCCCAGTCTCTCTCTCGGTCCCTGTGTCACTCACTCGATCCCTGTTTCTCTCTTAGTCCCTGTGTCTCTCTCAGTCCCTGTGTCTCTCTCTCGGTCCCTGTGTCTCTCTCGGTCCCTGTGTCTCGCGCCCGGTCCCTGTGTCTCTCTCGGTCGCTGTGTCTCACTCGGTACCTGTCTCTGTCTCGGTCCCTGTGTCTTTCTCGGTCCCTGTGTCTCTCTCGGTCCCTGTGTCCCTCTCGGACCCTGTGTCTCTCTCTCAGTACCTGTGTCTCTCTCTCGGTCCCTGTGTCTCTCTCGGTCCCTGTGTCTATCTCTCGGTCCCTCTGCCTCTCTGTCGGACCCTGTGTTTCTCTCTCGGTCCCTGTCTCTCTCTCGGTCCCTGTGTCTCTCTGTCAGTCCCTGAGTCTCTCTCTCGGTCACTGTGTCTCTCTCTCGGTCCCTGTGTCTCTCTCTCGGTCCCTGTCTCTCTCTCGGTCCCTGTGTCTCTTTCTCGGACGCTGTGTCTCTCTCTCGGTCCCTGTGTCTCTCTCTCTCTGTACCTGTGTCTCTCTCTCGGTCCCTGTGTCTCTCTCAGTCCCTGTGTCTCTCTCGGTACCTGTGTCTCTCTCTCGGTTCCTGTGACTCTCTCTCGGTCCCTGTGTCTCTCTCTCGGTCCCTGTGTCTCTCTCGGTCCCTGTGACTCGCTCAATCCCTGTGTCTCTCTCTCGGTCCCTGTATCTCACTCGGTCCCTGTGTCTCTCTCTCGGTCCCTTTCCCTCTCTCTAAGACCCTGTGTTTCTCTCTTGGTCCCTGTGTCTCTCTCAGTCCCTGTGTCTCTCTCAGTCCCTGTGTCTCTCACTCGGTCCCTGTGTCTCTCTCGGTCCCTGTGTCTCTCACTAGGTCCCTGTGTCTCTCTCTCGGTCCCTGTGTCTCTCTCGGTCCCTGTGTCTCACTCTCGTTCCCTGTGTCTCTCTCTCGGTCCCTGTGTCATTCACTCGGTCCCTGTGTCTCTCTCAGTCCCTGTGTCTCTCTCGGTCCCTGTGTCTCTCTCTCGGTTCCTGTGTCTCTCTCTCGGTCCCTCTGTCTCTCTCTCGGTCCCTGTGTCTCTCTCTCACCCCTGTGTCTCTCTCAGTCCGTGTGTCTCTCTCGGTCGCTGTGTCTCACTCGGTCCCTGTGTCGCTCTCGGTCCCTGTGTCTGTCTCTAACCCCTGTGTCTCTCTCTGTCCCGGTGTCTATCTCGGTCCCTGTCCCTCTCTCTAAGACCCTGTGTCATTCACTCGGTCCCTGTGTCTCTCTCGGTCCCTGTGTCTCACTCTCGGTCCCTGTGTCTCTCTCGGTCGCTGTGTCTCACTCGGTCCCTGTGTCTCTCTCGGACCCTGTGTCTCTCTCTCGGTCCCTGTGTCTCTCTCGGTCGCTGTGTCTCACTCGGTCCCTGTGTCTCTCTCGGACCCTGTGTCTCTCTCTCACCCCTGTGTCTCTCTCGGTCCCGATGTCTCTCTCGGTCCCTCTGTCTCTCTCTCAGTCCCTGTGTCTCTCTCTTGGTCACTGTGTCTCACTCGGTACCTGTCTCTGTCTCGGTCCCTGTGTCTTTCTCGGTCCCTGTGTCTCTCTCGGTCCCTGTGTCCCTCTCGGACCCTGTGTCTCTCTCTCAGTACCTGTGTCTCTCTCTCGGTCCCTGTCTCTCTCTCGGTCCCTGTGTCTCTCTCTCAGTCCCTCTGCCTCTCTGTCGGACCCTGTGTTTCTCTCTCGGTCCCTGTCTCTCTCTCGGTCCCTGTGTCTCTCTGTCAGTCCCTGAGTCTCTCTCTCGGTCACTGTGTCTCTCTCTCGGTCCCTGTGTCTCTCTCTCGGTCCCTGTCTCTCTCTCGGTCCCTGTGTCTCTGTCTCGGACGCTGTGTCTCTCTCTCGGTCCCTGTGTCTCTCTCTCTCTGTACCTGTGTCTCTCTCTCGGTCCCTGTGTCTCTCTCGGTCCCTGTGTCTCTCTCTCGGTCCCTCTGCCTCTCTGTCGGACCCTGTGTTTCTCTTTCGGTCCCTGTGTCTCTCTCGGTCCCTGTGTCTCTCTGTCAGTCCCTGAGTCTCTCTCTCGGTCACTGTGTCTCTCTCTCGGTCCCTCTGTCTCTCTCTCGGTCCCTGTCTCTCTCTCGGTCCCTGTGTCTCTCTCTCTCTGTACCTGTGTCTCTCTCTCGGTCCCTGTGTCTCTCTCAGTCCCTGTGTCTCTCTCGGTACCTGTGTCTCTCTCTCGGTTCCTATGTTTCTCTCTCGGTCCCTGTGTCTCTCTCTCGGTCCCTGTCTCTCTCTCGGTCCCTGTGTCTCTGTCTCGGACGCTGTGTCTCTCTCTCGGTCCCTGTGTCTCTCTCTCTCTGTACCTGTGTCTCTCTCTCGGTCCCTGTGTCTCTCTCGGTCCCTGTGTCTCTCTCTCGGTCCCTCTGCCTCTCTGTCGGACCCTGTGTTTCTCTTTCGGTCCCTGTGTCTCTCTCGGTCCCTGTGTCTCTCTGTCAGTCCCTGAGTCTCTCTCTCGGTCACTGTGTCTCTCTCTCGGTCCCTCTGTCTCTCTCTCGGTCCCTGTCTCTCTCTCGGTCCCTGTGTCTCTCTCTCGGACGCTGTGTCTCTCTCTCGGTCCCTGTGTCTCTCTCTCTCTGTACCTGTGTCTCTCTCTCGGTCCCTGTGTCTCTCTCAGTCCCTGTGTCTCTCTCGGTACCTGTGTCTCTCTCTCGGTTCCTGTGTTTCTCTCTCGGTCCCTGTGTCTCTCTCTCGGTCCCTGTGTCTCTCTCGGTCCCTGTGACTCGCTCAATCCCTGTGTCTCTCTCTCGGTCCCTGTATCTCACTCGGTCCCTGTGTCTCTCTCTCGGTCCCTGTGTCTCTCTCGGTCCCTCTGTCTCTCTCTCGGTCCCTGTGTCTCTCTCTCACCCCTGTGTCTCTCTCGGTCCGTGTGTCTCTCTCGGTCGCTGTGCCTCACTCGGTCCCTGTGTCTCTCTCGGTCCCTGTGTCTGTCTCTCACCCCTGTGTCTGTCTCTGTCCCGGTGTCTCTCTCGGTCCCTGTCTCTCTCATGGTCCCTGTCACTCTCTCAGTCCCTGTGTCTCACTCGGTCCCTGTCTCCCTCTCGGTCCCTGTGCCGCTCTCTAAGACCCTGTGTCTCTCTCTTGGTCCCTGTGTCTCTCTCAGTCCCTATGTCTCTCTCAGTCCCTGTGTCTCTCACTCGGTCCCTGTGTCTGTCTCGGTCCCTGTGTCTCACTCTCGGTCCCTGTCTGTCTCTCTGTCCCTGTGTCACTCACTCGATCTCTGTTTCTCTCTCAGTCCCTGTGTCTCTCTCGGTCGCTGTGTCTCACTCGGTCCCTGTGTCTCTCTCGGTCCCTGTGTCTCTCTCTCACCCCTGTGTCTCTCTCGGTCCCGATGTCTCTCTCGGTCCCTGTGTCTCTCTCTCAGTCCCTGTGTCTCTCTCTGGGTCCCTGTGTCTCACTCGGTCCCTTTCTCTCTCTCGGTCCCTGTGTCTCTCTGTTGGTCACTGTGTCTCTCTGTCGGTACCTGTGCCTCTCTCTCTCTCGGTCCCTGTCTCTCTCTCTCGGTCACTGTGTCTCTCTTGGTCCCTGTGTCTCACTCTTCGTCACTGTGTCTCACTCGGTACCTGTCTCTGTCTCGGTCCCTGTGTCTCGCTCGGTCCCTGTGTCTCTCTCTCGGTCCCTGTGTCTCTCTCTCAGTCCCTGTGTCTCTCTCTCGGTCCCTGTGTCTCTCTCGGACCCTGTGTCTCTCTCGGTCCCTGTGTCTCTCTCTCGGTCCCTCTGCCTCTCTGTCGGACCCTGTGTTTCTCTCTCGGTCCCTGTCTCTCTCTCGGTCCCTGTGTCTCTCTGTCAGTCCCTAAGTCTCTCTCTCGGTCACTGTGTCTCTCTCTCGGTACCTGTGTCTCTCTCTCTGTCCCTGTCTCTCTCTCGGTCCCTGTGTCTCTCTCTCGGACCCTGTGACTCTCTCAGTCCCTGTGTCTCTCTCTGGGTCCCAGTGTCTCTCTCGGTCCCTGTGTCTCTCTCTTGGTCACTGTGTCTCACTCGGTACCTGTCTCTGTCTCGGTCCCTGTGTCTTTCTCGGTCCCTGTGTCTCTCTCGGTCCCTGTGTCACTCACTCGATCCATGTTTCTACCTCAGTCCCTGTGTCTCTCTCGGTCGCTGTGTCTCACTCGGTCCCTGTGTCTCTCTCGGTCCCTGTGTCTCTCTCTCTCACCCCTGTGTCTCTCTCGGTCCCGATGTCTCTCTCGGTCCCTGTGTCTCTCTCTCAGTCCCTGTGTCTCTCTCTGGGTCCCTGTGTCTCACTCGGTCCCTTTCTCTCTCTCGGTCCCTGTGTCTCTCTGTCTGTCCCTGTGTCTCTCTCTCTCTCGGTCCCTGTCTCTCTCTGTCGGTCACTGTGTCTCTCTCGGACCCTGTGTCTCTCTCTCGGTCCCTGTGTCTCTCTCTCTCTGTACCTGTGTCTCTACCTCGGTCCCTGTGTCTCTCTCAGTCCCTGTGTCTCTCTCGGTACCTGTGTCTCTCTCTCGGTCCCTGTGTCTCCATCTCTGGGTTCCTATGTCTCTCTCTCACCCCTGTGTCTCTCTCGGTCGCTGTGTCTCACTCGGTCCCAGTGTCTCTCTCGGTCCCTCTGACTCTCTCTCGGTCCCTTTCTCTCTCTCGGTCACTGTCACTATCTCAGGCCCTGTGTCTCTCTCAGTCCCTGTGTCTCTCTCGGTCCCTGTGTCTCTCACTCGGTCCCTGTGTCTCTCTCTCGGTCCCTGTGTCTCTCTCGGTCCCTGTGTCTCACTCTCGTTCCCTGTGTCTCTCTCTCGGTCCCTGTGTCATTCACTCGGTCCCTGTGTCTCTCTCGGTTCCTGTGTCTCTCTCGGTCCCTGTGTCTCTCTCTCGGTCCCTGTGTCTCTCTCTCACCCCTGTGTCTCTCTCAGTCCGTGTGTCTCTCTCGGTCGCTGTGTCTCACTCGGTCCCTGTGTCGCTCTCGGTCCCTGTGTCTGTCTCTAACCCCTGTGTCTCTCTCTGTCCCGGTGTCTCTCTCGGTCCCTGTCCCTCTCTCTAAGACCCTGTGTCTCTCTCTTGGTCCCTGTGTCTCTCTCAGTCCCTGTGTCTCTCTCAGTCCCTGTGTCTCTCACTCGGTCCCTGTGTCTCTCTCGGTCCCTGTGTCTCACTCTCGGTCCCAGTCTCTCTCTCGGTCCCTGTGTCACTCACTCGATCCCTGTTTCTCTTAGTCCCTGTGTCTCTCTCAGTCCCTGTGTCTCTCTCTCGGTCCCTGTGTCTCTCTCGGTCCCTGTGTCTCGCGCCCGGTCCCTGTGTCTCTCTCGGTCGCTGTGTCTCACTCGGTACCTGTCTCTGTCTCGGTCCCTGTGTCTTTCTCGGTCCCTGTGTCTCTCTCGGTCCCTGTGTCCCTCTCGGACCCTGTGTCTCTCTCTCAGTACCTGTGTCTCTCTCTCGGTCCCTGTG
The DNA here is from genome assembly GCA_037974335.1 of Prionace glauca. Classification (NCBI taxonomy): domain Eukaryota; kingdom Metazoa; phylum Chordata; class Chondrichthyes; order Carcharhiniformes; family Carcharhinidae; genus Prionace; species Prionace glauca. The sequence continues at coordinate 323,545 of JBBMRE010000130.1, read as the reverse complement.
TCTCTCTTGGTCCCTGTGTCTATCTCTCGGTCCCTCTGCCTCTCTGTTGGACCCTGTGTTTCTCTCTCGGTCCCTGTCTCTCTCTCGGTCCCTGTGTCTCTCTGTCAGTCCCTGAGTCTCTCTCTCGGTCACTGTGTCTCTCTCTCGGTCCCTGTGTCTCTCTCTCGGTCCCTGTCTCTCTCTCGGTCCCTGTGTCTCTTTCTCGGACGCTGTGTCTCTCTCTCGGTCCCTGTGTCTCTCTCTCTCTGTACCTGTGTCTCTCTCTCGGTCCCTGTGTCTCTCTCAGTCCCTGTGTCTCTCTCGGTACCTGTGTCTCTCTCTCGGTTCCTGTGACTCTCTCTCGGTCCCTGTGTCTCTCTCTCGGTCCCTGTGTCTCTCTCGGTCCCTGTGACTCGCTCAATCCCTGTGTCTCTCTCTCGGTCCCTGTATCTCACTCGGTCCCTGTGTCTCTCTCTCGGTCCCTTTCCCTCTCTCTAAGACCCTGTGTTTCTCTCTTGGTCCCTGTGTCTCTCTCAGTCCCTCTGTCTCTCTCAGTCCCTGTGTCTCTCACTCGGTCCCTGTGTCTCTCTCGGTCCCTGTGTCTCTCACTAGGTCCCTGTGTCTCTCTCTCGGTCCCTGTGTCTCTCTCGGTCCCTGTGTCTCACTCTCGTTCCCTGTGTCTCTCTCTCGGTCCCTGTGTCATTCACTCGGTCCCTGTGTCTCTCTCAGTCCCTGTGTCTCTCTCGGTCCCTGTGTCTCTCTCTCGGTTCCTGTGTCTCTCTCGGTCCCTGTGTCTCTCTCTCGGTCCCTGTGTCTCTCTCTCACCCCTGTGTCTCTCTCAGTCCGTGTGTCTCTCTCGGTCGCTGTGTCTCACTCGGTCCCTGTGTCGCTCTCGGTCCCTGTGTCTGTCTCTAACCCCTGTGTCTCTCTCTGTCCCGGTGTCTATCTCGGTCCCTGTCCCTCTCTCTAAGACCCTGTGTCATTCACTCGGTCCCTGTGTCTCTCTCAGTCCCTGTGTCTCTCTCGGTCCCTGTGTCTCACTCTCGGTCCCTGTGTCTCTCTCGGTCGCTGTGTCTCACTCGGTCCCTGTGTCTCTCTCGGACCCTGTGTCTCTCTCTCGGTCCCTGTGTCTCTCTCGGTCGCTGTGTCTCACTCGGTCCCTGTGTCCCTCTCGGACCCTGTGTCTCTCTCTCAGTACCTGTGTCTCTCTCTCGGTCCCTGTCTCTCTCTCGGTCCCTGTGTCTCTCTCTCAGTCCCTCTGCCTCTCTGTCGGACCCTGTGTTTCTCTCTCGGTCCCTGTCTCTCTCTCGGTCCCTGTGTCTCTCTGTCAGTCCCTGAGTCTCTCTCTCGGTCACTGTGTCTCTCTCTCGGTCCCTGTGTCTCTCTCTCGGTCCCTGTCTCTCTCTCGGTCCCTGTGTCTCTGTCTCGGACGCTGTGTCTCTCTCTCGGTCCCTGTGTCTCTCTCTCTCTGTACCTGTGTCTCTCTCTCAGTCCCTGTGTCTCTCTCGGTACCTGTGTCTCTCTCTCGGTTCCTGTGTTTCTCTCTCGGTCCCTGTGTCTCTCTCTCGGTCCCTGTCTCTCTCTCGGTCCCTGTGTCTCTGTCTCGGACGCTGTGTCTCTCTCTCGGTCCCTGTGTCTCTCTCTCTCTGTACCTGTGTCTCTCTCTCGGTCCCTGTGTCTCTCTCGGTCCCTGTGTCTCTCTCTCGGTCCCTCTGCCTCTCTGTCGGACCCTGTGTTTCTCTTTCGGTCCCTGTGTCTCTCTCGGTCCCTGTGTCTCTCTGTCAGTCCCTGAGTCTCTCTCTCGGTCACTGTGTCTCTCTCTCGGTCCCTCTGTCTCTCTCTCGGTCCCTGTCTCTCTCTCGGTCCCTGTGTCTCTCTCTCGGACGCTGTGTCTCTCTCTCGGTCCCTGTGTCTCTCTCTCTCTGTACCTGTGTCTCTCTCTCGGTCCCTGTGTCTCTCTCAGTCCCTGTGTCTCTCTCGGTACCTGTGTCTCTCTCTCGGTTCCTGTGTTTCTCTCTCGGTCCCTGTGTCTCTCTCTCGGTCCCTGTGTCTCTCTCGGTCCCTGTGACTCGCTCAATCCCTGTGTCTCTCTCTCGGTCCCTGTATCTCACTCGGTCCCTGTGTCTCTCTCTCGGTCCCTGTGTCTCTCTCGGTCCGTCTGTCTCTCTCTCGGTCCCTGTGTCTCTCTCGGTCCGTGTGTCTCTCTCGGTCGCTGTGCCTCACTCGGTCCCTGTGTCTCTCTCGGTCCCTGTGTCTGTCTCTCACCCCTGTGTCTGTCTCTGTCCCGGTGTCTCTCTCGGTCCCTGTCTCTCTCATGGTCCCTGTCACTCTCTCAGTCCCTGTGTCTCACTCGGTCCCTGTCTCCCTCTCGGTCCCTGTGCCGCTCTCTAAGACCCTGTGTCTCTCTCTTGGTCCCTGTGTCTCTCTCAGTCCCTATGTCTCTCTCAGTCCCTGTGTCTCTCACTCGGTCCCTGTGTCTGTCTCGGTCCCTGTGTCTCACTCTCGGTCCCTGTCTGTCTCTCTGTCCCTGTGTCACTCACTCGATCTCTGTTTCTCTCTCAGTCCCTGTGTCTCTCTCGGTCGCTGTGTCTCACTCGGTCCCTGTGTCTCTCTCGGTCCCTGTGTCTCTCTCTCACCCCTGTGTCTCTCTCGGTCCCGATGTCTCTCTCGGTCCCTGTGTCTCTCTCTCAGTCCCTGTGTCTCTCTCTGGGTCCCTGTGTCTCACTCGGTCCCTTTCTCTCTCTCGGTCCCTGTGTCTCTCTGTTGGTCACTGTGTCTCTCTGTCGGTACCTGTGCCTCTCTCTCTCTCGGTCCCTGTCTCTCTCTCTCGGTCACTGTGTCTCTCTTGGTCCCTGTGTCTCACTCTTGGTCACTGTGTCTCACTCGGTACCTGTCTCTGTCTCGGTCCCTGTGTCTCGCTCGGTCCATGTGTCTCTCTCTTTCAGTCCCTGTGTCTCTCTCTCGGTCCCTGTGTCTCTCTCTCAGTCCCTGTGTCTCTCTCTCGGTCCCTGTGTCTCTCTCGGACCCTGTGTCTCTCTCGGTCCCTGTGTCTCTCTCTCGGTCCCTCTGCCTCTCTGTCGGACCCTGTGTTTCTCTCTCGGTCCCTGTCTCTCTCTCGGTCCCTGTGTCTCTCTGTCAGTCCCTAAGTCTCTCTCTCGGTCACTGTGTCTCTCTCTCGGTACCTGTGTCTCTCTCTCTGTCCCTGTCTCTCTCTCGGTCCCTGTGTCTCTCTCTCGGACCCTGTGACTCTCTCAGTCCCTGTGTCTCTCTCTGGGTCCCAGTGTCTCTCTCGGTCCCTGTGTCTCTCTCTTGGTCACTGTGTCTCACTCGGTACCTGTCTCTGTCTCGGTCCCTGTGTCTTTCTCGGTCCCTGTGTCTCTCTCGGTCCCTGTGTCACTCACTCGATCCATGTTTCTACCTCAGTCCCTGTGTCTCTCTCGGTCGCTGTGTCTCACTCGGTCCCTGTGTCTCTCTCGGTCCCTGTGTCTCTCTCTCTCACCCCTGTGTCTCTCTCGGTCCCGATGTCTCTCTCGGTCCCTGTGTCTCTCTCTCAGTCCCTGTGTCTCTCTCTGGGTCCCTGTGTCTCACTCGGTCCCTTTCTCTCTCTCGGTCCCTGTGTCTCTCTGTCTGTCCCTGTGTCTCTCTCTCTCTCGGTCCCTGTCTCTCTCTGTCGGTCACTGTGTCTCTCTCGGACCCTGTGTCTCTCTCTCGGTCCCTGTGTCTCTCTCTCTCTGTACCTGTGTCTCTCTCTCGGTCCCTGTGTCTCTCTCAGTCCCTGTGTCTCTCTCGGTACCTGTGTCTCTCTCTCGGTCCCTGTGTCTCTCTCTCCGTCCCTGTGTCTCTCTCGGTCCCTTTGTCTCTCTCACTCTCGGTCCCTGTGTCTCTCTCTCGGTTCCTATGTCTCTCTCTCACCCCTGTGTCTCTCTCGGTCGCTGTGTCTCACTCGGTCCCAGTGTCTCTCTCGGTCCCTCTGTCTCTCTCTCGGTCCCCGTCTCTCCCTCGGTCCCTGTCACTATCTCAGTCCCTGTGGCTCACTCGGTCCCTGTCTCTCTCTCGGTCCCTGTGCCTCTCTCTAAGAACCTGTGTCTCTCTCTCGATCCCTGTGTCTCTCTCCCCGCCCTTGTGTCTCTCTCAGTCCCTGTGTCTCTCATGGTCCCTGTGTCTCTCTCGGACCCTGTGTTTCTCTCGGACCCTGTGTCTCTCTCGGTCCCTGTGTCTCTCTCTCGGTCCCTCTGCCTCTCTGTCGGTCCCTGTGTTTCTCTCTCGGTCCCTGTCTCTCTCTCAGACCCTGTGTCTCTCTGTCAGTCCCTGAGTCTCTGTCTCGGTCACTGTGTCACTCTCTCGGTCCGTGTGTCTCTCTCTCGGTCCCTGTCTCTCTCTCGGTCCCTGTGTCTCTCTCTCGGTCCCTGTGTCTCTCTCTCGGTCCCTGTGTCTCTCTCTCTGCACCTGTGTCTCTCTCTCTCGGTCCCTGTGTCTCTCTCTCGGTCCCTGTGTCTCTCACTCTCGGTCCCTGTGTCTCTCTCGGTCCCTTTGTCTCTCTCACTCTCGGTCCCTGTGTCTCCATCTCTGGGTTCCTATGTCTCTCTCTCACCCCTGTGTCTCTCTCGGTCGCTGTGTCTCACTCGGTCCCAGTGTCTCTCTCGGTCCCTCTGACTCTCTCTCGGTCCCTGTCTCTCTCTCGGTCACTGTCACTATCTCAGGCCCTGTGTCTCTCTCAGTCCCTGTGTCTCTCTCGGTCCCTGTGTCTCTCACTCGGTCCCTGTGTCTCTCTCTCGGTCCCTGTGTCTCTCTCGGTCCCTGTGTCTCACTCTCGTTCCCTGTGTCTCTCTCTCGGTCCCTGTGTCATTCACTCGGTCCCTGTGTCTCTCTCAGTTCCTGTGTCTCTCTCGGTCCCTGTGTCTCTCTCTCTCGGTCCCTGTGTCTCTCTCTCACCCCTGTGTCTCTCTCAGTCCGTGTGTCTCTCTCGGTCGCTGTGTCTCACTCGGTCCCTGTGTCGCTCTCGGTCCCTGTGTCTGTCTCTAACCCCTGTGTCTCTCTCTGTCCCGGTGTCTCTCTCGGTCCCTGTCCCTCTCTCTAAGACCCTGTGTCTCTCTCTTGGTCCCTGTGTCTCTCTCAGTCCCTGTGTCTCTCTCAGTCCCTGTGTCTCTCACTCGGTCCCTGTGTCTCTCTCGGTCCCTGTGTCTCACTCTCGGTCCCAGTCTCTCTCTCGGTCCCTGTGTCACTCACTCGATCCCTGTTTCTCTCTTAGTCCCTGTGTCTCTCTCAGTCCCTGTGTCTCTCTCTCGGTCCCTGTGTCTCTCTCGGTCCCTGTGTCTCGCGCCCGGTCCCTGTGTCTCTCTCGGTCGCTGTGTCTCACTCGGTACCTGTCTCTGTCTCGGTCCCTGTGTCTTTCTCGGTCCCTGTGTCTCTCTCGGTCCCTGTGTCCCTCTCGGACCCTGTGTCTCTCTCTCAGTACCTGTGTCTCTCTCTCGGTCCCTGTGTCTCTCTCGGTCCCTGTGTCTATCTCTCGGTCCCTCTGCCTCTCTGTCGGACCCTGTGTTTCTCTCTCGGTCCCTGTCTCTCTCTCGGTCCCTGTGTCTCTCTGTCAGTCCCTGAGTCTCTCTCTCGGTCACTGTGTCTCTCTCTCGGTCCCTGTGTCTCTCTCTCGGTCCCTGTCTCTCTCTCGGTCCCTGTGTCTCTTTCTCGGACGCTGTGTCTCTCTCTCGGTCCCTGTGTCTCTCTCTCTCTGTACCTGTGTCTCTCTCTCGGTCCCTGTGTCTCTCTCAGTCCCTGTGTCTCTCTCGGTACCTGTGTCTCTCTCTCGGTTCCTGTGACTCTCTCTCGGTCCCTGTGTCTCTCTCTCGGTCCCTGTGTCTCTCTCGGTCCCTGTGACTCGCTCAATCCCTGTGTCTCTCTCTCGGTCCCTGTATCTCACTCGGTCCCTGTGTCTCTCTCTCGGTCCCTGTCCCTCTCTCTAAGACCCTGTGTTTCTCTCTTGGTCCCTGTGTCTCTCTCAGTCCCTGTGTCTCTCTCAGTCCCTGTGTCTCTCACTCGGTCCCTGTGTCTCTCTCGGTCCCTGTGTCTCACTCTCGGTCCCTGTCTCTCTCTCGGTCCCTGTGTCACTCACTCGATCCCTGTTTCTCTCTTAGTCCCTGTGTCTCTCTCAGTCCCTGTGTCTCTCTCTCGGTCCCTGTGTCTCGCGCCCGGTCCCTGTGTCTCTCTCGGTCCCTTTCTCTCTCTCTGTCCCTGTGTCTCTCTTGGTCCCTGTGTCTCTCTCTTGGTCACTGTGTCTCACTCGGCACCTGTCTCTGTCTCGGTCCCTGTGACTTTCTCGGTCCCTGTGTCTCTCTCGGTCCCTCTGTCCCTCTCGGACCCTGTGTCTCTCTCTCAGTCCCTGTGTCTCTCTCTCGCTCCCTGTGTCTCTCTCGGTCCCTGTGTCTCTCTCTCGGTCCCTCTGCCTCTCTGTCGGACCCTGTGTTTCTCTCTCCGTCCCTGTGTCTCTCTCGGTCCCTGTGTCTCTCTGTCAGTCCCTGAGTCTCTCTCTCGGTCACTGTGTCTCTCTCTCGGTCCCTCTGTCTCTCTCTCGGTCCCTGTCTCTCTCTCGGTCCCTGTGTCTCTTTCTCTCTGTACCTGTGTCTCTCTCTCGGTCCCTGTGTCTCTCTCAGTCCCTGTGTCTCTCTCGGTCCCTGTGTCTCTCTCTCGGTTCCTGTGTCTCTCTCGGTCACTGTGTCTCTCTCTCGGTCCCTGTGTCTCTCTCGGTCCCTGTCTCTCTCTCGGTCCCTGTGTCTCTCTCTTGGTCCCTGTGTCTCTCTCGGTCACTGTGTCTCTCTCGGTCGCTGTGTCTCTCTCTCGGTCACTGTGTCTCTCTCAGTCCCTGTGTGTCACTCGGTCCCTGTCTCTCTCTCGGTCCCTGTCCCTCTCTCTAAGACCCTGTGTCTCTCTGTTGTCCCTGTATCTTTCTCTCAGTTCCTGTGTCTCACTCGGTCCCTGTCTCTCTCTCTGTCCCGGTGTCTCTCTCTCGGTCCCTGTGTTCTTCTCTCAGTCCCTGTTTCTCTCTTGGTCCCTGTGACTCTCTCAGTCCCTGTGTCTCTCTCTCGGTCTGTGTCTCTCTCTCGGTGCCTGTGTTTCTCTCTCGGTCCCTGTGTCTCCCTCGGTCGCTGTGTCTCATTCAGTTCCTGTGTCTCTCTCTCGGTCCCTGTGTCACTCTTGGTACCTGTGACTCTCTCGGTCCCAGTGTCTCTCTCGGTACCTGTGTCTCTCTCTCGGTCCCTGTGACTCGCTCAATCCCTGTGTCACTCTCTCGGTCCCTGTGTCTCTCTCTCGGTGCCTGTGTCTCTCTCTCGGTCCCTGTGTCTCTCTCGGTCCCTGTGACTTGCTCAATCCCTGTGTCTCTCTCTCGGTCCCTGTGTCTCTCTCGGTCCCTGGGTCTCTCTCTCGGTCCCTGTCTCTCTCTCGGTCCCTGTGTCACTCTCTCGGGCCCTGTGTCTCTCTCGGTCCCTGGGTCTCTCTCTCGGTCCCTGTGTCTCTCCCTCACCCCTGTGTCTCTCTCGGTCCGTGTGTCTCTCTCGGTCGCTGTGTCTCCCTCGGTCGCTGTGTCTCATTCAGTTCCTGTGTCTCTCTCTCGGTCCCTGTGTCACTCTTGGTACCTGTGACTCTCTCGGTCCCAGTGTCTCTCTCGGTACCTGTGTCTCTCTCTCGGTCCCTGTGACTCGCTCAATCCCTGTGTCACTCTCTCGGTCCCTGTGTCTCTCTCTCGGTGCCTGTGTCTCTCTCTCGGTCCCTGTGTCTCTCTCGGTCCCTGTGACTTGCTCAATCCCTGTGTCTCTCTCTCGGTCCCTGTGTCTCTCTCGGTCCCTGGGTATCTCTCTCGGTCCCTGTCTCTCTCTCGGTCCCTGTGTCACTCTCTCGGTCCCTGTGTCTCTCTCGGTCCCTGGGTCTCTCTCTCGGTCCCTGTGTCTCTCCCTCACCCCTGTGTCTCTCTCGGTCCGTGTGTCTCTCTCGGTCGCTGTGTCTCACTCGGTCCCTGTGTCTCTCTCGGTCCCTGTGTCTCTCTCTCACCCCTGTGTCTCTCTTTGTCCCGGTGTCTCTCTCGGTCCCTGTCACTCTCTCAGTCCCTGTGTCTCACTCGGTCCCTGTCTCCCTCTCGGTCCCTGTGCCTCTCTCTAAGACCCTGTGTCTCTCTCTGGGTCCCTGTGTCTCTCTCGGTCCCTGTGACTCTCTCTCGGTCCCTGTGTCTCTCTCTCGGTCCCTGTGTTTCTCTCTCGGTCCCTGTCTCTCTCTCGGTCCCTGTGTCTCTCTGTCAGTCCCTGAGTCTCTCTCTCTCGGTCCCTGTGTCTCACTCGGTCCCTGTGTCTCTCTCGGTCCCTGTGTCTCTCTCTCGGTCCCTGTGTCTCTCCCTCATCCCTGTGTCTCTCTCGGTCCGTGTGTCTCTCTCGGTCGCTGTGTCTCACTCGGTCCCTGTGTCTCTCTCGGTCCCTGTGTCTCTCTCTCACCCCTGTGTCTCTCTCTGTCCCGGTGTCTCTCTCGGTCCCTGTCTCTCTCACGGTCCCTGTCACTCTGTCAGTCCCTGTGTCTCACTCGGTCCTGCCTCCCTCTCGGTCCCTGTGCCTCTCTCTAAGACCCTGTGTCTTTCTCTGGGTCCCGGTGTCTCTCTCGGTCCCTGTCTCTCTCTCGGTCCCTGTGACTCTCTCTCGGTCCCTGTGTCTCTCTCGGTCCCTGTCTCTCCTCCGGTCCCTGTGTCTCTCTCTCGGCCCCTGTGTCTCTCTCTCGGTCCCTGTGTCTCTCTCTCTGCACCTGTGTCTCTCTCTCGGTCCCTGTGTCTCTCTCAGTCCCTGTATCTCTCTCGGTACCTGTGTCTCTCTCTCGGTCCCTGTGTCTCTCTCTCTGCACCTGTGTCTCTCTCTCGGTCCCTGTGTCTCTCTCTCGGACCCTGTGTCTCTCTCGGTCCCTTTGTCTCTCTCACTCTCGGTCCCTGTGTCTCTCTCTCGGTTCCTATGTCTCTCTCTCACCCCTGTGTCTCTCTCGGTCGCTGTGTCTCACTCGGTCCCTGTGTCTCTCTCATTCCCTGTGTCTCTCTCAGTCCCTGTGTCTCTCTCGGTCCCTGTGTCTCTCTCGGTCCCTGTGTCTCACTCTCGTTCCCTGTGTCTCTCTCTCGGTCCCTGTGTCACTCACTCGGTCCCTGTGTCTCTCTCTCGGTCCCTGTGTCTCTCTCTCTGCACCTGTGTCTCTCTCTCGGTCCCTGTGTCTCTCTCTCGGTCCCTCTGCCTCTCTGTCGGACCCTGTGTTTCTCTCTCGGTCCCTGTCTCTCTCTCGGTCCCTGTGTCTCTCTGTCAGTCCCTGAGTCTCTCTCTCGGTCACTGTGTCTCTCTCTCGGTACCTGTGTCTCTCTCTCTGTCCCTGTCTCTCTCTCGGTCCCTGTGTCTCTCTCTCGGACCCTGTGACTCTCTCAGTCCCTGTGTCTCTCTCTGGGTCCCAGTGTCTCTCTCGGTCCCTGTGTCTCTCTCTTGGTCACTGTGTCTCAATCGGTACCTGTCTCTGTCTCGGTCCCTGTGTCTTTCTCGGTCCCTGTGTCTCTCTCGGTCCCTGTGTCACTCACTCGATCCATGTTTCTACCTCAGTCCCTGTGTCTCTCTCGGTCGCTGTGTCTCACTCGGTCCCTGTGTCTCTCTCGGTCCCTGTGTCTCTCTCTCTCACCCCTGTGTCTCTCTCGGTCCCGATGTCTCTCTCGGTCCCTGTGTCTCTCTCTCAGTCCCTGTGTCTCTCTCTGGGTCCCTGTGTCTCACTCGGTCCCTTTCTCTCTCTCGGTCCCTGTGTCTCTCTGTCTGTCCCTGTGTCTCTCTCTCTCTCGGTCCCTGTCTCTCTCTGTCGGTCACTGTGTCTCTCTCGGACCCTGTGTCTCTGTCTCGGTCCCTGTGTCTCTCTCTCTCTGTACCTGTGTCTCTCTCTCGGTCCTTGTGTCTCTCTCAGTCCCTGTGTCTCTCTCGGTACCTGTGTCTCTCTCTCGGTCCCTGTGTCTCTCTCTCCGTCCCTGTGTCTCTCTCGGTCCCTTTGTCTCTCTCACTCTCGGTCCCTGTGTCTCTCTCTCGGTTCCTATGTCTCTCTCTCACCCATGTGTCTCTCTCGGTCGCTGTGTCTCACTCGGTCCCAGTGTCTCTCTCGGTCCCTCTGTCTCTCTCTCGGTCCCCGTCTCTCCCTCGGTCCCTGTCACTATCTCAGTCCCTGTGGCTCACTCGGTCCCTGTCTCTCTCTCGGTCCCTGTGCCTCTCTCTAAGACCCTGTGTCTCTCTCTCGATCCCTGTGTCTCTCTCCCCGCCCTTGTGTCTCTCTCAGTCCCTGTGTCTCTCATGGTCCCTGTGTCTCTCTCGGACCCTGTGTTTCTCTCGGACCCTGTGTCTCTCTCGGTCCCTTTGTCTCTCTCTCGGTCCCTCTGCCTCTCTGTCGGTCCCTGTGTTTCTCTCTCGGTCCCTGTCTCTCTCTCAGACCCTGTGTCTCTCTGTCAGTCCCTGAGTCTCTCTCTCGGTCACTGTGTCACTCTCTCGGTCCGTGTGTCTCTCTCTGGGTTCCTATGTCTCTCTCTCACCCCTGTGTCTCTCTCGGTCGCTGTGTCTCACTCGGTCCCAGTGTCTCTCTCGGTCCCTCTGACTCTCTCTCGGTCCCTGTCTCTCTCTCGGTCACTGTCACTATCTCAGGCCCTGTGTCTCTCTCAGTCCCTGTGTCTCTCTCGGTCCCTGTGTCTCTCACTCGGTCCCTGTGTCTCTCTCTCGGTCCCTGTGTCTCTCTCGGTCCCTGTGTCTCACTCTCGTTCCCTGTGTCTCTCTCTCGGTCCCTGTGTCATTCACTCGGTCCCTGTGTCTCTCTCAGTCCCTGTGTCTCTCTCGGTCCCTGTGTCTCTCTCTCGGTTCCTGTGTCTCTCTCGGTCCCTGTGTCTCTCTCTCGGTCCCTGTGTCTCTCTCTCACCCCTGTGTCTCTCTCAGTCCGTGTGTCTCTCTCGGTCGCTGTGTCTCACTCGGTCCCTGTGTCGCTCTCGGTCCCTGTGTCTGTCTCTAACCCCTGTGTCTCTCTCTGTCCCGGTGTCTCTCTCGGTCCCTGTCCCTCTCTCTAAGACCCTGTGTCATTCACTCGGTCCCTGTGTCTCTCTCAGTCCCTGTGTCTCTCTCGGTCCCTGTGTCTCACTCTCGGTCCCTGTGTCTCTCTCGGTCGCTGTGTCTCACTCGGTCCCTGTGTCTCTCTCGGATCCTGTGTCTCTCTCTCGGTCCCTGTGTCTCTCTCGGTCGCTGTGTCTCACTCGGTCCCTGTGTCTCTCTCGGTCCCTGTGTCTCACTCTCGGTCCCTGTCTGTCTCTCTGTCCCTGTGTCACTCACTCGATCTCTTTTTCTCTCTCAGTCCCTGTGTCTCTCTCGGTCGCTGTGTCTCACTCGGTCCCTGTGTCTCTCTCGGTCCCTGTGTCTCTCTCTCACCCCTGTGTCTCTCTCGGTCCCGATGTCTCTCTCGGTCCCTGTGTCTCTCTCTCAGTCCCTGTGTCTCTCTCTGGGTCCCTGTGTCTCACTCGGTCCCTTTCTCTCTCTCGGTCCCTGTGTCTCTCTGTTGTTCACTTTGTCTCTCTGTCGGTACTTGTGCCTCTCTCTCTCTCGGTCCCTGTCTCTCTCTCTCGGTCACTGTGTCTCTCTTGGTCCCTGTGTCTCACTCTTGGTCACTGTGTCTCACTCGGTACCTGTCTCTGTCTCGGTCCCTGTGTCTCGCTCGGTCCATGTGTCTCTCTCTTTCAGTCCCTGTGTCTCTCTCGGTCCCTGTCTCTCTCTCGGTCCCTGTGTCTCTCTCGGACCCTGTGTCTCTCTCGGTCCCTGTGTCTCTCTCTCGGTCCCTCTGCCTCTCTGTCGGACCCTGTGTTTCTCTCTCGGTCCCTGTCTCTCTCTCGGTCCCTGTGTCTCTCTGTCAGTCCCTAAGTCTCTCTCTCGGTCACTGTGTCTCTCTCTCGGTACCTGTGTCTCTCTCTCTGTCCCTGTCTCTCTCTCGGTCCCTGTGTCTCTCTCTCGGACCCTGTGACTCTCTCAGTCCCTGTGTCTCTCTCTGGGTCCCAGTGTCTCTCTTGGTCCCTGTGTCTCTCTCTTGGTCACTGTGTCTCACTCGGTACCTGTCTCTGTCTCGGTCCCTGTGTCTTTCTCGGTCCCTGTGTCTCTCTCGGTCCCTGTGTCACTCACTCGATCCATGTTTCTACCTCAGTCCCTGTGTCTCTCTCGGTCGCTGTGTCTCACTCGGTCCCTGTGTCTCTCTCGGTCCCTGTGTCTCTCTCTCTCACCCCTGTGTCTCTCTCGGTCCCGATGTCTCTCTCGGTCCCTGTGTCTCTCTCTCAGTCCCTGTGTCTCTCTCTGGGTCCCTGTGTCTCACTCGGTCCCTTTCTCTCTCTCGGTCCCTGTGTCTCTCTGTCTGTCCCTGTGTCTCTCTCTCTCTCGGTCCCTGTCTCTCTCTGTCGGTCACTGTGTCTCTCTCGGACCCTGTGTCTCTGTCTCGGTCCCTGTGTCTCTCTCTCTCTGTACCTGTGTCTCTCTCTCGGTCCCTGTGTCTCTCTCAGTCCCTGTGTCTCTCTCGGTACCTGTGTCTCTCTCTCGGTCCCTGTGTCTCTCTCTCCGTCCCTGTGTCTCTCTCGGTCCCTTTGTCTCTCTCACTCTCGGTCCCTGTGTCTCTCTCTCGGTTCCTATGTCTCTCTCTCACCCATGTGTCTCTCTCGGTCGCTGTGTCTCACTCGGTCCCAGTGTCTCTCTCGGTCCCTCTGTCTCTCTCTCGGTCCCCGTCTCTCCCTCGGTCCCTGTCACTATCTCAGTCCCTGTGGCTCACTCGGTCCCTGTCTCTCTCTCGGTCCCTGTGCCTCTCTCTAAGACCCTGTGTCTCTCTCTCGATCCCTGTGTCTCTCTCCCCGCCCTTGTGTCTCTCTCAGTCCCTGTGTCTCTCATGGTCCCTGTGTCTCTCTCGGACCCTGTGTTTCTCTCGGACCCTGTGTCTCTCTCGGTCCCTTTGTCTCTCTCTCGGTCCCTCTGCCTCTCTGTCGGTCCCTGTGTTTCTCTCTCGGTCCCTGTCTCTCTCTCAGACCCTGTGTCTCTCTGTCAGTCCCTGAGTCTCTCTCTCGGTCACTGTGTCACTCTCTCGGTCCGTGTGTCTCTCTCTGGGTTCCTATGTCTCTCTCTCACCCCTGTGTCTCTCTCGGTCGCTGTGTCTCACTCGGTCCCAGTGTCTCTCTCGGTCCCTCTGACTCTCTCTCGGTCCCTGTCTCTCTCTCGGTCACTGTCACTATCTCAGGCCCTGTGTCTCTCTCAGTCCCTGTGTCTCTCTCGGTCCCTGTGTCTCTCACTCGGTCCCTGTGTCTCTCTCTCGGTCCCTGTGTCTCTCTCGGTCCCTGTGTCTCACTCTCGTTCCCTGTGTCTCTCTCTCGGTCCCTGTGTCATTCACTCGGTCCCTGTGTCTCTCTCAGTCCCTGTGTCTCTCTCGGTCCCTGTGTCTCTCTCTCGGTTCCTGTGTCTCTCTCGGTCCCTGTGTCTCTCTCTCGGTCCCTGTGTCTCTCTCTCACCCCTGTGTCTCTCTCAGTCCGTGTGTCTCTCTCGGTCGCTGTGTCTCACTCGGTCCCTGTGTCGCTCTCGGTCCCTGTGTCTGTCTCTAACCCCTGTGTCTCTCTCTGTCCCGGTGTCTCTCTCGGTCCCTGTCCCTCTCTCTAAGACCCTGTGTCATTCACTCGGTCCCTGTGTCTCTCTCAGTCCCTGTGTCTCTCTCGGTCCCTGTGTCTCACTCTCGGTCCCTGTGTCTCTCTCGGTCGCTGTGTCTCACTCGGTCCCTGTGTCTCTCTCGGATCCTGTGTCTCTCTCTCGGTCCCTGTGTCTCTCTCGGTCGCTGTGTCTCACTCGGTCCCTGTGTCTCTCTCGGTCCCTGTGTCTCACTCTCGGTCCCTGTCTGTCTCTCTGTCCCTGTGTCACTCACTCGATCTCTTTTTCTCTCTCAGTCCCTGTGTCTCTCTCGGTCGCTGTGTCTCACTCGGTCCCTGTGTCTCTCTCGGTCCCTGTGTCTCTCTCTCACCCCTGTGTCTCTCTCGGTCCCGATGTCTCTCTCGGTCCCTGTGTCTCTCTCTCAGTCCCTGTGTCTCTCTCTGGGTCCCTGTGTCTCACTCGGTCCCTTTCTCTCTCTCGGTCCCTGTGTCTCTCTGTTGGTCACTTTGTCTCTCTGTCGGTACTTGTGCCTCTCTCTCTCTCGGTCCCTGTCTCTCTCTCTCGGTCACTGTGTCTCTCTTGGTCCCTGTGTCTCACTCTTGGTCACTGTGTCTCACTCGGTACCTGTCTCTGTCTCGGTCCCTGTGTCTCGCTCGGTCCATGTGTCTCTCTCTTTCAGTCCCTGTGTCTCTCTCTCGGTCCCTGTGTCTCTCTCTCAGTCCCTGTGTCTCTCTCTCGGTCCCTGTGTCTCTCTCGGACCCTGTGTCTCTCTCGGTCCCTGTGTCTCTCTCTCGGTCCCTCTGCCTCTCTGTCGGACCCTGTGTTTCTCTCTCGGTCCCTGTCTCTCTCTCGGTCCCTGTGTCTCTCTGTCAGTCCCTAAGTCTCTCTCTCGGTCACTGTGTCTCTCTCTCGGTACCTGTGTCTCTCTCTCTGTCCCTGTCTCTCTCTCGGTCCCTGTGTCTCTCTCTCGGACCCTGTGACTCTCTCAGTCCCTGTGTCTCTCTCTGGGTCCCAGTGTCTCTCTTGGTCCCTGTGTCTCTCTCTTGGTCACTGTGTCTCACTCGGTACCTGTCTCTGTCTCGGTCCCTGTGTCTTTCTCGGTCCCTGTGTCTCTCTCGGTCCCTGTGTCACTCACTCGATCCATGTTTCTACCTCAGTCCCTGTGTCTCTCTCGGTCGCTGTGTCTCACTCGGTCCCTGTGTCTCTCTCGGTCCCTGTGTCTCTCTCTCTCACCCCTGTGTCTCTCTCGGTCCCGATGTCTCTCTCGGTCCCTGTGTCTCTCTCTCAGTCCCTGTGTCTCTCTCTGGGTCCCTGTGTCTCACTCGGTCCCTTTCTCTCTCTCGGTCCCTGTGTCTCTCTGTCTGTCCCTGTGTCTCTCTCTCTCTCGGTCCCTGTCTCTCTCTGTCGGTCACTGTGTCTCTCTCGGACCCTGTGTCTCTCTCTCGGTCCCTGTGTCTCTCTCTCTCTGTACCTGTGTCTCTCTCTCGGTCCCTGTGTCTCTCTCAGTCCCTGTGTCTCTCTCGGTACCTGTGTCTCTCTCTCGGTCCCTGTGTCTCTCTCTCCGTCCCTGTGTCTCTCTCGGTCCCTTTGTCTCTCTCACTCTCGGTCCCTGTGTCTCTCTCTCGGTTCCTATGTCTCTCTCTCACCCCTGTGTCTCTCTCGGTCGCTGTGTCTCACTCGGTCCCAGTGTCTCTCTCGGTCCCTCTGTCTCTCTCTCGGTCCCCGTCTCTCCCTCGGTCCCTGTCACTATCTCAGTCCCTGTGGCTCACTCGGTCCCTGTCTCTCTCTCGGTCCCTGTGCCTCTCTCTAAGAACCTGTGTCTCTCTCTCGATCCCTGTGTCTCTCTCCCCGCCCTTGTGTCTCTCTCAGTCCCTGTGTCTCTCATGGTCCCTGTGTCTCTCTCGGACCCTGTGTTTCTCTCGGACCCTGTGTCTCTCTCGGTCCCTGTGTCTCTCTCTCGGTCCCTCTGCCTCTCTGTCGGTCCCTGTGTTTCTCTCTCGGTCCCTGTCTCTCTCTCAGACCCTGTGTCTCTCTGTCAGTCCCTGAGTCTCTCTCTCGGTCACTGTGTCACTCTCTCGGTCCGTGTGTCTCTCTCTCGGTCCCTGTCTCTCTCTCGGTCCCTGTGTCTCTCTCTCGGTCCCTGTGTCTCTCTCTCGGTCCCTGTGTCTCTCTCTCTGCACCTGTGTCTCTCTCTCTCGGTCCCTGTGTCTCTCTCTCGGTCCCTGTGTCTCTCACTCTCGGTCCCTGTGTCTCTCTCGGTCCCTTTGTCTCTCTCACTCTCGGTCCCTGTGTCTCCATCTCTGGGTTCCTATGTCTCTCTCTCACCCCTGTGTCTCTCTCGGTCGCTGTGTCTCACTCGGTCCCAGTGTCTCTCTCGGTCCCTCTGACTCTCTCTCGGTCCCTGTCTCTCTCTCGGTCACTGTCAATATCTCAGGCCCTGTGTCTCTCTCAGTCCCTGTGTCTCTCTCGGTCCCTGTGTCTCTCACTCGGTCCCTGTGTCTCTCTCTCGGTCCCTGTGTCTCTCTCGGTCCCTGTGTCTCACTCTCGTTCCCTGTGTCTCTCTCTCGGTCCCTGTGTCATTCACTCGGTCCCTGTGTCTCTCTCGGTTCCTGTGTCTCTCTCGGTCCCTGTGTCTCTCTCTCGGTCCCTGTGTCTCTCTCTCACCCCTGTGTCTCTCTCAGTCCGTGTGTCTCTCTCGGTCGCTGTGTCTCACTCGGTCCCTGTGTCGCTCTCGGTCCCTGTGTCTGTCTCTAACCCCTGTGTCTCTCTCTGTCCCGGTGTCTCTCTCGGTCCCTGTCCCTCTCTCTAAGACCCTGTGTCTCTCTCTTGGTCCCTGTGTCTCTCTCAGTCCCTGTGTCTCTCTCAGTCCCTGTGTCTCTCACTCGGTCCCTTTGTCTCTCTCGGTCCCTGTGTCTCACTCTCGGTCCCAGTCTCTCTCTCGGTCCCTGTGTCACTCACTCGATCCCTGTTTCTCTCTTAGTCCCTGTGTCTCTCTCAGTCCCTGTGTCTCTCTCTCGGTCCCTGTGTCTCTCTCGGTCCCTGTGTCTCGCGCCCGGTCCCTGTGTCTCTCTCGGTCGCTGTGTCTCACTCGGTACCTGTCTCTGTCTCGGTCCCTGTGTCTTTCTCGGTCCCTGTGTCTCTCTCGGTCCCTGTGTCCCTCTCGGACCCTGTGTCTCTCTCTCAGTACCTGTGTCTCTCTCTCGGTCCCTGTGTCTCTCTCGGTCCCTGTGTCTATCTCTCGGTCCCTCTGCCTCTCTGTCGGACCCTGTGTTTCTCTCTCGGTCCCTGTCTCTCTCTCGGTCCCTGTGTCTCTCTGTCAGTCCCTGAGTCTCTCTCTCGGTCACTGTGTCTCTCTCTCGGTCCCTGTGTCTCTCTCTCGGTCCCTGTCTCTCTCTCGGTCCCTGTGTCTCTTTCTCGGACGCTGTGTCTCTCTCTCGGTCCCTGTGTCTCTCTCTCTCTGTACCTGTGTCTCTCTCTCGGTCCCTGTGTCTCTCTCAGTCCCTGTGTCTCTCTCGGTACCTGTGTCTCTCTCTCGGTTCCTGTGACTCTCTCTCGGTCCCTGTGTCTCTCTCTCGGTCCCTGTGTCTCTCTCGGTCCCTGTGACTCGCTCAATCCCTGTGTCTCTCTCTCGGTCCCTGTATCTCACTCGGTCCCTGTGTCTCTCTCTCGGTCCCTGTCCCTCTCTCTAAGACCCTGTGTTTCTCTCTTGGTCCCTGTGTCTCTCTCAGTCCCTGTGTCTCTCTCAGTCCCTGTGTCTCTCACTCGGTCCCTGTGTCTCTCTCGGTCCCTGTGTCTCACTCTCGGTCCCTGTCTCTCTCTCGGTCCCTGTGTCACTCACTCGATCCCTGTTTCTCTCTTAGTCCCTGTGTCTCTCTCAGTCCCTGTGTCTCTCTCTCGGTCCCTGTGTCTCGCGCCCGGTCCCTGTGTCTCTCTCGGTCGCTGTGTCTCACTCGGTCCCTGTGTCTCTCTCGGTCCCTGTGTCTCTCTCTCACCCCTGTGTCTCTCTCGGTCCCGATGTCTCTCTCGGTCCCTGTGTCTCTCTCTCAGTCCCTGTGTCTCTCTCTGGGTCCCTGTGTCTCACTCGGTCCCTTTCTCTCTCTCTGTCCCTGTGTCTCTCTTGGTCCCTGTGTCTCTCTCTTGGTCACTGTGTCTCACTCGGTACCTGTCTCTGTCTCGGTCCCTGTGACTTTCTCGGTCCCTGTGTCTCTCTCGGTCCCTCTGTCCCTCTCGGACCCTGTGTCTCTCTCTCAGTCCCTGTGTCTCTCTCTCGCTCCCTGTGTCTCTCTCGGTCCCTGTGTCTCTCTCTCGGTCCCTCTGCCTCTCTGTCGGACCCTGTGTTTCTCTCTCCGTCCCTGTGTCTCTCTCGGTCCCTGTGTCTCTCTGTCAGTCCCTGAGTCTCTCTCTCGGTCACTGTGTCTCTCTCTCGGTCCCTCTGTCTCTCTCTCGGTCCCTGTCTCTCTCTCGGTCCCTGTGTCTCTTTCTCTCTGTACCTGTGTCTCTCTCTCGGTCCCTGTGTCTCTCTCAGTCCCTGTGTCTCTCTCGGTCCCTGTGTCTCTCTCTCGGTTCCTGTGTCTCTCTCGGTCACTGTGTCTCTCTCTCGGTCCCTGTGTCTCTCTCGGTCCCTGTCTCTCTCTCGGTCCCTGTGTCTCTCTCTTGGTCCCTGTGTCTCTCTCGGTCACTGTGTCTCTCTCGGTCGCTGTGTCTCTCTCTCGGTCACTGTGTCTCTCTCAGTCCCTGTGTGTCACTCGGTCCCTGTCTCTCTCTCGGTCCCTGTCCCTCTCTCTAAGACCCTGTGTCTCTCTGTTGTCCCTGTATCTTTCTCTCAGTTCCTGTGTCTCACTCGGTCCCTGTCTCTCTCTCTGTCCCGGTGTCTCTCTCTCGGTCCCTGTGTTCTTCTCTCAGTCCCTGTTTCTCTCTTGGTCCCTGTGACTCTCTCAGTCCCTGTGTCTCTCTCTCGGTCTGTGTCTCTCTCTCGGTGCCTGTGTTTCTCTCTCGGTCCCTGTGTCTCCCTCGGTCGCTGTGTCTCATTCAGTTCCTGTGTCTCTCTCTCGGTCCCTGTGTCACTCTTGGTACCTGTGACTCTCTCGGTCCCAGTGTCTCTCTCGGTACCTGTGTCTCTCTCTCGGTCCCTGTGACTCGCTCAATCCCTGTGTCACTCTCTCGGTCCCTGTGTCTCTCTCTCGGTGCCTGTGTCTCTCTCTCGGTCCCTGTGTCTCTCTCGGTCCCTGTGACTTGCTCAATCCCTGTGTCTCTCTCTCGGTCCCTGTGTCTCTCTCGGTCCCTGGGTCTCTCTCTCGGTCCCTGTCTCTCTCTCGGTCCCTGTGTCACTCTCTCGGTCCCTGTGTCTCTCTCGGTCCCTGGGTCTCTCTCTCGGTCCCTGTGTCTCTCCCTCACCCCTGTGTCTCTCTCGGTCCGTGTGTCTCTCTCGGTCGCTGTGTCTTACTCGGTCCCTGTGTCTCTCTCGGTCCCTGTGTCTCTCTCTCACCCCTGTGTCTCTCTTTGTCCCGGTGTCTCTCTCGGTCCCTGTCTCTCTCACGGTCCCTGTCACTCTGTCAGTCCCTGTGTCTCACTCGGTCCCTGTCTCCCTCTCGGTCCCTGTGCCTCTCTCTAAGACCCTGTGTCTCTCTCTGGGTCCCTGTGTCTCTCTCGGTCCCTGTCTCTCTCTCGGTCCCTGTGACTCTCTCTCGGTCCCTGTGTCTCTCTCTCGGTCCCTGTGTTTCTCTCTCGGTCCCTGTCTCTCTCTCGGTCCCTGTGTCTCTCTGTCAGTCCCTGAGTCTCTCTCTCGGTCACTGTGTCTCTCTCTCGGTCCCTCTGTCTCTCTCTCGGTCCCTGTCTCTCTCTCGGTCCCTGTGTCTCTTTCTCTCTGTACCTGTGTCTCTCTCTCGGTCCCTGTGTCTCTCTCAGTCCCTGTGTCTCTCTCGGTCCCTGTGTCTCTCTCTCGGTTCCTGTGTCTCTCTCGGTCACTGTGTCTCTCTCTCGGTCCCTGTGTCTCTCTCGGTCCCTGTCTCTCTCTCGGTCCCTGTGTCTCTCTCTTGGTCCCTGTGTCTCTCTCGGTCACTGTGTCTCTCTCGGTCGCTGTGTCTCTCTCTCGGTCACTGTGTCTCTCTCAGTCCCTGTGTGTCACTCGGTCCCTGTCTCTCTCTCGGTCCCTGTCCCTCTCTCTAAGACCCTGTGTCTCTCTGTTGTCCCTGTATCTTTCTCTCAGTTCCTGTGTCTCACTCGGTCCCTGTCTCTCTCTCTGTCCCGGTGTCTCTCTCTCGGTCCCTGTGTTCTTCTCTCAGTCCCTGTTTCTCTCTTGGTCCCTGTGACTCTCTCAGTCCCTGTGTCTCTCTCTCGGTCTGTGTCTCTCTCTCGGTGCCTGTGTTTCTCTCTCGGTCCCTGTGTCTCCCTCGGTCGCTGTGTCTCATTCAGTTCCTGTGTCTCTCTCTCGGTCCCTGTGTCACTCTTGGTACCTGTGACTCTCTCGGTCCCAGTGTCTCTCTCGGTACCTGTGTCTCTCTCTCGGTCCCTGTGACTCGCTCAATCCCTGTGTCACTCTCTCGGTCCCTGTGTCTCTCTCTCGGTGCCTGTGTCTCTCTCTCGGTCCCTGTGTCTCTCTCGGTCCCTGTGACTTGCTCAATCCCTGTGTCTCTCTCTCGGTCCCTGTGTCTCTCTCGGTCCCTGGGTCTCTCTCTCGGTCCCTGTCTCTCTCTCGGTCCCTGTGTCACTCTCTCGGTCCCTGTGTCTCTCTCGGTCCCTGGGTCTCTCTCTCGGTCCCTGTGTCTCTCCCTCACCCCTGTGTCTCTCTCGGTCCGTGTGTCTCTCTCGGTCGCTGTGTCTTACTCGGTCCCTGTGTCTCTCTCGGTCCCTGTGTCTCTCTCTCACCCCTGTGTCTCTCTTTGTCCCGGTGTCTCTCTCGGTCCCTGTCTCTCTCACGGTCCCTGTCACTCTGTCAGTCCCTGTGTCTCACTCGGTCCCTGTCTCCCTCTCGGTCCCTGTGCCTCTCTCTAAGACCCTGTGTCTCTCTCTGGGTCCCTGTGTCTCTCTCGGTCCCTGTCTCTCTCTCGGTCCCTGTGACTCTCTCTCGGTCCCTGTGTCTCTCTCTCGGTCCCTGTGTTTCTCTCTCGGTCCCTGTCTCTCTCTCGGTCCCTGTGTCTCTCTGTCAGTCCCTGAGTCTCTCTCTCGGTCCCTGTGTCTCACTCGGTCCCTGTGTCTCTCTCGGTCCCTGTGTCTCTCTCTCGGTCCCTGTGTCTCTCCCTCATCCCTGTGTCTCTCTCGGTCCGTGTGTCTCTCTCGGTCGCTGTGTCTCACTCGGTCCCTGTGTCTCTCTCGGTCCCTGTGTCTCTCTCTCACCCCTGTGTCTCTCTCTGTCCCGGTGTCTCTCTCGGTCCCTGTCTCTCTCACGGTCCCTGTCACTCTCTCAGTCCCTGTGTCTCACTCGGTCCTGCCTCCCTCTCGGTCCCTGTGCCTCTCTCTAAGACCCTGTGTCTTTCTCTGGGTCCCGGTGTCTCTCTCGGTCCCTGTCTCTCTCTCGGTCCCTGTGACTCTCTCTCGGTCCCTGTGTCTCTCTCGGTCCCTGTCTCTCTTTCGGTCCCTGTGTCTCTCTCGGTCCCTGTGTCTCTCTCTCTGCACCTGTGTCTCTCTCTCAGTCCCTGTGTCTCTCTCGGTCCCTGTGTCTCTCTCTCTGCACCTGTGTCTCTCTCTCGGTCCCTGTGTCTCTCTCAGTCCCTGTATCTCTCTCGGTACCTGTGTCTCTCTCTCGGTCCCTGTGTCTCTCTCTCTGCACCTGTGTCTCTCTCTCGGTCCCTGTGTCTCTCTCTCGGACCCTGTGTCTCTCTCGGTCCCTTTGTCTCTCTCACTCTCGGTCCCTGTGTCTCTCTCTCGGTTCCTATGTCTCTCTCTCACCCCTGTGTCTCTCTCGGTCACTGTGTCTCACTCGGTCCCAGTGTCTCTCTCGGTCCCTGTCACTATCTCATTCCCTGTGTCTCTCTCAGTCCCTGTGTCTCTCTCGGTCCCTGTGTCTCTCTCGGTCCCTGTGTCTCACTCTCGTTCCCTGTGTCTCTCTCTCGGTCCCTGTGTCACTCACTCGGTCCCTGTGTCACTCTCTCGGTCCCTGTGTCTCTCTCTCTGCACCTGTGTCTCTCTCTCGGTCCCTGTGTCTCTCTCTCGGTCCCTCTGCCTCTCTGTCGGACCCTGTGTTTCTCTCTCGGTCCCTGTCTCTCTCTCGGTCCCTGTGTCTCTCTGTCAGTCCCTGAGTCTCTCTCTCGGTCACTGTGTCTCTCTCTCGGTACCTGTGTCTCTCTCTCTGTCCCTGTCTCTCTCTCGGTCCCTGTGTCTCTCTCTCGGACCCTGTGACTCTCTCAGTCCCTGTGTCTCTCTCTGGGTCCCAGTGTCTCTCTCGGTCCCTGTGTCTCTCTCTTGGTCACTGTGTCTCACTCGGTACCTGTCTCTGTCTCGGTCCCTGTGTCTTTCTCGGTCCCTGTGTCTCTCTCGGTCCCTGTGTCACTCACTCGATCCATGTTTCTACCTCAGTCCCTGTGTCTCTCTCGGTCGCTGTGTCTCACTCGGTCCCTGTGTCTCTCTCGGTCCCTGTGTCTCTCTCTCTCACCCCTGTGTCTCTCTCGGTCCCGATGTCTCTCTCGGTCCCTGTGTCTCTCTCTCAGTCCCTGTGTCTCTCTCTGGGTCCCTGTGTCTCACTCGGTCCCTTTCTCTCTCTCGGTCCCTGTGTCTCTCTGTCTGTCCCTGTGTCTCTCTCTCTCTCGGTCCCTGTCTCTCTCTGTCGGTCACTGTGTCTCTCTCGGACCCTGTGTCTCTCTCTCGGTCCCTGTGTCTCTCTCTCTCTGTACCTGTGTCTCTCTCTCGGTCCCTGTGTCTCTCTCCGTCCCTGTGTCTCTCTCGGTACCTGTGTCTCTCTCTCGGTCCCTGTGTCTCTCTCTCCGTCCCTGTGTCTCTCTCGGTCCCTTTGTCTCTCTCACTCTCGGTCCCTGTGTCTCTCTCTCGGTTCCTATGTCTCTCTCTCACCCATGTGTCTCTCTCGGTCGCTGTGTCTCACTCGGTCCCAGTGTCTCTCTCGGTCCCTCTGTCTCTCTCTCGGTCCCCGTCTCTCCCTCGGTCCCTGTCACTATCTCAGTCCCTGTGGCTCACTCGGTCCCTGTCTCTCTCTCGGTCCCTGTGCCTCTCTCTAAGACCCTGTGTCTCTCTCTCGATCCCTGTGTCTCTCTCCCCGCCCTTGTGTCTCTCTCAGTCCCTGTGTCTCTCATGGTCCCTGTGTCTCTCTCGGACCCTGTGTTTCTCTCGGACCCTGTGTCTCTCTCGGTCCCTTTGTCTCTCTCTCGGTCCCTCTGCCTCTCTGTCGGTCCCTGTGTTTCTCTCTCGGTCCCTGTCTCTCTCTCAGACCCTGTGTCTCTCTGTCAGTCCCTGAGTCTCTCTCTCGGTCACTGTGTCACTCTCTCGGTCCGTGTGTCTCTCTCTGGGTTCCTATGTCTCTCTCTCACCCCTGTGTCTCTCTCGGTCGCTGTGTCTCACTCGGTCCCAGTGTCTCTCTCGGTCCCTCTGACTCTCTCTCGGTCCCTGTCTCTCTCTCGGTCACTGTCACTATCTCAGGCCCTGTGTCTCTCTCAGTCCCTGTGTCTCTCTCGGTCCCTGTGTCTCTCACTCGGTCCCTGTGTCTCTCTCTCGGTCCCTGTGTCTCTCTCGGTCCCTGTGTCTCACTCTCGTTCCCTGTGTCTCTCTCTCGGTCCCTGTGTCATTCACTCGGTCCCTGTGTCTCTCTCAGTCCCTGTGTCTCTCTCGGTCCCTGTGTCTCTCTCTCGGTTCCTGTGTCTCTCTCGGTCCCTGTGTCTCTCTCTCGGTCCCTGTGTCTCTCTCTCACCCCTGTGTCTCTCTCAGTCCGTGTGTCTCTCTCGGTCGCTGTGTCTCACTCGGTCCCTGTGTCGCTCTCGGTCCCTGTGTCTGTCTCTAACCCCTGTGTCTCTCTCTGTCCCGGTGTCTCTCTCGGTCCCTGTCCCTCTCTCTAAGACCCTGTGTCTCACTCGGTCCCTGTGTCTCTCTCGGATCCTGTGTCTCTCTCTCGGTCGCTGTGTCTCACTCGGTCCCTGTGTCTCTCTCGGTCCCTGTGTCTCACTCTCGGTCCCTGTCTGTCTCTCTGTCCCTGTGTCACTCACTCGATCTCTTTTTCTCTCTCAGTCCCTGTGTCTCTCTCGGTCGCTGTGTCTCACTCGGTCCCTGTGTCTCTCTCGGTCCCTGTGTCTCTCTCTCGGCCCCTGTGTCTCTCTCGGTCCCGATGTCTCTCTCGGTCCCTGTGTCTCTCTCTCAGTCCCTGTGTCTCTCTCTGGGTCCCTGTGTCTCACTCGGTCCCTTTCTCTCTCTCGGTCCCTGTGTCTCTCTGTTGGTCACTGTGTCTCTCTGTCGGTACTTGTGCCTCTCTCTCTCTCGGTCCCTGTCTCTCTCTCTCGGTCACTGTGTCTCTCTTGGTCCCTGTGTCTCACTCTTGGTCACTGTGTCTCACTCGGTACCTGTCTCTGTCTCGGTCCCTGTGTCTCGCTCGGTCCATGTGTCTCTCTCTTTCAGTCCCTGTGTCTCTCTCTCGGTCCCTGTGTCTCTCTCTCAGTCCCTGTGTCTCTCTCTCGGTCCCTGTGTCTCTCTCGGACCCTGTGTCTCTCTCGGTCCCTGTGTCTCTCTCTCGGTCCCTCTGCCTCTCTGTCGGACCCTGTGTTTCTCTCTCGGTCCCTGTCTCTCTCTCGGTCCCTGTGTCTCTCTGTCAGTCCCTAAGTCTCTCTCTCGGTCACTGTGTCTCTCTCTCGGTACCTGTGTCTCTCTCTCTGTCCCTGTCTCTCTCTCGGTCCCTGTGTCTCTCTCTCGGACCCTGTGACTCTCTCAGTCCCTGTGTCTCTCTCTGGGTCCCAGTGTCTCTCTTGGTCCCTGTGTCTCTCTCTTGGTCACTGTGTCTCACTCGGTACCTGTCTCTGTCTCGGTCCCTGTGTCTTTCTCGGTCCCTGTGTCTCTCTCGGTCCCTGTGTCACTCACTCGATCCATGTTTCTACCTCAGTCCCTGTGTCTCTCTCGGTCGCTGTGTCTCACTCGGTCCCTGTGTCTCTCTCGGTCCCTGTGTCTCTCTCTCTCACCCCTGTGTCTCTCTCGGTCCCGATGTCTCTCTCGGTCCCTGTGTCTCTCTCTCAGTCCCTGTGTCTCTCTCTGGGTCCCTGTGTCTCACTCGGTCCCTTTCTCTCTCTCGGTCCCTGTGTCTCTCTGTCTGTCCCTGTGTCTCTCTCTCTCTCGGTCCCTGTCTCTCTCTGTCGGTCACTGTGTCTCTCTCGGACCCTGTGTCTCTCTCTCGGTCCCTGTGTCTCTCTCTCTCTGTACCTGTGTCTCTCTCTCGGTCCCTGTGTCTCTCTCAGTCCCTGTGTCTCTCTCGGTACCTGTGTCTCTCTCTCGGTCCCTGTGTCTCTCTCTCCGTCCCTGTGTCTCTCTCGGTCCCTTTGTCTCTCTCACTCTCGGTCCCTGTGTCTCTCTCTCGGTTCCTATGTCTCTCTCTCACCCCTGTGTCTCTCTCGGTCGCTGTGTCTCACTCGGTCCCAGTGTCTCTCTCGGTCCCTCTGTCTCTCTCTCGGTCCCCGTCTCTCCCTCGGTCCCTGTCACTATCTCAGTCCCTGTGGCTCACTCGGTCCCTGTCTCTCTCTCGGTCCCTGTGCCTCTCTCTAAGAACCTGTGTCTCTCTCTCGATCCCTGTGTCTCTCTCCCCGCCCTTGTGTCTCTCTCAGTCCCTGTGTCTCTCATGGTCCCTGTGTCTCTCTCGGACCCTGTGTTTCTCTCGGACCCTGTGTCTCTCTCGGTCCCTGTGTCTCTCTCTCGGTCCCTCTGCCTCTCTGTCGGTCCCTGTGTTTCTCTCTCGGTCCCTGTCTCTCTCTCAGACCCTGTGTCTCTCTGTCAGTCCCTGAGTCTCTCTCTCGGTCACTGTGTCACTCTCTCGGTCCGTGTGTCTCTCTCTCGGTCCCTGTCTCTCTCTCGGTCCCTGTGTCTCTCTCTCGGTCCCTGTGTCTCTCTCTCGGTCCCTGTGTCTCTCTCTCTGCACCTGTGTCTCTCTCTCTCGGTCCCTGTGTCTCTCTCTCGGTCCCTGTGTCTCTCACTCTCGGTCCCTGTGTCTCTCTCGGTCCCTTTGTCTCTCTCACTCTCGGTCCCTGTGTCTCCATCTCTGGGTTCCTATGTCTCTCTCTCACCCCTGTGTCTCTCTCGGTCGCTGTGTCTCACTCGGTCCCAGTGTCTCTCTCGGTCCCTCTGACTCTCTCTCGGTCCCTGTCTCTCTCTCGGTCACTGTCACTATCTCAGGCCCTGTGTCTCTCTCAGTCCCTGTGTCTCTCTCGGTCCCTGTGTCTCTCACTCGGTCCCTGTGTCTCTCTCTCGGTTCCTGTATCTCTCTCGGTCCCTGTGTCTCACTCTCGTTCCCTGTGTCTCTCTCTCGGTCCCTGTGTCATTCACTCGGTCCCTGTGTCTCTCTCGGTTCCTGTGTCTCTCTCGGTCCCTGTGTCTCTCTCTCGGTCCCTGTGTCTCTCTCTCACCCCTGTGTCTCTCTCAGTCCGTGTGTCTCTCTCGGTCGCTGTGTCTCACTCGGTCCCTGTGTCGCTCTCGGTCCCTGTGTCTGTCTCTAACCCCTGTGTCTCTCTCTGTCCCGGTGTCTCTCTCGGTCCCTGTCCCTCTCTCTAAGACCCTGTGTCTCTCTCTTGGTCCCTGTGTCTCTCTCAGTCCCTGTGTCTCTCTCAGTCCCTGTGTCTCTCACTCGGTCCCTGTGTCTCTCTCGGTCCCTGTGTCTCACTCTCGGTCCCAGTCTCTCTCTCGGTCCCTGTGTCACTCACTCGATCCCTGTTTCTCTCTTAGTCCCTGTGTCTCTCTCAGTCCCTGTGTCTCTCTCTCGGTCCCTGTGTCTCTCTCGGTCCCTGTGTCTCGCGCCCGGTCCCTGTGTCTCTCTCGGTCGCTGTGTCTCACTCGGTACCTGTCTCTGTCTCGGTCCCTGTGTCTTTCTCGGTCCCTGTGTCTCTCTCGGTCCCTGTGTCCCTCTCGGACCCTGTGTCTCTCTCTCAGTACCTGTGTCTCTCTCTCGGTCCCTGTGTCTCTCTCGGTCCCTGTGTCTATCTCTCGGTCCCTCTGCCTCTCTGTTGGACCCTGTGTTTCTCTCTCGGTCCCTGTCTCTCTCTCGGTCCCTGTGTCTCTCTGTCAGTCCCTGAGTCTCTCTCTCGGTCACTGTGTCTCTCTCTCGGTCCCTGTGTCTCTCTCTCGGTCCCTGTCTCTCTCTCGGTCCCTGTGTCTCTTTCTCGGACGCTGTGTCTCTCTCTCGGTCCCTGTGTCTCTCTCTCTCTGTACCTGTGTCTCTCTCTCGGTCCCTGTGTCTCTCTCAGTCCCTGTGTCTCTCTCGGTACCTGTGTCTCTCTCTCGGTTCCTGTGACTCTCTCTCGGTCCCTGTGTCTCTCTCTCGGTCCCTGTGTCTCTCTCGGTCCCTGTGACTCGCTCAATCCCTGTGTCTCTCTCTCGGTCCCTGTATCTCACTCGGTCCCTGTGTCTCTCTCTCGGTCCCTGTCCCTCTCTCTAAGACCCTGTGTTTCTCTCTTGGTCCCTGTGTCTCTCTCAGTCCCTGTGTCTCTCTCAGTCCCTGTGTCTCTCACTCGGTCCCTGTGTCTCTCTCGGTCCCTGTGTCTCACTCTCGGTCCCTGTCTCTCTCTCGGTCCCTGTGTCACTCACTCGATCCCTGTTTCTCTCTTAGTCCCTGTGTCTCTCTCAGTCCCTGTGTCTTTCTCTCGGTCCCTGTGTCTCGCGCCCGGTCCCTGTGTCTCTCTCGGTCGCTGTGTCTCACTCGGTCCCTGTGTCTCTCTCGGTCCCTGTGTCTCTCTCTCACCCCTGTGTCTCTCTCGGTCCCGATGTCTCTCTCGGTCCCTGTGTCTCTCTCTCAGTCCCTTTGTCTCTCTCTGGGTCCCTGTGTCTCACTCGGTCCCTTTCTCTCTCTCTGTCCCTGTGTCTCTCTTGGTCCCTGTGTCTCTCTCTTGGTCACTGTGTCTCACTCGGTACCTGTCTCTGTCTCGGTCCCTGTGACTTTCTCGGTCCCTGTGTCTCTCTCGGTCCCTCTGTCCCTCTCGGACCCTGTGTCTCTCTCTCAGTCCCTGTGTCTCTCTCTCGCTCCCTGTGTCTCTCTCGGTCCCTGTGTCTCTCTCTCGGTCCCTCTGCCTCTCTGTCGGACCCTATGTTTCTCTCTCCGTCCCTGTGTCTCTCTCGGTCCCTGTGTCTCTCTGTCAGTCCCTGAGTCTCTCTCTCGGTCACTGTGTCTCTCTCTCGGTCCCTCTGTCTCTCTCTCGGTCCCTGTCTCTCTCTCGGTCCCTGTGTCTCTTTCTCTCTGTACCTGTGTCTCTCTCTCGGTCCCTGTGTCTCTCTCAGTCCCTGTGTCTCTCTCGGTCCCTGTGTCTCTCTCTCGGTTCCTGTGTCTCTCTCGGTCCCTGTGTCTCTCTCGGTACCTGTGTCTCTCTCTCGGTCCCTGTGTCTCTCTCTCCGTCCCTGTGTCTCTCTCGGTCCCTTTGTCTCTCTCACTCTCGGTCCCTGTGTCTCTCTCTCGGTTCCTATGTCTCTCTCTCACCCATGTGTCTCTCTCGGTCGCTGTGTCTCACTCGGTCCCAGTGTCTCTCTCGGTCCCTCTGTCTCTCTCTCGGTCCCCGTCTCTCCCTCGGTCCCTGTCACTATCTCAGTCCCTGTGGCTCACTCGGTCCCTGTCTCTCTCTCGGTCCCTGTGCCTCTCTCTAAGACCCTGTGTCTCTCTCTCGATCCCTGTGTCTCTCTCCCCGCCCTTGTGTCTCTCTCAGTCCCTGTGTCTCTCATGGTCCCTGTGTCTCTCTCGGACCCTGTGTTTCTCTCGGACCCTGTGTCTCTCTCGGTCCCTTTGTCTCTCTCTCGGTCCCTCTGCCTCTCTGTCGGTCCCTGTGTTTCTCTCTCGGTCCCTGTCTCTCTCTCAGACCCTGTGTCTCTCTGTCAGTCCCTGAGTCTCTCTCTCGGTCACTGTGTCACTCTCTCGGTCCGTGTGTCTCTCTCTGGGTTCCTATGTCTCTCTCTCACCCCTGTGTCTCTCTCGGTCGCTGTGTCTCACTCGGTCCCAGTGTCTCTCTCGGTCCCTCTGACTCTCTCTCGGTCCCTGTCTCTCTCTCGGTCACTGTCACTATCTCAGGCCCTGTGTCTCTCTCAGTCCCTGTGTCTCTCTCGGTCCCTGTGTCTCTCACTCGGTCCCTGTGTCTCTCTCTCGGTCCCTGTGTCTCTCTCGGTCCCTGTGTCTCACTCTCGTTCCCTGTGTCTCTCTCTCGGTCCCTGTGTCATTCACTCGGTCCCTGTGTCTCTCTCAGTCCCTGTGTCTCTCTCGGTCCCTGTGTCTCTCTCTCGGTTCCTGTGTCTCTCTCGGTCCCTGTGTCTCTCTCTCGGTCCCTGTGTCTCTCTCTCACCCCTGTGTCTCTCTCAGTCCGTGTGTCTCTCTCGGTCGCTGTGTCTCACTCGGTCCCTGTGTCGCTCTCGGTCCCTGTGTCTGTCTCTAACCCCTGTGTCTCTCTCTGTCCCGGTGTCTCTCTCGGTCCCTGTCCCTCTCTCTAAGACCCTGTGTCATTCACTCGGTCCCTGTGTCTCTCTCAGTCCCTGTGTCTCTCTCGGTCCCTGTGTCTCACTCTCGGTCCCTGTGTCTCTCTCGGTCGCTGTGTCTCACTCGGTCCCTGTGTCTCTCTCGGATCCTGTGTCTCTCTCTCGGTCCCTGTGTCTCTCTCGGTCGCTGTGTCTCACTCGGTCCCTGTGTCTCTCTCGGTCCCTGTGTCTCACTCTCGGTCCCTGTCTGTCTCTCTGTCCCTGTGTCACTCACTCGATCTCTTTTTCTCTCTCAGTCCCTGTGTCTCTCTCGGTCGCTGTGTCTCACTCGGTCCCTGTGTCTCTCTCGGTCCCTGTGTCTCTCTCTCACCCCTGTGTCTCTCTCGGTCCCGATGTCTCTCTCGGTCCCTGTGTCTCTCTCTCAGTCCCTGTGTCTCTCTCTGGGTCCCTGTGTCTCACTCGGTCCCTTTCTCTCTCTCGGTCCCTGTGTCTCTCTGTTGGTCACTTTGTCTCTCTGTCGGTACTTGTGCCTCTCTCTCTCTCGGTCCCTGTCTCTCTCTCTCGGTCACTGTGTCTCTCTTGGTCCCTGTGTCTCACTCTTGGTCACTGTGTCTCACTCGGTACCTGTCTCTGTCTCGGTCCCTGTGTCTCGCTCGGTCCATGTGTCTCTCTCTTTCAGTCCCTGTGTCTCTCTCTCGGTCCCTGTGTCTCTCTCTCAGTCCCTGTGTCTCTCTCTCGGTCCCTGTGTCTCTCTCGGACCCTGTGTCTCTCTCGGTCCCTGTGTCTCTCTCGGTCCCTCTGCCTCTCTGTCGGACCCTGTGTTTCTCTCTCGGTCCCTGTCTCTCTCTCGGTCCCTGTGTCTCTCTGTCAGTCCCTAAGTCTCTCTCTCGGTCACTGTGTCTCTCTCTCGGTACCTGTGTCTCTCTCTCTGTCCCTGTCTCTCTCTCGGTCCCTGTGTCTCTCTCTCGGACCCTGTGACTCTCTCAGTCCCTGTGTCTCTCTCTGGGTCCCAGTGTCTCTCTTGGTCCCTGTGTCTCTCTCTTGGTCACTGTGTCTCACTCGGTACCTGTCTCTGTCTCGGTCCCTGTGTCTTTCTCGGTCCCTGTGTCTCTCTCGGTCCCTGTGTCACTCACTCGATCCATGTTTCTACCTCAGTCCCTGTGTCTCTCTCGGTCGCTGTGTCTCACTCGGTCCCTGTGTCTCTCTCGGTCCCTGTGTCTCTCTCTCTCACCCCTGTGTCTCTCTCGGTCCCGATGTCTCTCTCGGTCCCTGTGTCTCTCTCTCAGTCCCTGTGTCTCTCTCTGGGTCCCTGTGTCTCACTCGGTCCCTTTCTCTCTCTCGGTCCCTGTGTCTCTCTGTCTGTCCCTGTGTCTCTCTCTCTCTCGGTCCCTGTCTCTCTCTGTCGGTCACTGTGTCTCTCTCGGACCCTGTGTCTCTCTCTCGGTCCCTGTGTCTCTCTCTCTCTGTACCTGTGTCTCTCTCTCGGTCCCTGTGTCTCTCTCAGTCCCTGTGTCTCTCTCGGTACCTGTGTCTCTCTCTCGGTCCCTGTGTCTCTCTCTCCGTCCCTGTGTCTCTCTCGGTCCCTTTGTCTCTCTCACTCTCGGTCCCTGTGTCTCTCTCTCGGTTCCTATGTCTCTCTCTCACCCCTGTGTCTCTCTCGGTCGCTGTGTCTCACTCGGTCCCAGTGTCTCTCTCGGTCCCTCTGTCTCTCTCTCGGTCCCCGTCTCTCCCTCGGTCCCTGTCACTATCTCAGTCCCTGTGGCTCACTCGGTCCCTGTCTCTCTCTCGGTCCCTGTGCCTCTCTCTAAGAACCTGTGTCTCTCTCTCGATCCCTGTGTCTCTCTCCCCGCCCTTGTGTCTCTCTCAGTCCCTGTGTCTCTCATGGTCCCTGTGTCTCTCTCGGACCCTGTGTTTCTCTCGGACCCTGTGTCTCTCTCGGTCCCTGTGTCTCTCTCTCGGTCCCTCTGCCTCTCTGTCGGTCCCTGTGTTTCTCTCTCGGTCCCTGTCTCTCTCTCAGACCCTGTGTCTCTCTGTCAGTCCCTGAGTCTCTCTCTCGGTCACTGTGTCACTCTCTCGGTCCGTGTGTCTCTCTCTCGGTCCCTGTCTCTCTCTCGGTCCCTGTGTCTCTCTCTCGGTCCCTGTGTCTCTCTCTCGGTCCCTGTGTCTCTCTCTCTGCACCTGTGTCTCTCTCTCTCGGTCCCTGTGTCTCTCTCTCGGTCCCTGTGTCTCTCACTCTCGGTCCCTGTGTCTCTCTCGGTCCCTTTGTCTCTCTCACTCTCGGTCCCTGTGTCTCCATCTCTGGGTTCCTATGTCTCTCTCTCACCCCTGTGTCTCTCTCGGTCGCTGTGTCTCACTCGGTCCCAGTGTCTCTCTCGGTCCCTCTGACTCTCTCTCGGTCCCTGTCTCTCTCTCGGTCACTGTCAATATCTCAGGCCCTGTGTCTCTCTCAGTCCCTGTGTCTCTCTCGGTCCCTGTGTCTCTCACTCGGTCCCTGTGTCTCTCTCTCGGTCCCTGTGTCTCTCTCGGTCCCTGTGTCTCACTCTCGTTCCCTGTGTCTCTCTCTCGGTCCCTGTGTCATTCACTCGGTCCCTGTGTCTCTCTCGGTTCCTGTGTCTCTCTCGGTCCCTGTGTCTCTCTCTCGGTCCCTGTGTCTCTCTCTCACCCCTGTGTCTCTCTCAGTCCGTGTGTCTCTCTCGGTCGCTGTGTCTCACTCGGTCCCTGTGTCGCTCTCGGTCCCTGTGTCTGTCTCTAACCCCTGTGTCTCTCTCTGTCCCGGTGTCTCTCTCGGTCCCTGTCCCTCTCTCTAAGACCCTGTGTCTCTCTCTTGGTCCCTGTGTCTCTCTCAGTCCCTGTGTCTCTCTCAGTCCCTGTGTCTCTCACTCGGTCCCTGTGTCTCTCTCGGTCCCTGTGTCTCACTCTCGGTCCCAGTCTCTCTCTCGGTCCCTGTGTCACTCACTCGATCATTGTTTCTCTCTTAGTCCCTGTGTCTCTCTCAGTCCCTGTGTCTCTCTCTCGGTCCCTGTGTCTCTCTCGGTCCCTGTGTCTCGCGCCCGGTCCCTGTGTCTCTCTCGGTCGCTGTGTCTCACTCGGTACCTGTCTCTGTCTCGGTCCCTGTGTCTTTCTCGGTCCCTGTGTCTCTCTCGGTCCCTGTGTCCCTCTCGGACCCTGTGTCTCTCTCTCAGTACCTGTGTCTCTCTCTCGGTCCCTGTGTCTCTCTCGGTCCCTGTGTCTATCTCTCGGTCCCTCTGCCTCTCTGTCGGACCCTGTGTTTCTCTCTCGGTCCCTGTCTCTCTCTCGGTCCCTGTGTCTCTCTGTCAGTCCCTGAGTCTCTCTCTCGGTCACTGTGTCTCTCTCTCGGTCCCTGTGTCTCTCTCTCGGTCCCTGTCTCTCTCTCGGTCCCTGTGTCTCTTTCTCGGACGCTGTGTCTCTCTCTCGGTCCCTGTGTCTCTCTCTCTCTGTACCTGTGTCTCTCTCTCGGTCCCTGTGTCTCTCTCAGTCCCTGTGTCTCTCTCGGTACCTGTGTCTCTCTCTCGGTTCCTGTGACTCTCTCTCGGTCCCTGTGTCTCTCTCTCGGTCCCTGTGTCTCTCTCGGTCCCTGTGACTCGCTCAATCCCTGTGTCTCTCTCTCGGTCCCTGTATCTCACTCGGTCCCTGTGTCTCTCTCTCGGTCCCTGTCCCTCTCTCTAAGACCCTGTGTTTCTCTCTTGGTCCCTGTGTCTCTCTCAGTCCCTGTGTCTCTCTCAGTCCCTGTGTCTCTCACTCGGTCCCTGTGTCTCTCTCGGTCCCTGTGTCTCACTCTCGGTCCCTGTCTCTCTCTCGGTCCCTGTGTCACTCACTCGATCCCTGTTTCTCTCTTAGTCCCTGTGTCTCTCTCAGTCCCTGTGTCTCTCTCTCGGTCCCTGTGTCTCGCGCCCGGTCCCTGTGTCTCTCTCGGTCGCTGTGTCTCACTCGGTCCCTGTGTCTCTCTCGGTCCCTGTGTCTCTCTCTCACCCCTGTGTCTCTCTCGGTCCCGATGTCTCTCTCGGTCCCTGTGTCTCTCTCTCAGTCCCTGTGTCTCTCTCTGGGTCCCTGTGTCTCACTCGGTCCCTTTCTCTCTCTCTGTCCCTGTGTCTCTCTTGGTCCCTGTGTCTCTCTCTTGGTCACTGTGTCTCACTCGGTACCTGTCTCTGTCTCGGTCCCTGTGACTTTCTCGGTCCCTGTGTCTCTCTCGGTCCCTCTGTCCCTCTCGGACCCTGTGTCTCTCTCTCAGTCCCTGTGTCTCTCTCTCGCTCCCTGTGTCTCTCTCGGTCCCTGTGTCTCTCTCTCGGTCCCTCTGCCTCTCTGTCGGACCCTGTGTTTCTCTCTCCGTCCCTGTGTCTCTCTCGGTCCCTGTGTCTCTCTGTCAGTCCCTGAGTCTCTCTCTCGGTCACTGTGTCTCTCTCTCGGTCCCTCTGTCTCTCTCTCGGTCCCTGTCTCTCTCTCGGTCCCTGTGTCTCTTTCTCTCTGTACCTGTGTCTCTCTCTCGGTCCCTGTGTCTCTCTCAGTACCTGTGTCTCTCTCGGTCCCTGTGTCTCTCTCTCGGTTCCTGTGTCTCTCTCGGTCACTGTGTCTCTCTCTCGGTCCCTGTGTCTCTCTCGGTCCCTGTCTCTCTCTCGGTCCCTGTGTCTCTCTCTTGGTCCCTGTGTCTCTCTCGGTCACTGTGTCTCTCTCGGTCGCTGTGTCTCTCTCTCGGTCACTGTGTCTCTCTCAGTCCCTGTGTGTCACTCGGTCCCTGTCTCTCTCTCGGTCCCTGTCCCTCTCTCTAAGACCCTGTGTCTCTCTGTTGTCCCTGTATCTTTCTCTCAGTTCCTGTGTCTCACTCGGTCCCTGTCTCTCTCTCTGTCCCGGTGTCTCTCTCTCGGTCCCTGTGTTCTTCTCTCAGTCCCTGTTTCTCTCTTGGTCCCTGTGACTCTCTCAGTCCCTGTGTCTCTCTCTCGGTCTGTGTCTCTCTCTCGGTGCCTGTGTTTCTCTCTCGGTCCCTGTGTCTCCCTCGGTCGCTGTGTCTCATTCAGTTCCTGTGTCTCTCTCTCGGTCCCTGTGTCACTCTTGGTACCTGTGACTCTCTCGGTCCCAGTGTCTCTCTCGGTACCTGTGTCTCTCTCTCGGTCCCTGTGACTCGCTCAATCCCTGTGTCACTCTCTCGGTCCCTGTGTCTCTCTCTCGGTGCCTGTGTCTCTCTCTCGGTCCCTGTGTCTCTCTCGGTCCCTGTGACTTGCTCAATCCCTGTGTCTCTCTCTCGGTCCCTGTGTCTCTCTCGGTCCCTGGATCTCTCTCTCGGTCCCTGTCTCTCTCTCGGTCCCTGTGTCACTCTCTCGGTCCCTGTGTCTCTCTCGGTCCCTGGGTCTCTCTCTCGGTCCCTGTGTCTCTCCCTCACCCCTGTGTCTCTCTCGGTCCGTGTGTCTCTCTCGGTCGCTGTGTCTCACTCGGTCCCTGTGTCTCTCTCGGTCCCTGTGTCTCTCTCTCACCCCTGTGTCTCTCTTTGTCCCGGTGTCTCTCTCGGTCCCTGTCTCTCTCACGGTCCCTGTCACTCTGTCAGTCCCTGTGTCTCACTCGGACCCTGTCTCCCTCTCGGTCCCTGTGCCTCTCTCTAAGACCCTGTGTCTCTCTCTGGGTCCCTGTGTCTCTCTCGGTCCCTGTCTCTCTCTCGGTCCCTGTGACTCTCTCTCGGTCCCTGTGTCTCTCTCTCGGTCCCTGTGTTTCTCTCTCGGTCCCTGTCTCTCTCTCGGTCCCTGTGTCTCTCTGTCAGTCCCTGAGTCTCTCTCTCGGTCCCTGTGTCTCACTCGGTCCCTGTGTCTCTCTCGGTCCCTGTGTCTCTCTCTCGGTCCCTGTGTCTCTCCCTCATCCCTGTGTCTCTCTCGGTCCGTGTGTCTCTCTCGGTCGCTGTGTCTCACTCGGTCCCTGTGTCTCTCTCGGTCCCTGTGTCTCTCTCTCACCCCTGTGTCTCTCTCTGTCCCGGTGTCTCTCTCGGTCCCTGTCTCTCTCACGGTCCCTGTCACTCTCTCAGTCCCTGTGTCTCACTCGGTCCTGCCTCCCTCTCGGTCCCTGTGCCTCTCTCTAAGACCCTGTGTCTTTCTCTGGGTCCCGGTGTCTCTCTCGGTCCCTGTCTCTCTCTCGGTCCCTGTGACTCTCTCTCGGTCCCTGTGTCTCTCTCGGTCCCTGTCTCTCTTTCGGTCCCTGTGTCTCTCTCTCGGCCCCTGTGTCTCTCTCTCGGTCCCTGTGTCTCTCTCTCTGCACCTGTGTCTCTCTCTCGGTCCCTGTGTCTCTCTCAGTCCCTGTCTCTCTCTCGGTCCCTGTGTCTCTCTCTCTGCACCTGTGTCTCTCTCTCGGTCCCTGTGTCTCTCTCTCGGACCCTGTGTCTCTCTCGGTCCCTTTGTCTCTCTCACTCTCGGTCCCTGTGTCTCTCTCTCGGTTCCTATGTCTCTCTCTCACCCCTGTGTCTCTCTCGGTCACTGTGTCTCACTCGGTCCCAGTGTCTCTCTCGGTCCCTGTCACTATCTCATTCCCTGTGTCTCTCTCAGTCCCTGTGTCTCTCTCGGTCCCTGTGTCTCTCTCGGTCCCTGTGTCTCACTCTCGTTCCCTGTGTCTCTCTCTCGGTCCCTGTGTCACTCACTCGGTCCCTGTGTCACTCTCTCGGTCCCTGTGTCTCTCTCTCTGCACCTGTGTCTCTCTCTCGGTCCCTGTGTCTCTCTCTCGGTCCCTCTGCCTCTCTGTCGGACCCTGTGTTTCTCTCTCGGTCCCTGTCTCTCTCTCGGTCCCTGTGTCTCTCTGTCAGTCCCTGAGTCTCTCTCTCGGTCACTGTGTCTCTCTCTCGGTACCTGTGTCTCTCTCTCTGTCCCTGTCTCTCTCTCGGTCCCTGTGTCTCTCTCTCGGACCCTGTGACTCTCTCAGTCCCTGTGTCTCTCTCTGGGTCCCAGTGTCTCTCTCGGTCCCTGTGTCTCTCTCTTGGTCACTGTGTCTCACTCGGTACCTGTCTCTGTCTCGGTCCCTGTGTCTTTCTCGGTCCCTGTGTCTCTCTCGGTCCCTGTGTCACTCACTCGATCCATGTTTCTACCTCAGTCCCTGTGTCTCTCTCGGTCGCTGTGTCTCACTCGGTCCCTGTGTCTCTCTCGGTCCCTGTGTCTCTCTCTCTCACCCCTGTGTCTCTCTCGGTCCCGATGTCTCTCTCGGTCCCTGTGTCTCTCTCTCAGTCCCTGTGTCTCTCTCTGGGTCCCTGTGTCTCACTCGGTCCCTTTCTCTCTCTCGGTCCCTGTGTCTCTCTGTCTGTCCCTGTGTCTCTCTCTCTCTCGGTCCCTGTCTCTCTCTGTCGGTCACTGTGTCTCTCTCGGACCCTGTGTCTCTCTCTCGGTCCCTGTGTCTCTCTCTCTCTGTACCTGTGTCTCTCTCTCGGTCCCTGTGTCTCTCTCAGTCCCTGTGTCTCTCTCGGTACCTGTGTCTCTCTCTCGGTCCCTGTGTCTCTCTCTCCGTCCCTGTGTCTCTCTCGGTCCCTTTGTCTCTCTCACTCTCGGTCCCTGTGTCTCTCTCTCGGTTCCTATGTCTCTCTCTCACCCATGTGTCTCTCTCGGTCGCTGTGTCTCACTCGGTCCCAGTGTCTCTCTCGGTCCCTCTGTCTCTCTCTCGGTCCCCGTCTCTCCCTCGGTCCCTGTCACTATCTCAGTCCCTGTGGCTCACTCGGTCCCTGTCTCTCTCTCGGTCCCTGTGCCTCTCTCTAAGACCCTGTGTCTCTCTCTCGATCCCTGTGTCTCTCTCCCCGCCCTTGTGTCTCTCTCAGTCCCTGTGTCTCTCATGGTCCCTGTGTCTCTCTCGGACCCTGTGTTTCTCTCGGACCCTGTGTCTCTCTCGGTCCCTTTGTCTCTCTCTCGGTCCCTCTGCCTCTCTGTCGGTCCCTGTGTTTCTCTCTCGGTCCCTGTCTCTCTCTCAGACCCTGTGTCTCTCTGTCAGTCCCTGAGTCTCTCTCTCGGTCACTGTGTCACTCTCTCGGTCCGTGTGTCTCTCTCTGGGTTCCTATGTCTCTCTCTCACCCCTGTGTCTCTCTCGGTCGCTGTGTCTCACTCGGTCCCAGTGTCTCTCTCGGTCCCTCTGACTCTCTCTCGGTCCCTGTCTCTCTCTCGGTCACTGTCACTATCTCAGGCCCTGTGTCTCTCTCAGTCCCTGTGTCTCTCTCGGTCCCTGTGTCTCTCACTCGGTCCCTGTGTCTCTCTCTCGGTCCCTGTGTCTCTCTCGGTCCCTGTGTCTCACTCTCGTTCCCTGTGTCTCTCTCTCGGTCCCTGTGTCATTCACTCGGTCCCTGTGTCTCTCTCAGTCCCTGTGTCTCTCTCGGTCCCTGTGTCTCTCTCTCGGTTCCTGTGTCTCTCTCGGTCCCTGTGTCTCTCTCTCGGTCCCTGTGTCTCTCTCTCACCCCTGTGTCTCTCTCAGTCCGTGTGTCTCTCTCGGTCGCTGTGTCTCACTCGGTCCCTGTGTCGCTCTCGGTCCCTGTGTCTGTCTCTAACCCCTGTGTCTCTCTCTGTCCCGGTGTCTCTCTCGGTCCCTGTCCCTCTCTCTAAGACCCTGTGTCATTCACTCGGTCCCTGTGTCTCTCTCAGTCCCTGTGTCTCTCTCGGTCCCTGTGTCTCTCTCTCGGTCCCTGTGTCTCTCTCGGTCGCTGTGTCTCACTCGGTCCCTGTGTCTCTCTCGGTCCCTGTGTCTCACTCTCGGTCCCTGTCTGTCTCTCTGTCCCTGTGTCACTCACTCGATCTCTTTTTCTCTCTCAGTCCCTGTGTCTCTCTCGGTCGCTGTGTCTCACTCGGTCCCTGTGTCTCTCTCGGTCCCTGTGTCTCTCTCTCACCCCTGTGTCTCTCTCGGTCCCGATGTCTCTCTCGGTCCCTGTGTCTCTCTCTCAGTCCCTGTGTCTCTCTCTGGGTCCCTGTGTCTCACTCGGTCCCTTTCTCTCTCTCGGTCCCTGTGTCTCTCTGTTGGTCACTGTGTCTCTCTGTCGGTACTTGTGCCTCTCTCTCTCTCGGTCCCTGTCTCTCTCTCTCGGTCACTGTGTCTCTCTTGGTCCCTGTGTCTCACTCTTGGTCACTGTGTCTCACTCGGTACCTGTCTCTGTCTCGGTCCCTGTGTCTCGCTCGGTCCATGTGTCTCTCTCTTTCAGTCCCTGTGTCTCTCTCTCGGTCCCTGTGTCTCTCTCTCAGTCCCTGTGTCTCTCTCTCGGTCCCTGTGTCTCTCTCGGACCCTGTGTCTCTCTCGGTCCCTGTGTCTCTCTCTCGGTCCCTCTGCCTCTCTGTCGGACCCTGTGTTTCTCTCTCGGTCCCTGTCTCTCTCTCGGTCCCTGTGTCTCTCTGTCAGTCCCTAAGTCTCTCTCTCGGTCACTGTGTCTCTCTCTCGGTACCTGTGTCTCTCTCTCTGTCCCTGTCTCTCTCTCGGTCCCTGTGTCTCTCTCTCGGACCCTGTGACTCTCTCAGTCCCTGTGTCTCTCTCTGGGTCCCAGTGTCTCTCTTGGTCCCTGTGTCTCTCTCTTGGTCACTGTGTCTCACTCGGTACCTGTCTCTGTCTCGGTCCCTGTGTCTTTCTCGGTCCCTGTGTCTCTCTCGGTCCCTGTGTCACTCACTCGATCCATGTTTCTACCTCAGTCCCTGTGTCTCTCTCGGTCGCTGTGTCTCACTCGGTCCCTGTGTCTCTCTCGGTCCCTGTGTCTCTCTCTCTCACCCCTGTGTCTCTCTCGGTCCCGATGTCTCTCTCGGTCCCTGTGTCTCTCTCTCAGTCCCTGTGTCTCTCTCTGGGTCCCTGTGTCTCACTCGGTCCCTTTCTCTCTCTCGGTCCCTGTGTCTCTCTGTCTGTCCCTGTGTCTCTCTCTCTCTCGGTCCCTGTCTCTCTCTGTCGGTCACTGTGTCTCTCTCGGACCCTGTGTCTCTCTCTCGGTCCCTGTGTCTCTCTCTCTCTGTACCTGTGTCTCTCTCTCGGTCCCTGTGTCTCTCTCAGTCCCTGTGTCTCTCTCGGTACCTGTGTCTCTCTCTCGGTCCCTGTGTCTCTCTCTCCGTCCCTGTGTCTCTCTCGGTCCCTTTGTCTCTCTCACTCTCGGTCCCTGTGTCTCTCTCTCGGTTCCTATGTCTCTCTCTCACCCCTGTGTCTCTCTCGGTCGCTGTGTCTCACTCGGTCCCAGTGTCTCTCTCGGTCCCTCTGTCTCTCTCTCGGTCCCCGTCTCTCCCTCGGTCCCTGTCACTATCTCAGTCCCTGTGGCTCACTCGGTCCCTGTCTCTCTCTCGGTCCCTGTGCCTCTCTCTAAGAACCTGTGTCTCTCTCTCGATCCCTGTGTCTCTCTCCCCGCCCTTGTGTCTCTCTCAGTCCCTGTGTCTCTCATGGTCCCTGTGTCTCTCTCGGACCCTGTGTTTCTCTCGGACCCTGTGTCTCTCTCGGTCCCTGTGTCTCTCTCTCGGTCCCTCTGCCTCTCTGTCGGTCCCTGTGTTTCTCTCTCGGTCCCTGTCTCTCTCTCAGACCCTGTGTCTCTCTGTCAGTCCCTGAGTCTCTCTCTCGGTCACTGTGTCACTCTCTCGGTCCGTGTGTCTCTCTCTCGGTCCCTGTCTCTCTCTCGGTCCCTGTGTCTCTCTCTCGGTCCCTGTGTCTCTCTCTCGGTCCCTGTGTCTCTCTCTCTGCACCTGTGTCTCTCTCTCTCGGTCCCTGTGTCTCTCTCTCGGTCCCTGTGTCTCTCACTCTCGGTCCCTGTGTCTCTCTCGGTCCCTTTGTCTCTCTCACTCTCGGTCCCTGTGTCTCCATCTCTGGGTTCCTATGTCTCTCTCTCACCCCTGTGTCTCTCTCGGTCGCTGTGTCTCACTCGGTCCCAGTGTCTCTCTCGGTCCCTCTGACTCTCTCTCGGTCCCTGTCTCTCTCTCGGTCACTGTCACTATCTCAGGCCCTGTGTCTCTCTCAGTCCCTGTGTCTCTCTCGGTCCCTGTGTCTCTCACTCGGTCCCTGTGTCTCTCTCTCGCTCCCTGTGTCTCTCTCGGTCCCTGTGTCTCACTCTCGTTCCCTGTGTCTCTCTCTCGGTCCCTGTGTCATTCACTCGGTCCCTGTGTCTCTCTCGGTTCCTGTGTCTCTCTCGGTCCCTGTGTCTCTCTCTCGGTCCCTGTGTCTCTCTCTCACCCCTGTGTCTCTCTCAGTCCGTGTGTCTCTCTCGGTCGCTGTGTCTCACTCGGTCCCTGTGTCGCTCTCGGTCCCTGTGTCTGTCTCTAACCCCTGTGTCTCTCTCTGTCCCGGTGTCTCTCTCGGTCCCTGTCCCTCTCTCTAAGACCCTGTGTCTCTCTCTTGGTCCCTGTGTCTCTCTCAGTCCCTGTGTCTCTCTCAGTCCCTGTGTCTCTCACTCGGTCCCTGTGTCTCTCTCGGTCCCTGTGTCTCACTCTCGGTCCCAGTCTCTCTCTCGGTCCCTGTGTCACTCACTCGATCCCTGTTTCTCTCTTAGTCCCTGTGTCTCTCTCAGTCCCTGTGTCTCTCTCTCGGTCCCTGTGTCTCTCTCGGTCCCTGTGTCTCGCGCCCGGTCCCTGTGTCTCTCTCGGTCGCTGTGTCTCACTCGGTACCTGTCTCTGTCTCGGTCCCTGTGTCTTTCTCGGTCCCTGTGTCTCTCTCGGTCCCTGTGTCCCTCTCGGACCCTGTGTCTCTCTCTCAGTACCTGTGTCTCTCTCTCGGTCCCTGTGTCTCTCTCGGTCCCTGTGTCTATCTCTCGGTCCCTCTGCCTCTCTGTTGGACCCTGTGTTTCTCTCTCGGTCCCTGTCTCTCTCTCGGTCCCTGTGTCTCTCTGTCAGTCCCTGAGTCTCCCTCTCGGTCACTGTGTCTCTCTCTCGGTCCCTGTGTCTCTCTCTCGGTCCCTGTCTCTCTCTCGGTCCCTGTGTCTCTTTCTCGGACGCTGTGTCTCTCTCTCGGTCCCTGTGTCTCTCTCTCTCTGTACCTGTGTCTCTCTCTCGGTCCCTGTGTCTCTCTCAGTCCCTGTGTCTCTCTCGGTACCTGTGTCTCTCTCTCGGTTCCTGTGACTCTCTCTCGGTCCCTGTGTCTCTCTCTCGGTCCCTGTGTCTCTCTCGGTCCCTGTGACTCGCTCAATCCCTGTGTCTCTCTCTCGGTCCCTGTATCTCACTCGGTCCCTGTGTCTCTCTCTCGGTCCCTGTCCCTCTCTCTAAGACCCTGTGTTTCTCTCTTGGTCCCTGTGTCTCTCTCAGTCCCTGTGTCTCTCTCAGTCCCTGTGTCTCTCACTCGGTCCCTGTGTCTCTCTCGGTCCCTGTGTCTCACTCTCGGTCCCTGTCTCTCTCTCGGTCCCTCTGTCACTCACTCGATCCCTGTTTCTCTCTTAGTCCCTGTGTCTCTCTCAGTCCCTGTGTCTTTCTCTCGGTCCCTGTGTCTCGCGCCCGGTCCCTGTGTCTCTCTCGGTCGCTGTGTCTCACTCGGTCCCTGTGTCTCTCTCGGTCCCTGTGTCTCTCTCTCACCCCTGTGTCTCTCTCGGTCCCGATGTCTCTCTCGGTCCCTGTGTCTCTCTCTCAGTCCCTTTGTCTCTCTCTGGGTCCCTGTGTCTCACTCGGTCCCTTTCACTCTCTCTGTCCCTGTGTCTCTCTTGGTCCCTGTGTCTCTCTCTTGGTCACTGTGTCTCACTCGGTACCTGTCTCTGTCTCGGTCCCTGTGACTTTCTCGGTCCCTGTGTCTCTCTCGGTCCCTCTGTCCCTCTCGGACCCTGTGTCTCTCTCTCAGTCCCTGTGTCTCTCTCTCGCTCCCTGTGTCTCTCTCGGTCCCTGTGTCTCTCTCTCGGTCCCTCTGCCTCTCTGTCGGACCCTATGTTTCTCTCTCCGTCCCTGTGTCTCTCTCGGTCCCTGTGTCTCTCTGTCAGTCCCTGAGTCTCTCTCTCGGTCACTGTGTCTCTCTCTCGGTCCCTCTGTCTCTCTCTCGGTCCCTGTCTCTCTCTCGGTCCCTGTGTCTCTTTCTCTCTGTACCTGTGTCTCTCTCTCGGTCCCTGTGTCTCTCTCAGTCCCTGTGTCTCTCTCGGTCCCTGTGTCTCTCTCTCGGTTCCTGTGTCTCTCTCGGTCCCTGTGTCTCTCTCGGTACCTGTGTCTCTCTCTCGGTCCCTGTGTCTCTCTCTCCGTCCCTGTGTCTCTCTCGGTCCCTTTGTCTCTCTCACTCTCGGTCCCTGTGTCTCTCTCTCGGTTCCTATGTCTCTCTCTCACCCATGTGTCTCTCTCGGTCGCTGTGTCTCACTCGGTCCCAGTGTCTCTCTCGGTCCCTCTGTCTCTCTCTCGGTCCCCGTCTCTCCCTCGGTCCCTGTCACTATCTCAGTCCCTGTGGCTCACTCGGTCCCTGTCTCTCTCTCGGTCCCTGTGCCTCTCTCTAAGACCCTGTGTCTCTCTCTCG
This sequence comes from Prionace glauca, assembly GCA_037974335.1. Taxonomy (NCBI): domain Eukaryota; kingdom Metazoa; phylum Chordata; class Chondrichthyes; order Carcharhiniformes; family Carcharhinidae; genus Prionace; species Prionace glauca. The sequence goes on along the minus strand of JBBMRE010000130.1, from coordinate 280,955 downwards.
ATCCCTGTGTCTCTCTCCCCGCCCTTGTGTCTCTCTCAGTCCCTGTGTCTCTCATGGTCCCTGTGTCTCTCTCGGACCCTGTGTTTCTCTCGGACCCTGTGTCTCTCTCGGTCCCTTTGTCTCTCTCTCGGTCCCTCTGCCTCTCTGTCGGTCTCTGTGTTTCTCTCTCGGTCCCTGTCTCTCTCTCAGACCCTGTGTCTCTCTGTCAGTCCCTGAGTCTCTCTCTCGGTCACTGTGTCACTCTCTCGGTCCGTGTGTCTCTCTCTGGGTTCCTATGTCTCTCTCTCACCCCTGTGTCTCTCTCGGTCGCTGTGTCTCACTCGGTCCCAGTGTCTCTCTCGGTCCCTCTGACTCTCTCTCGGTCCCTGTCTCTCTCTCGGTCACTGTCACTATCTCAGGCCCTGTGTCTCTCTCAGTCCCTGTGTCTCTCTCGGTCCCTGTGTCTCTCACTCGGTCCCTGTGTCTCTCTCTCGGTCCCTGTGTCTCTCTCGGTCCCTGTGTCTCACTCAGTCCCTGTGTCTCTCTCGGTACCTGTGTCTCTCTCTCGGTTCCTGTGACTCTCTCTCGGTCCCTGTGTCTCTCTCTCGGTCCCTGTGTCTCTCTCGGTCCCTGTGACTCGCTCAATCCCTGTGTCTCTCTCTCGGTCCCTGTATCTCGCTCGGTCCCTGTGTCTCTCTCTCGGTCGCTGTGTCTCTCTCTCGGTCCCTGTCCCTCTCTCTAAGACCCTGTGTTTCTCTCTTGGTCCCTGTGTCTCTCTCAGTCCCTGTGTCTCTCTCAGTCCCTGTGTCTCTCACTCGGTCCCTGTGTCTCTCTCGGTCCCTGTGTCTCACTCTCGGTCCCTGTCTCTCTCTCGGTCCCTCTGTCACTCACTCGATCCCTGTTTCTCTCTTAGTCCCTGTGTCTCTCTCAGTCCCTGTGTCTTTCTCTCGGTCCCTGTGTCTCGCGCCCGGTCCCTGTGTCTCTCTCGGTCGCTGTGTCTCACTCGGTCCCTGTGTCTCTCTCGGTCCCTGTGTCTCTCTCTCTCACCCCTGTGTCTCTCTCGGTCCCGATGTCTCTCTCGGTCCCTGTGTCTCTCTCTCAGTCCCTGTGTCTCTCTCTGGGTCCCTGTGTCTCACTCGGTCCCTTTCTCTCTCTCGGTCCCTGTGTCTCTCTGTCTGTCCCTGTGTCTCTCTCTCTCTCGGTCCCTGTCTCTCTCTGTCGGTCACTGTGTCTCTCTCGGACCCTGTGTCTCTCTCTCGGTCCCTGTGTCTCTCTCTCTCTGTACCTGTGTCTCTCTCTCGGTCCCTGTGTCTCTCTCAGTCCCTGTGTCTCTCTCGGTCCCTTTGTCTCTCTCTCGGTCCCTGTGTCTCTCTCTCCGTCCCTGTGTCTCTCTCGGTCCCTTTGTCTCTCTCACTCTCGGTCCCTGTGTCTCTCTCTCGGTCCCTGTGTCTCTCTCTCGGTCCCTGTGTCTCTCTCTCCGTCCCTGTGTCTCTCTCGGTCCCTTTGTCTCTCTCACTCTCGGTCCCTGTGTCTCTCTCTCGGTTCCTATGTCTCTCTCTCACCCATGTGTCTCTCTCGGTCGCTGTGTCTCACTCGGTCCCAGTGTCTCTCTCGGTCCCTCTGTCTCTCTCTCGGTCCCCGTCTCTCCCTCGGTCCCTGTCACTATCTCAGTCCCTGTGGCTCACTCGGTCCCTGTCTCTCTCTCGGTCCCTGTGCCTCTCTCTAAGACCCTGTGTCTCTCTCTCGATCCCTGTGTCTCTCTCCCCGCCCTTGTGTCTCTCTCAGTCCCTGTGTCTCTCATGGTCCCTGTGTCTCTCTCGGACCCTGTGTTTCTCTCGGACCCTGTGTCTCTCTCGGTCCCTTTGTCTCTCTCTCGGTCCCTCTGCCTCTCTGTCGGTCCCTGTGTTTCTCTCTCGGTCCCTGTCTCTCTCTCAGACCCTGTGTCTCTCTGTCAGTCCCTGAGTCTCTCTCTCGGTCACTGTGTCACTCTCTCGGTCCGTGTGTCTCTCTCTGGGTTCCTATGTCTCTCTCTCACCCCTGTGTCTCTCTCGGTCGCTGTGTCTCACTCGGTCCCAGTGTCTCTCTCGGTCCCTCTGACTCTCTCTCGGTCCCTGTCTCTCTCTCGGTCACTGTCACTATCTCAGGCCCTGTGTCTCTCTCAGTCCCTGTGTCTCTCTCGGTCCCTGTGTCTCTCACTCGGTCCCTGTGTCTCTCTCTCGGTCCCTGTGTCTCTCTCGGTCCCTGTGTCTCACTCTCGTTCCCTGTGTCTCTCTCTCGGTCCCTGTGTCATTCACTCGGTCCCTGTGTCTCTCTCAGTCCCTGTGTCTCTCTCGGTCCCTGTGTCTCTCTCTCGGTTCCTGTGTCTCTCTCGGTCCCTGTGTCTCTCTCTCGGTCCCTGTGTCTCTCTCTCACCCCTGTGTCTCTCTCAGTCCGTGTGTCTCTCTCGGTCGCTGTGTCTCACTCGGTCCCTGTGTCGCTCTCGGTCCCTGTGTCTGTCTCTAACCCCTGTGTCTCTCTCTGTCCCGGTGTCTCTCTCGGTCCCTGTCCCTCTCTCTAAGACCCTGTGTCATTCACTCGGTCCCTGTGTCTCTCTCAGTCCCTGTGTCTCTCTCGGTCCCTGTGTCTCTCTCTCGGTCCCTGTGTCTCTCTCGGTCGCTGTGTCTCACTCGGTCCCTGTGTCTCTCTCGGTCCCTGTGTCTCACTCTCGGTCCCTGTCTGTCTCTCTGTCCCTGTGTCACTCACTCGATCTCTTTTTCTCTCTCAGTCCCTGTGTCTCTCTCGGTCGCTGTGTCTCACTCGGTCCCTGTGTCTCTCTCGGTCCCTGTGTCTCTCTCTCACCCCTGTCTCTCTCTCGGTCCCTGTGTCTCTCTCTCGGTCCCTGTGTCTCTCTCGGTCCCGATGTCTCTCTCGGTCCCTGTGTCTCTCTCTCAGTCCCTGTGTCTCTCTCTGGGTCCCTGTGTCTCACTCGGTCCCTTTCTCTCTCTCGGTCCCTGTGTCTCTCTGTCGGTACTTGTGCCTCTCTCTCTCTCGGTCCCTGTCTCTCTCTCTCGGTCACTGTGTCTCTCTTGGTCCCTGTGTCTCACTCTTGGTCACTGTGTCTCACTCGGTACCTGTCTCTGTCTCGGTCCCTGTGTCTCGCTCGGTCCATGTGTCTCTCTCTCAGTCCCTGTGTCTCTCTCTTTCAGTCCCTGTGTCTCTCTCTCGGTCCCTGTGTCTCTCTCTCAGTCCCTGTGTCTCTCTCTCGGTCCCTGTGTCTCTCTCGGACCCTGTGTCTCTCTCGGTCCCTGTGTCTCTCTCTCGGTCCCTCTGCCTCTCTGTCGGACCCTGTGTTTCTCTCTCGGTCCCTGTCTCTCTCTCGGTCCCTGTGTCTCTCTGTCAGTCCCTAAGTCTCTCTCTCGGTCACTGTGTCTCTCTCTCGGTACCTGTGTCTCTCTCTCTGTCCCTGTCTCTCTCTCGGTCCCTGTGTCTCTCTCTCGGACCCTGTGACTCTCTCAGTCCCTGTGTCTCTCTCTGGGTCCCAGTGTCTCTCTTGGTCCCTGTGTCTCTCTCTTGGTCACTGTGTCTCACTCGGTACCTGTCTCTGTCTCGGTCCCTGTGTCTTTCTCGGTCCCTGTGTCTCTCTCGGTCCCTGTGTCACTCACTCGATCCATGTTTCTACCTCAGTCCCTGTGTCTCTCTCGGTCGCTGTGTCTCACTCGGTCCCTGTGTCTCTCTCGGTCCCTGTGTCTCTCTCTCTCACCCCTGTGTCTCTCTCGGTCCCGATGTCTCTCTCGGTCCCTGTGTCTCTCTCTCAGTCCCTGTGTCTCTCTCTGGGTCCCTGTGTCTCACTCGGTCCCTTTCTCTCTCTCGGTCCCTGTGTCTCTCTGTCTGTCCCTGTGTCTCTCTCTCTCTCGGTCCCTGTCTCTCTCTGTCGGTCACTGTGTCTCTCTCGGACCCTGTGTCTCTCTCTCGGTCCCTGTGTCTCTCTCTCTCTGTACCTGTGTCTCTCTCTCGGTCCCTGTGTCTCTCTCAGTCCCTGTGTCTCTCTCGGTACCTGTGTCTCTCTCTCGGTCCCTGTGTCTCTCTCTCCGTCCCTGTGTCTCTCTCGGTCCCTTTGTCTCTCTCACTCTCGGTCCCTGTGTCTCTCTCTCGGTTCCTATGTCTCTCTCTCACCCCTGTGTCTCTCTCGGTCGCTGTGTCTCACTCGGTCCCAGTGTCTCTCTCGGTCCCTCTGTCTCTCTCTCGGTCCCCGTCTCTCCCTCGGTCCCTGTCACTATCTCAGTCCCTGTGGCTCACTCGGTCCCTGTCTCTCTCTCGGTCCCTGTGCCTCTCTCTAAGAACCTGTGTCTCTCTCTCGATCCCTGTGTCTCTCTCCCCGCCCTTGTGTCTCTCTCAGTCCCTGTGTCTCTCATGGTCCCTGTGTCTCTCTCGGACCCTGTGTTTCTCTCGGACCCTGTGTCTCTCTCGGTCCCTGTGTCTCTCTCTCGGTCCCTCTGCCTCTCTGTCGGTCCCTGTGTTTCTCTCTCGGTCCCTGTCTCTCTCTCAGACCCTGTGTCTCTCTGTCAGTCCCTGAGTCTCTCTCTCGGTCACTGTGTCACTCTCTCGGTCCGTGTGTCTCTCTCTCGGTCCCTGTCTCTCTCTCGGTCCCTGTGTCTCTCTCTCGGTCCCTGTGTCTCTCTCTCGGTCCCTGTGTCTCTCTCTCTGCACCTGTGTCTCTCTCTCTCGGTCCCTGTGTCTCTCTCTCGGTCCCTGTGTCTCTCACTCTCGGTCCCTGTGTCTCTCTCGGTCCCTTTGTCTCTCTCACTCTCGGTCCCTGTGTCTCCATCTCTGGGTTCCTATGTCTCTCTCTCACCCCTGTGTCTCTCTCGGTCGCTGTGTCTCACTCGGTCCCAGTGTCTCTCTCGGTCCCTCTGACTCTCTCTCGGTCCCTGTCTCTCTCTCGGTCACTGTCACTATCTCAGGCCCTGTGTCTCTCTCAGTCCCTGTGTCTCTCTCGGTCCCTGTGTCTCTCACTCGGTCCCTGTGTCTCTCTCTCGCTCCCTGTGTCTCTCTCGGTCCCTGTGTCTCACTCTCGTTCCCTGTGTCTCTCTCTCGGTCCCTGTGTCATTCACTCGGTCCCTGTGTCTCTCTCGGTTCCTGTGTCTCTCTCGGTCCCTGTGTCTCTCTCTCGGTCCCTGTGTCTCTCTCTCACCCCTGTGTCTCTCTCAGTCCGTGTGTCTCTCTCGGTCGCTGTGTCTCACTCGGTCCCTGTGTCGCTCTCGGTCCCTGTGTCTGTCTCTAACCCCTGTGTCTCTCTCTGTCCCGGTGTCTCTCTCGGTCCCTGTCCCTCTCTCTAAGACCCTGTGTCTCTCTCTTGGTCCCTGTGTCTCTCTCAGTCCCTGTGTCTCTCTCAGTCCCTGTGTCTCTCACTCGGTCCCTGTGTCTCTCTCGGTCCCTGTGTCTCACTCTCGGTCCCAGTCTCTCTCTCGGTCCCTGTGTCACTCACTCGATCCCTGTTTCTCTCTTAGTCCCTGTGTCTCTCTCAGTCCCTGTGTCTCTCTCTCGGTCCCTGTGTCTCTCTCGGTCCCTGTGTCTCGCGCCCGGTCCCTGTGTCTCTCTCGGTCGCTGTGTCTCACTCGGTACCTGTCTCTGTCTCGGTCCCTGTGTCTTTCTCGGTCCCTGTGTCTCTCTCGGTCCCTGTGTCCCTCTCGGACCCTGTGTCTCTCTCTCAGTACCTGTGTCTCTCTCTCGGTCCCTGTGTCTCTCTCGGTCCCTGTGTCTATCTCTCGGTCCCTCTGCCTCTCTGTTGGACCCTGTGTTTCTCTCTCGGTCCCTGTCTCTCTCTCGGTCCCTGTGTCTCTCTGTCAGTCCCTGAGTCTCTCTCTCGGTCACTGTGTCTCTCTCTCGGTCCCTGTGTCTCTCTCTCGGTCCCTGTCTCTCTCTCGGTCCCTGTGTCTCTTTCTCGGACGCTGTGTCTCTCTCTCGGTCCCTGTGTCTCTCTCTCTCTGTACCTGTGTCTCTCTCTCGGTCCCTGTGTCTCTCTCAGTCCCTGTGTCTCTCTCGGTACCTGTGTCTCTCTCTCGGTTCCTGTGACTCTCTCTCGGTCCCTGTGTCTCTCTCTCGGTCCCTGTGTCTCTCTCGGTCCCTGTGACTCGCTCAATCCCTGTGTCTCTCTCTCGGTCCCTGTATCTCACTCGGTCCCTGTGTCTCTCTCTCGGTCCCTGTCCCTCTCTCTAAGACCCTGTGTTTCTCTCTTGGTCCCTGTGTCTCTCTCAGTCCCTGTGTCTCTCTCAGTCCCTGTGTCTCTCACTCGGTCCCTGTGTCTCTCTCGGTCCCTGTGTCTCACTCTCGGTCCCTGTCTCTCTCTCGGTCCCTCTGTCACTCACTCGATCCCTGTTTCTCTCTTAGTCCCTGTGTCTCTCTCAGTCCCTGTGTCTTTCTCTCGGTCCCTGTGTCTCGCGCCCGGTCCCTGTGTCTCTCTCGGTCGCTGTGTCTCACTCGGTCCCTGTGTCTCTCTCGGTCCCTGTGTCTCTCTCTCACCCCTGTGTCTCTCTCGGTCCCGATGTCTCTCTCGGTCCCTGTGTCTCTCTCTCAGTCCCTTTGTCTCTCTCTGGGTCCCTGTGTCTCACTCGGTCCCTTTCACTCTCTCTGTCCCTGTGTCTCTCTTGGTCCCTGTGTCTCTCTCTTGGTCACTGTGTCTCACTCGGTACCTGTCTCTGTCTCGGTCCCTGTGACTTTCTCGGTCCCTGTGTCTCTCTCGGTCCCTCTGTCCCTCTCGGACCCTGTGTCTCTCTCTCAGTCCCTGTGTCTCTCTCTCGCTCCCTGTGTCTCTCTCGGTCCCTGTGTCTCTCTCTCGGTCCCTCTGCCTCTCTGTCGGACCCTATGTTTCTCTCTCCGTCCCTGTGTCTCTCTCGGTCCCTGTGTCTCTCTGTCAGTCCCTGAGTCTCTCTCTCGGTCACTGTGTCTCTCTCTCGGTCCCTCTGTCTCTCTCTCGGTCCCTGTCTCTCTCTCGGTCCCTGTGTCTCTTTCTCTCTGTACCTGTGTCTCTCTCTCGGTCCCTGTGTCTCTCTCAGTCCCTGTGTCTCTCTCGGTCCCTGTGTCTCTCTCTCGGTTCCTGTGTCTCTCTCGGTCCCTGTGTCTCTCTCGGTACCTGTGTCTCTCTCTCGGTCCCTGTGTCTCTCTCTCCGTCCCTGTGTCTCTCTCGGTCCCTTTGTCTCTCTCACTCTCGGTCCCTGTGTCTCTCTCTCGGTTCCTATGTCTCTCTCTCACCCATGTGTCTCTCTCGGTCGCTGTGTCTCACTCGGTCCCAGTGTCTCTCTCGGTCCCTCTGTCTCTCTCTCGGTCCCCGTCTCTCCCTCGGTCCCTGTCACTATCTCAGTCCCTGTGGCTCACTCGGTCCCTGTCTCTCTCTCGGTCCCTGTGCCTCTCTCTAAGACCCTGTGTCTCTCTCTCGATCCCTGTGTCTCTCTCCCCGCCCTTGTGTCTCTCTCAGTCCCTGTGTCTCTCATGGTCCCTGTGTCTCTCTCGGACCCTGTGTTTCTCTCGGACCCTGTGTCTCTCTCGGTCCCTTTGTCTCTCTCTCGGTCCCTCTGCCTCTCTGTCGGTCTCTGTGTTTCTCTCTCGGTCCCTGTCTCTCTCTCAGACCCTGTGTCTCTCTGTCAGTCCCTGAGTCTCTCTCTCGGTCACTGTGTCACTCTCTCGGTCCGTGTGTCTCTCTCTGGGTTCCTATGTCTCTCTCTCACCCCTGTGTCTCTCTCGGTCGCTGTGTCTCACTCGGTCCCAGTGTCTCTCTCGGTCCCTCTGACTCTCTCTCGGTCCCTGTCTCTCTCTCGGTCACTGTCACTATCTCAGGCCCTGTGTCTCTCTCAGTCCCTGTGTCTCTCTCGGTCCCTGTGTCTCTCACTCGGTCCCTGTGTCTCTCTCTCGGTCCCTGTGTCTCTCTCGGTCCCTGTGTCTCACTCAGTCCCTGTGTCTCTCTCGGTACCTGTGTCTCTCTCTCGGTTCCTGTGACTCTCTCTCGGTCCCTGTGTCTCTCTCTCGGTCCCTGTGTCTCTCTCGGTCCCTGTGACTCGCTCAATCCCTGTGTCTCTCTCTCGGTCCCTGTATCTCACTCGGTCCCTGTGTCTCTCTCTCGGTCGCTGTGTCTCTCTCTCGGTCCCTGTCCCTCTCTCTAAGACCCTGTGTTTCTCTCTTGGTCCCTGTGTCTCTCTCAGTCCCTGTGTCTCTCTCAGTCCCTGTGTCTCTCACTCGGTCCCTGTGTCTCTCTCGGTCCCTGTGTCTCACTCTCGGTCCCTGTCTCTCTCTCGGTCCCTCTGTCACTCACTCGATCCCTGTTTCTCTCTTAGTCCCTGTGTCTCTCTCAGTCCCTGTGTCTTTCTCTCGGTCCCTGTGTCTCGCGCCCGGTCCCTGTGTCTCTCTCGGTCGCTGTGTCTCACTCGGTCCCTGTGTCTCTCTCGGTCCCTGTGTCTCTCTCTCACCCCTGTGTCTCTCTCGGTCCCGATGTCTCTCTCGGTCCCTGTGTCTCTCTCTCAGTCCCTTTGTCTCTCTCTGGGTCCCTGTGTCTCACTCGGTCCCTTTCACTCTCTCTGTCCCTGTGTCTCTCTTGGTCCCTGTGTCTCTCTCTTGGTCACTGTGTCTCACTCGGTACCTGTCTCTGTCTCGGTCCCTGTGACTTTCTCGGTCCCTGTGTCTCTCTCGGTCCCTCTGTCCCTCTCGGACCCTGTGTCTCTCTCTCAGTCCCTGTGTCTCTCTCTCGCTCCCTGTGTCTCTCTCGGTCCCTGTGTCTCTCTCTCGGTCCCTCTGCCTCTCTGTCGGACCCTATGTTTCTCTCTCCGTCCCTGTGTCTCTCTCGGTCCCTGTGTCTCTCTGTCAGTCCCTGAGTCTCTCTCTCGGTCACTGTGTCTCTCTCTCGGTCCCTCTGTCTCTCTCTCGGTCCCTGTCTCTCTCTCGGTCCCTGTGTCTCTTTCTCTCTGTACCTGTGTCTCTCTCTCGGTCCCTGTGTCTCTCTCAGTCCCTGTGTCTCTCTCGGTCCCTGTGTCTCTCTCTCGGTTCCTGTGTCTCTCTCGGTCCCTGTGTCTCTCTCGGTACCTGTGTCTCTCTCTCGGTCCCTGTGTCTCTCTCTCCGTCCCTGTGTCTCTCTCGGTCCCTTTGTCTCTCTCACTCTCGGTCCCTGTGTCTCTCTCTCGGTTCCTATGTCTCTCTCTCACCCATGTGTCTCTCTCGGTCGCTGTGTCTCACTCGGTCCCAGTGTCTCTCTCGGTCCCTCTGTCTCTCTCTCGGTCCCCGTCTCTCCCTCGGTCCCTGTCACTATCTCAGTCCCTGTGGCTCACTCGGTCCCTGTCTCTCTCTCGGTCCCTGTGCCTCTCTCTAAGACCCTGTGTCTCTCTCTCGATCCCTGTGTCTCTCTCCCCGCCCTTGTGTCTCTCTCAGTCCCTGTGTCTCTCATGGTCCCTGTGTCTCTCTCGGACCCTGTGTTTCTCTCGGACCCTGTGTCTCTCTCGGTCCCTTTGTCTCTCTCTCGGTCCCTCTGCCTCTCTGTCGGTCCCTGTGTTTCTCTCTCGGTCCCTGTCTCTCTCTCAGACCCTGTGTCTCTCTGTCAGTCCCTGAGTCTCTCTCTCGGTCACTGTGTCACTCTCTCGGTCCGTGTGTCTCTCTCTGGGTTCCTATGTCTCTCTCTCACCCCTGTGTCTCTCTCGGTCGCTGTGTCTCACTCGGTCCCAGTGTCTCTCTCGGTCCCTCTGACTCTCTCTCGGTCCCTGTCTCTCTCTCGGTCACTGTCACTATCTCAGGCCCTGTGTCTCTCTCAGTCCCTGTGTCTCTCTCGGTCCCTGTGTCTCTCACTCGGTCCCTGTGTCTCTCTCTCGGTCCCTGTGTCTCTCTCGGTCCCTGTGTCTCACTCTCGTTCCCTGTGTCTCTCTCTCGGTCCCTGTGTCATTCACTCGGTCCCTGTGTCTCTCTCAGTCCCTGTGTCTCTCTCGGTCCCTGTGTCTCTCTCTCGGTTCCTGTGTCTCTCTCGGTCCCTGTGTCTCTCTCTCGGTCCCTGTGTCTCTCTCTCACCCCTGTGTCTCTCTCAGTCCGTGTGTCTCTCTCGGTCGCTGTGTCTCACTCGGTCCCTGTGTCGCTCTCGGTCCCTGTGTCTGTCTCTAACCCCTGTGTCTCTCTCTGTCCCGGTGTCTCTCTCGGTCCCTGTCCCTCTCTCTAAGACCCTGTGTCATTCACTCGGTCCCTGTGTCTCTCTCAGTCCCTGTGTCTCTCTCGGTCCCTGTGTCTCACTCTCGGTCCCTGTGTCTCTCTCGGTCGCTGTGTCTCACTCGGTCCCTGTGTCTCTCTCGGATCCTGTGTCTCTCTCTCGGTCCCTGTGTCTCTCTCGGTCGCTGTGTCTCACTCGGTCCCTGTGTCTCTCTCGGTCCCTGTGTCTCACTCTCGGTCCCTGTCTGTCTCTCTGTCCCTGTGTCACTCACTCGATCTCTTTTTCTCTCTCAGTCCCTGTGTCTCTCTCGGTCGCTGTGTCTCACTCGGTCCCTGTGTCTCTCTCGGTCCCTGTGTCTCTCTCTCACCCCTGTGTCTCTCTCGGTCCCGATGTCTCTCTCGGTCCCTGTGTCTCTCTCTCAGTCCCTGTGTCTCTCTCTGGGTCCCTGTGTCTCACTCGGTCCCTTTCTCTCTCTCGGTCCCTGTGTCTCTCTGTTGGTCACTGTGTCTCTCTGTCGGTACCTGTGCCTCTCTCTCTCTCGGTCCCTGTCTCTCTCTCTCGGTCACTGTGTCTCTCTTGGTCCCTGTGTCTCACTCTTGGTCACTGTGTCTCACTCGGTACCTGTCTCTGTCTCGGTCCCTGTGTCTCGCTCGGTCCATGTGTCTCTCTCTTTCAGTCCCTGTGTCTCTCTCTCGGTCCCTGTGTCTCTCTCTCAGTCCCTGTGTCTCTCTCTCGGTCCCTGTGTCTCTCTCGGACCCTGTGTCTCTCTCGGTCCCTGTGTCTCTCTCTCGGTCCCTCTGCCTCTCTGTCGGACCCTGTGTTTCTCTCTCGGTCCCTGTCTCTCTCTCGGTCCCTGTGTCTCTCTGTCAGTCCCTAAGTCTCTCTCTCGGTCACTGTGTCTCTCTCTCGGTACCTGTGTCTCTCTCTCTGTCCCTGTCTCTCTCTCGGTCCCTGTGTCTCTCTCTCGGACCCTGTGACTCTCTCAGTCCCTGTGTCTCTCTCTGGGTCCCAGTGTCTCTCTCGGTCCCTGTGTCTCTCTCTTGGTCACTGTGTCTCACTCGGTACCTGTCTCTGTCTCGGTCCCTGTGTCTTTCTCGGTCCCTGTGTCTCTCTCGGTCCCTGTGTCACTCACTCGATCCATGTTTCTACCTCAGTCCCTGTGTCTCTCTCGGTCGCTGTGTCTCACTCGGTCCCTGTGTCTCTCTCGGTCCCTGTGTCTCTCTCTCTCACCCCTGTGTCTCTCTCGGTCCCGATGTCTCTCTCGGTCCCTGTGTCTCTCTCTCAGTCCCTGTGTCTCTCTCTCGGTCCCTGTGTCTCTCTCGGACCCTGTGTCTCTCTCGGTCCCTGTGTCTCTCTCTCGGTCCCTCTGCCTCTCTGTCGGACCCTGTGTTTCTCTCTCGGTCCCTGTCTCTCTCTCGGTCCCTGTGTCTCTCTGTCAGTCCCTAAGTCTCTCTCTCGGTCACTGTGTCTCTCTCTCGGTACCTGTGTCTCTCTCTCTGTCCCTGTCTCTCTCTCGGTCCCTGTGTCTCTCTCTCGGACCCTGTGACTCTCTCAGTCCCTGTGTCTCTCTCTGGGTCCCAGTGTCTCTCTTGGTCCCTGTGTCTCTCTCTTGGTCACTGTGTCTCACTCGGTACCTGTCTCTGTCTCGGTCCCTGTGTCTTTCTCGGTCCCTGTGTCTCTCTCGGTCCCTGTGTCACTCACTCGATCCATGTTTCTACCTCAGTCCCTGTGTCTCTCTCGGTCGCTGTGTCTCACTCGGTCCCTGTGTCTCTCTCGGTCCCTGTGTCTCTCTCTCTCACCCCTGTGTCTCTCTCGGTCCCGATGTCTCTCTCGGTCCCTGTGTCTCTCTCTCAGTCCCTGTGTCTCTCTCTGGGTCCCTGTGTCTCACTCGGTCCCTTTCTCTCTCTCGGTCCCTGTGTCTCTCTGTCTGTCCCTGTGTCTCTCTCTCTCTCGGTCCCTGTCTCTCTCTGTCGGTCACTGTGTCTCTCTCGGACCCTGTGTCTCTCTCTCGGTCCCTGTGTCTCTCTCTCTCTGTACCTGTGTCTCTCTCTCGGTCCCTGTGTCTCTCTCAGTCCCTGTGTCTCTCTCGGTACCTGTGTCTCTCTCTCGGTCCCTGTGTCTCTCTCTCCGTCCCTGTGTCTCTCTCGGTCCCTTTGTCTCTCTCACTCTCGGTCCCTGTGTCTCTCTCTCGGTTCCTATGTCTCTCTCTCACCCCTGTGTCTCTCTCGGTCGCTGTGTCTCACTCGGTCCCAGTGTCTCTCTCGGTCCCTCTGTCTCTCTCTCGGTCCCCGTCTCTCCCTCGGTCCCTGTCACTATCTCAGTCCCTGTGGCTCACTCGGTCCCTGTCTCTCTCTCGGTCCCTGTGCCTCTCTCTAAGAACCTGTGTCTCTCTCTCGATCCCTGTGTCTCTCTCCCCGCCCTTGTGTCTCTCTCAGTCCCTGTGTCTCTCATGGTCCCTGTGTCTCTCTCGGACCCTGTGTTTCTCTCGGACCCTGTGTCTCTCTCGGTCCCTGTGTCTCTCTCTCGGTCCCTCTGCCTCTCTGTCGGTCCCTGTGTTTCTCTCTCGGTCCCTGTCTCTCTCTCAGACCCTGTGTCTCTCTGTCAGTCCCTGAGTCTCTCTCTCGGTCACTGTGTCACTCTCTCGGTCCGTGTGTCTCTCTCTCGGTCCCTGTCCCTCTCTCTAAGACCCTGTGTTTCTCTCTTGGTCCCTGTGTCTCTCTCGGTCCCTGTGTCTCACTCTCGGTCCCTGTCTCTCTCTCGGTCCCTGTGTCACTCACTCGATCCCTGTTTCTCTCTTAGTCCCTGTGTCTCTCTCAGTCCCTGTGTCTCTCTCTCGGTCCCTGTGTCTCGCGCCCGGTCCCTGTGTCTCTCTCGGTCGCTGTGTCTCACTCGGTCCCTGTGTCTCTCTCGGTCCCTGTGTCTCTCTCTCACCCCTGTGTCTCTCTCGGTCCCGATGTCTCTCTCGGTCCCTGTGTCTCTCTCTCAGTCCCTGTGTCTCTCTCTGGGTCCCTGTGTCTCACTCGGTCCCTTTCTCTCTCTCTGTCCCTGTGTCTCTCTTGGTCCCTGTGTCTCTCTCTTGGTCACTGTGTCTCACTCGGTACCTGTCTCTGTCTCGGTCCCTGTGACTTTCTCGGTCCCTGTGTCTCTCTCGGTCCCTCTGTCCCTCTCGGACCCTGTGTCTCTCTCTCAGTCCCTGTGTCTCTCTCTCGCTCCCTGTGTCTCTCTCGGTCCCTGTGTCTCTCTCTCGGTCCCTCTGCCTCTCTGTCGGACCCTGTGTTTCTCTCTCCGTCCCTGTGTCTCTCTCGGTCCCTGTGTCTCTCTGTCAGTCCCTGAGTCTCTCTCTCGGTCACTGTGTCTCTCTCTCGGTCCCTCTGTCTCTCTCTCGGTCCCTGTCTCTCTCTCGGTCCCTGTGTCTCTTTCTCTCTGTACCTGTGTCTCTCTCTCGGTCCCTGTGTCTCTCTCAGTCCCTGTGTCTCTCTCGGTCCCTGTGTCTCTCTCTCGGTTCCTGTGTCTCTCTCGGTCACTGTGTCTCTCTCTCGGTCCCTGTGTCTCTCTCGGTCCCTGTCTCTCTCTCGGTCCCTGTGTCTCTCTCTTGGTCCCTGTGTCTCTCTCGGTCACTGTGTCTCTCTCGGTCGCTGTGTCTCTCTCTCGGTCACTGTGTCTCTCTCAGTCCCTGTGTGTCACTCGGTCCCTGTCTCTCTCTCGGTCCCTGTCCCTCTCTCTAAGACCCTGTGTCTCTCTGTTGTCCCTGTATCTTTCTCTCAGTTCCTGTGTCTCACTCGGTCCCTGTCTCTCTCTCTGTCCCGGTGTCTCTCTCTCGGTCCCTGTGTTCTTCTCTCAGTCCCTGTTTCTCTCTTGGTCCCTGTGACTCTCTCAGTCCCTGTGTCTCTCTCTCGGTACCTGTGTCTCTCTCTCGGTCCCTGTGTCTCTCTCTCCGTCCCTGTGTCTCTCTCGGTCCCTTTGTCTCTCTCACTCTCGGTCCCTGTGTCTCTCTCTCGGTTCCTATGTCTCTCTCTCACCCATGTGTCTCTCTCGGTCGCTGTGTCTCACTCGGTCCCAGTGTCTCTCTCGGTCCCTCTGTCTCTCTCTCGGTCCCCGTCTCTCCCTCGGTCCCTGTCACTATCTCAGTCCCTGTGGCTCACTCGGTCCCTGTCTCTCTCTCGGTCCCTGTGCCTCTCTCTAAGACCCTGTGTCTCTCTCTCGATCCCTGTGTCTCTCTCCCCGCCCTTGTGTCTCTCTCAGTCCCTGTGTCTCTCATGGTCCCTGTGTCTCTCTCGGACCCTGTGTTTCTCTCGGACCCTGTGTCTCTCTCGGTCCCTTTGTCTCTCTCTCGGTCCCTCTGCCTCTCTGTCGGTCCCTGTGTTTCTCTCTCGGTCCCTGTCTCTCTCTCAGACCCTGTGTCTCTCTGTCAGTCCCTGAGTCTCTCTCTCGGTCACTGTGTCACTCTCTCGGTCCGTGTGTCTCTCTCTGGGTTCCTATGTCTCTCTCTCACCCCTGTGTCTCTCTCGGTCGCTGTGTCTCACTCGGTCCCAGTGTCTCTCTCGGTCCCTCTGACTCTCTCTCGGTCCCTGTCTCTCTCTCGGTCACTGTCACTATCTCAGGCCCTGTGTCTCTCTCAGTCCCTGTGTCTCTCTCGGTCCCTGTGTCTCTCACTCGGTCCCTGTGTCTCTCTCTCGGTCCCTGTGTCTCTCTCGGTCCCTGTGTCTCACTCTCGTTCCCTGTGTCTCTCTCTCGGTCCCTGTGTCATTCACTCGGTCCCTGTGTCTCTCTCAGTCCCTGTGTCTCTCTCGGTCCCTGTGTCTCTCTCTCGGTTCCTGTGTCTCTCTCGGTCCCTGTGTCTCTCTCTCGGTCCCTGTGTCTCTCTCTCACCCCTGTGTCTCTCTCAGTCCGTGTGTCTCTCTCGGTCGCTGTGTCTCACTCGGTCCCTGTGTCGCTCTCGGTCCCTGTGTCTGTCTCTAACCCCTGTGTCTCTCTCTGTCCCGGTGTCTCTCTCGGTCCCTGTCCCTCTCTCTAAGACCCTGTGTCATTCACTCGGTCCCTCTGTCTCTCTCAGTCCCTGTGTCTCTCTCGGTCCCTGTGTCTCACTCTCGGTCCCTGTGTCTCTCTCGGTCGCTGTGTCTCACTCGGTCCCTGTGTCTCTCTCGGATCCTGTGTCTCTCTCTCGGTCCCTGTGTCTCTCTCGGTCGCTGTGTCTCACTCGGTCCCTGTGTCTCTCTCGGTCCCTGTGTCTCACTCTCGGTCCCTGTCTGTCTCTCTGTCCCTGTGTCACTCACTCGATCTCTTTTTCTCTCTCAGTCCCTGTGTCTCTCTCGGTCGCTGTGTCTCACTCGGTCCCTGTGTCTCTCTCGGTCCCTGTGTCTCTCTCTCACCCCTGTGTCTCTCTCGGTCCCGATGTCTCTCTCGGTCCCTGTGTCTCTCTCTCAGTCCCTGTGTCTCTCTCTGGGTCCCTGTGTCTCACTCGGTCCCTTTCTCTCTCTCGGTCCCTGTGTCTCTCTGTTGGTCACTGTGTCTCTCTGTCGGTACTTGTGCCTCTCTCTCTCTCGGTCCCTGTCTCTCTCTCTCGGTCACTGTGTCTCTCTTGGTCCCTGTGTCTCACTCTTGGTCACTGTGTCTCACTCGGTACCTGTCTCTGTCTCGGTCCCTGTGTCTCGCTCGGTCCATGTGTCTCTCTCTTTCAGTCCCTGTGTCTCTCTCTCGGTCCCTGTGTCTCTCTCTCAGTCCCTGTGTCTCTCTCTCGGTCCCTGTGTCTCTCTCGGACCCTGTGTCTCTCTCGGTCCCTGTGTCTCTCTCTCGGTCCCTCTGCCTCTCTGTCGGACCCTGTGTTTCTCTCTCGGTCCCTGTCTCTCTCTCGGTCCCTGTGTCTCTCTGTCAGTCCCTAAGTCTCTCTCTCGGTCACTGTGTCTCTCTCTCGGTACCTGTGTCTCTCTCTCTGTCCCTGTCTCTCTCTCGGTCCCTGTGTCTCTCTCTCGGACCCTGTGACTCTCTCAGTCCCTGTGTCTCTCTCTGGGTCCCAGTGTCTCTCTTGGTCCCTGTGTCTCTCTCTTGGTCACTGTGTCTCACTCGGTACCTGTCTCTGTCTCGGTCCCTGTGTCTTTCTCGGTCCCTGTGTCTCTCTCGGTCCCTGTGTCACTCACTCGATCCATGTTTCTACCTCAGTCCCTGTGTCTCTCTCGGTCGCTGTGTCTCACTCGGTCCCTGTGTCTCTCTCGGTCCCTGTGTCTCTCTCTCTCACCCCTGTGTCTCTCTCGGTCCCGATGTCTCTCTCGGTCCCTGTGTCTCTCTCTCAGTCCCTGTGTCTCTCTCTGGGTCCCTGTGTCTCACTCGGTCCCTTTCTCTCTCTCGGTCCCTGTGTCTCTCTGTCTGTCCCTGTGTCTCTCTCTCTCTCGGTCCCTGTCTCTCTCTGTCGGTCACTGTGTCTCTCTCGGACCCTGTGTCTCTCTCTCGGTCCCTGTGTCTCTCTCTCTCTGTACCTGTGTCTCTCTCTCGGTCCCTGTGTCTCTCTCAGTCCCTGTGTCTCTCTCGGTACCTGTGTCTCTCTCTCGGTCCCTGTGTCTCTCTCTCCGTCCCTGTGTCTCTCTCGGTCCCTTTGTCTCTCTCACTCTCGGTCCCTGTGTCTCTCTCTCGGTTCCTATGTCTCTCTCTCACCCCTGTGTCTCTCTCGGTCGCTGTGTCTCACTCGGTCCCAGTGTCTCTCTCGGTCCCTCTGTCTCTCTCTCGGTCCCCGTCTCTCCCTCGGTCCCTGTCACTATCTCAGTCCCTGTGGCTCACTCGGTCCCTGTCTCTCTCTCGGTCCCTGTGCCTCTCTCTAAGAACCTGTGTCACTCTCTCGATCCCTGTGTCTCTCTCCCCGCCCTTGTGTCTCTCTCAGTCCCTGTGTCTCTCATGGTCCCTGTGTCTCTCTCGGACCCTGTGTTTCTCTCGGACCCTGTGTCTCTCTCGGTCCCTGTGTCTCTCTCTCGGTCCCTCTGCCTCTCTGTCGGTCCTTGTGTTTCTCTCTCGGTCCCTGTCTCTCTCTCAGACCCTGTGTCTCTCTGTCAGTCCCTGAGTCTCTCTCTCGGTCACTGTGTCACTCTCTCGGTCCGTGTGTCTCTCTCTCGGTCCCTGTCTCTCTCTCGGTCCCTGTGTCTCTCTCTCGGTCCCTGTGTCTCTCTCTCGGTCCCTGTGTCTCTCTCTCTGCACCTGTGTCTCTCTCTCTCGGTCCCTGTGTCTCTCTCTCGGTCCCTGTGTCTCTCACTCTCGGTCCCTGTGTCTCTCTCGGTCCCTTTGTCTCTCTCACTCTCGGTCCCTGTGTCTCCATCTCTGGGTTCCTATGTCTCTCTCTCACCCCTGTGTCTCTCTCGGTCGCTGTGTCTCACTCGGTCCCAGTGTCTCTCTCGGTCCCTCTGACTCTCTCTCGGTCCCTGTCTCTCTCTCGGTCACTGTCACTATCTCAGGCCCTGTGTCTCTCTCAGTCCCTGTGTCTCTCTCGGTCCCTGTGTCTCTCACTCGGTCCCTGTGTCTCTCTCTCGGTCCCTGTGTCTCTCTCGGTCCCTGTGTCTCACTCTCGTTCCCTGTGTCTCTCTCTCGGTCCCTGTGTCATTCACTCGGTCCCTGTGTCTCTCTCGGTTCCTGTGTCTCTCTCGGTCCCTGTGTCTCTCTCTCGGTCCCTGTGTCTCTCTCTCACCCCTGTGTCTCTCTCAGTCCGTGTGTCTCTCTCGGTCGCTGTGTCTCACTCGGTCCCTGTGTCGCTCTCGGTCCCTGTGTCTGTCTCTAACCCCTGTGTCTCTCTCTGTCCCGGTGTCTCTCTCGGTCCCTGTCCCTCTCTCTAAGACCCTGTGTCTCTCTCTTGGTCCCTGTGTCTCTCTCAGTCCCTGTGTCTCTCTCAGTCCCTGTGTCTCTCACTCGGTCCCTGTGTCTCTCTCGGTCCCTGTGTCTCACTCTCGGTCCCAGTCTCTCTCTCGGTCCCTGTGTCACTCACTCGATCCCTGTTTCTCTCTTAGTCCCTGTGTCTCTCTCAGTCCCTGTGTCTCTCTCTCGGTCCCTGTGTCTCTCTCGGTCCCTGTGTCTCGCGCCCGGTCCCTGTGTCTCTCTCGGTCGCTGTGTCTCACTCGGTACCTGTCTCTGTCTCGGTCCCTGTGTCTTTCTCGGTCCCTGTGTCTCTCTCGGTCCCTGTGTCCCTCTCGGACCCTGTGTCTCTCTCTCAGTACCTGTGTCTCTCTCTCGGTCCCTGTGTCTCTCTCGGTCCCTGTGTCTATCTCTCGGTCCCTCTGCCTCTCTGTTGGACCCTGTGTTTCTCTCTCGGTCCCTGTCTCTCTCTCGGTCCCTGTGTCTCTCTGTCAGTCCCTGAGTCTCTCTCTCGGTCACTGTGTCTCTCTCTCGGTCCCTGTGTCTCTCTCTCGGTCCCTGTCTCTCTCTCGGTCCCTGTGTCTCTTTCTCGGACGCTGTGTCTCTCTCTCGGTCCCTGTGTCTCTCTCTCTCTGTACCTGTGTCTCTCTCTCGGTCCCTGTGTCTCTCTCAGTCCCTGTGTCTCTCTCGGTACCTGTGTCTCTCTCTCGGTTCCTGTGACTCTCTCTCGGTCCCTATGTCTCTCTCTCGGTCCCTGTGTCTCTCTCGGTCCCTGTGACTCGCTCAATCCCTGTGTCTCTCTCTCGGTCCCTGTATCTCACTCGGTCCCTGTGTCTCTCTCTCGGTCCCTGTCCCTCTCTCTAAGACCCTGTGTTTCTCTCTTGGTCCCTGTGTCTCTCTCAGTCCCTGTGTCTCTCTCAGTCCCTGTGTCTCTCACTCGGTCCCTGTGTCTCTCTCGGTCCCTGTGTCTCACTCTCGGTCCCTGTCTCTCTCTCGGTCCCTGTGTCACTCACTCGATCCCTGTTTCTCTCTTAGTCCCTGTGTCTCTCTCAGTCCCTGTGTCTTTCTCTCGGTCCCTGTGTCTCGCGCCCGGTCCCTGTGTCTCTCTCGGTCGCTGTGTCTCACTCGGTCCCTGTGTCTCTCTCGGTCCCTGTGTCTCTCTCTCACCCCTGTGTCTCTCTCGGTCCCGATGTCTCTCTCGGTCCCTGTGTCTCTCTCTCAGTCCCTGTGTCTCTCTCTGGGTCCCTGTGTCTCACTCGGTCCCTTTCTCTCTCTCTGTCCCTGTGTCTCTCTTGGTCCCTGTGTCTCTCTCTTGGTCACTGTGTCTCACTCGGTACCTGTCTCTGTCTCGGTCCCTGTGACTTTCTCGGTCCCTGTGTCTCTCTCGGTCCCTCTGTCCCTCTCGGACCCTGTGTCTCTCTCTCAGTCCCTGTGTCTCTCTCTCGCTCCCTGTGTCTCTCTCGGTCCCTGTGTCTCTCTCTCGGTCCCTCTGCCTCTCTGTCGGACCCTATGTTTCTCTCTCCGTCCCTGTGTCTCTCTCGGTCCCTGTGTCTCTCTGTCAGTCCCTGAGTCTCTCTCTCGGTCACTGTGTCTCTCTCTCGGTCCCTCTGTCTCTCTCTCGGTCCCTGTCTCTCTCTCGGTCCCTGTGTCTCTTTCTCTCTGTACCTGTGTCTCTCTCTCGGTCCCTGTGTCTCTCTCAGTCCCTGTGTCTCTCTCGGTCCCTGTGTCTCTCTCTCGGTTCCTGTGTCTCTCTCGGTCACTGTGTCTCTCTCTCGGTCCCTGTGTCTCTCTCGGTCCCTGTCTCTCTCTCGGTCCCTGTGTCTCTCTCTTGGTCCCTGTGTCTCTCTCGGTCACTGTGTCTCTCTCGGTCGCTGTGTCTCTCTCTCGGTCACTGTGTCTCTCTCAGTCCCTGTGTGTCACTCGGTCCCTGTCTCTCTCTCGGTCCCTGTCCCTCTCTCTAAGACCCTGTGTCTCTCTGTTGTCCATGTATCTTTCTCTCAGTTCCTGTGTCTCACTCGGTCCCTGTCTCTCTCTCTGTCCCGGTGTCTCTCTCTCGGTCCCTGTGTTCTTCTCTCAGTCCCTGTTTCTCTCTTGGTCCCTGTGACTCTCTCAGTCCCTGTGTCTCTCTCTCGGTCTGTGTCTCTCTCTCGGTGCCTGTGTTTCTCTCTCGGTCCCTGTGTCTCTCTCGGTACCTGTGTCTCTCTCTCGGTCCCTGTGACTCGCTCAATCCCTGTGTCACTCTCTCGGTCCCTGTGTCTCTCTCTCGGTGCCTGTGTCTCTCTCTCGGTCCCTGTGTCTCTCTCGGTCCCTGTGACTTGCTCAATCCCTGTGTCTCTCTCTCGGTCCCTGTGTCTCTCTCGGTCCCTGGGTCTCTCTCTCGGTCCCTGTCTCTCTCTCGGTCCCTGTGTCACTCTCTCGGGCCCTGTGTCTCTCTCGGTCCCTGGGTCTCTCTCTCGGTCCCTGTGTCTCTCCCTCACCCCTGTGTCTCTCTCGGTCCGTGTGTCTCTCTCGGTCGCTGTGTCTCACTCGGTCCCTGTGTCTCTCTCGGTCCCTGTGTCTCTCTCTCACCCCTGTGTCTCTCTTTGTCCCGGTGTCTCTCTCGGTCCCTGTCTCTCTCACGGTCCCTGTCACTCTGTCAGTCCCTGTGTCTCACTCGGTCCCTGTCTCCCTCTCGGTCCCTGTGCCTCTCTCTAAGACCCTGTGTCTCTCTCTGGGTCCCTGTGTCTCTCTCGGTCCCTGTCTCTCTCTCGGTCCCTGTGACTCTCTCTCGGTCCCTGTGTCTCTCTCTCGGTCCCTGTGTTTCTCTCTCGGTCCCTGTCTCTCTCTCGGTCCCTGTGTCTCTCTGTCAGTCCCTGAGTCTCTCTCTCGGTCCCTGTGTCTCACTCGGTCCCTGTGTCTCTCTCGGTCCCTGTGTCTCTCTCTCGGTCCCTGTGTCTCTCCCTCATCCCTGTGTCTCTCTCGGTCCGTGTGTCTCTCTCGGTCGCTGTGTCTCACTCGGTCCCTGTGTCTCTCTCGGTCCCTGTGTCTCTCTCTCACCCCTGTGTCTCTCTCTGTCCCGGTGTCTCTCTCGGTCCCTGTCTCTCTCACGGTCCCTGTCACTCTCTCAGTCCCTGTGTCTCACTCGGTCCTGCCTCCCTCTCGGTCCCTGTGCCTCTCTCTAAGACCCTGTGTCTTTCTCTGGGTCCCGGTGTCTCTCTCGGTCCCTGTCTCTCTCTCGGTCCCTGTGACTCTCTCTCGGTCCCTGTGTCTCTCTCGGTCCCTGTCTCTCTTTCGGTCCCTGTGTCTCTCTCTCGGCCCCTGTGTCTCTCTCTCGGTCCCTGTGTCTCTCTCTCTGCACCTGTGTCTCTCTCTCGGTCCCTGTGTCTCTCTCAGTCCCTGTATCTCTCTCGGTACCTGTGTCTCTCTCTCGGTCCCTGTGTCTCTCTCTCTGCACCTGTGTCTCTCTCTCGGTCCCTGTGTCTCTCTCTCGGACCCTGTGTCTCTCTCGGTCCCTTTGTCTCTCTCACTCTCGGTCCCTGTGTCTCTCTCTCGGTTCCTATGTCTCTCTCTCACCCCTGTGTCTCTCTCGGTCGCTGTGTCTCACTCGGTCCCAGTGTCTCTCTCGGTCCCTGTCACTATCTCATTCCCTGTGTCTCTCTCAGTCCCTGTGTCTCTCTCGGTCCCTGTGTCTCTCTCGGTCCCTGTGTCTCACTCTCGTTCCCTGTGTCTCTCTCTCGGTCCCTGTGTCACTCACTCGGTCCCTGTGTCTCTCTCTCGGTCCCTGTGTCTCTCTCTCTGCACCTGTGTCTCTCTCTCGGTCCCTGTGTCTCTCTCTCGGTCCCTCTGCCTCTCTGTCGGACCCTGTGTTTCTCTCTCGGTCCCTGTCTCTCTCTCGGTCCCTGTGTCTCTCTGTCAGTCCCTGAGTCTCTCTCTCGGTCACTGTGTCTCTCTCTCGGTACCTGTGTCTCTCTCTCTGTCCCTGTCTCTCTCTCGGTCCCTGTGTCTCTCTCTCGGACCCTGTGACTCTCTCAGTCCCTGTGTCTCTCTCTGGGTCCCAGTGTCTCTCTCGGTCCCTGTGTCTCTCTCTTGGTCACTGTGTCTCACTCGGTACCTGTCTCTGTCTCGGTCCCTGTGTCTTTCTCGGTCCCTGTGTCTCTCTCGGTCCCTGTGTCACTCACTCGATCCATGTTTCTACCTCAGTCCCTGTGTCTCTCTCGGTCGCTGTGTCTCACTCGGTCCCTGTGTCTCTCTCGGTCCCTGTGTCTCTCTCTCTCACCCCTGTGTCTCTCTCGGTCCCGATGTCTCTCTCGGTCCCTGTGTCTCTCTCTCAGTCCCTGTGTCTCTCTCTGGGTCCCTGTGTCTCACTCGGTCCCTTTCTCTCTCTCGGTCCCTGTGTCTCTCTGTCTGTCCCTGTGTCTCTCTCTCTCTCGGTCCCTGTCTCTCTCTGTCGGTCACTGTGTCTCTCTCGGACCCTGTGTCTCTCTCTCGGTCCCTGTGTCTCTCTCTCTCTGTACCTGTGTCTCTCTCTCGGTCCCTGTGTCTCTCTCAGTCCCTGTGTCTCTCTCGGTACCTGTGTCTCTCTCTCGGTCCCTGTGTCTCTCTCTCCGTCCCTGTGTCTCTCTCGGTCCCTTTGTCTCTCTCACTCTCGGTCCCTGTGTCTCTCTCTCGGTTCCTATGTCTCTCTCTCACCCATGTGTCTCTCTCGGTCGCTGTGTCTCACTCGGTCCCAGTGTCTCTCTCGGTCCCTCTGTCTCTCTCTCGGTCCCCGTCTCTCCCTCGGTCCCTGTCACTATCTCAGTCCCTGTGGCTCACTCGGTCCCTGTCTCTCTCTCGGTCCCTGTGCCTCTCTCTAAGACCCTGTGTCTCTCTCTCGATCCCTGTGTCTCTCTCCCCGCCCTTGTGTCTCTCTCAGTCCCTGTGTCTCTCATGGTCCCTGTGTCTCTCTCGGACCCTGTGTTTCTCTCGGACCCTGTGTCTCTCTCGGTCCCTTTGTCTCTCTCTCGGTCCCTCTGCCTCTCTGTCGGTCCCTGTGTTTCTCTCTCGGTCCCTGTCTCTCTCTCAGACCCTGTGTCTCTCTGTCAGTCCCTGAGTCTCTCTCTCGGTCACTGTGTCACTCTCTCGGTCCGTGTGTCTCTCTCTGGGTTCCTATGTCTCTCTCTCACCCCTGTGTCTCTCTCGGTCGCTGTGTCTCACTCGGTCCCAGTGTCTCTCTCGGTCCCTCTGACTCTCTCTCGGTCCCTGTCTCTCTCTCGGTCACTGTCACTATCTCAGGCCCTGTGTCTCTCTCAGTCCCTGTGTCTCTCTCGGTCCCTGTGTCTCTCACTCGGTCCCTGTGTCTCTCTCTCGGTCCCTGTGTCTCTCTCGGTCCCTGTGTCTCACTCTCGTTCCCTGTGTCTCTCGCTCGGTCCCTGTGTCATTCACTCGGTCCCTGTGTCTCTCTCAGTCCCTGTGTCTCTCTCGGTCCCTGTGTCTCTCTCTCGGTTCCTGTGTCTCTCTCGGTCCCTGTGTCTCTCTCTCGGTCCCTGTGTCTCTCTCTCACCCCTGTGTCTCTCTCAGTCCGTGTGTCTCTCTCGGTCGCTGTGTCTCACTCGGTCCCTGTGTCGCTCTCGGTCCCTGTGTCTGTCTCTAACCCCTGTGTCTCTCTCTGTCCCGGTGTCTCTCTCGGTCCCTGTCCCTCTCTCTAAGACCCTGTGTCATACACTCGGTCCCTGTGTCTCTCTCAGTCCCTGTGTCTCTCTCGGTCCCTGTGTCTCACTCTCGGTCCCTGTGTCTCTCTCGGTCGCTGTGTCTCACTCGGTCCCTGTGTCTCTCTCGGATCCTGTGTCTCTCTCTCGGTCCCTGTGTCTCTCTCGGTCGCTGTGTCTCACTCGGTCCCTGTGTCTCTCTCGGACCCTGTGTCTCTCTCTCACCCCTGTGTCTCTCTCGGTCCCGATGTCTCTCTCGGTCCCTCTGTCTCTCTCTCAGTCCCTGTGTCTCTCTCTTGGTCACTGTGTCTCACTCGGTACCTGTCTCTGTCTCGGTCCCTGTGTCTTTCTCGGTCCCTGTGTCTCTCTCGGTCCCTGTGTCCCTCTCGGACCCTGTGTCTCTCTCTCCGTACCTGTGTCTCTCTCTCGGTCCCTGTCTCTCTCTCGGTCCCTGTGTCTCTCTCTCAGTCCCTGTGCCTCTCTGTCGGACCCTGTGTTTCTCTCTCGGTCCCTGTCTCTCTCTCGGTCCCTGTGTCTCTCTGTCAGTCCCTGAGTCTCTCTCTCGGTCACTGTGTCTCTCTCTCGGTCCCTGTGTCTCTCTCTCGGTCCCTGTCTCTCTCTCGGTCCCTGTGTCTCTGTCTCGGACGCTGTGTCTCTCTCTCTCGGTCCCTGTGTCTCTCTCTCTCTGTACCTGTTTCTCTCTCTCGGTCCCTGTGTCTCTCTCGGTCCCTGTGTCTCTCTCTCGGTCCCTCTGCCTCTCTGTCGGACCCTGTGTTTCTCTCTCGGTCCCTGTGTCTCTCTCGGTCCCTGTGTCTCTCTGTCAGTCCCTGAGTCTCTCTCTCGGTCACTGTGTCTCTCTCTCGGTCCCTCTGTCTCTCTCTCGGTCCCTGTCTCTCTCTCGGTCCCTGTGTCTCTCTCTCGGACGCTGTGTCTCTCTCTCGGTCCCTGTGTCTCTCTCTCTCTGTACCTGTGTCTCTCTCTCGGTCCCTGTGTCTCTCTCAGTCCCTGTGTCTCTCTCGGTACCTGTGTCTCTCTCTCGGTTCCTGTGTTTCTCTCTCGGTCCCTGTGTCTCTCTCTCGGTCCCTGTGTCTCTCTCGGTCCCTGTGACTCGCTCAATCCCTGTGTCTCTCTCTCGGTCCCTGTATCTCACTCGGTCCCTGTGTCTCTCTCTCGGTCCCTGTGTCTCTCTCGGTCCCTCTGTCTCTCTCTCGGTCCCTGTGTCTCTCTCTCACCCCTGTGTCTCTCTCGGTCCGTGTGTCTCTCTCGGTCGCTGTGCCTCACTCGGTCCCTGTGTCTCTCTCGGTCCCTGTGTCTGTCTCTCACCCCTGTGTCTGTCTCTGTCCCGGTGTCTCTCTCGGTCCCTGTCTCTCTCATGGTCCCTGTCACTCTCTCAGTCCCTGTGTCTCACTCGGTCCCTGTCTCCCTCTCGGTCCCTGTGCCGCTCTCTAAGACCCTGTGTCTCTCTCTTGGTCCCTGTGTCTCTCTCAGTCCCTATGTCTCTCTCAGTCCCTGTGTCTCTCTCTCGGTTCCTGTGTCTCTCTCGGTCCCTGTGTCTCTCTCTCGGTCCCTGTGTCTCTCTCTCACCCCTGTGTCTCTCTCAGTCCGTGTGTCTCTCTCGGTCGCTGTGTCTCACTCGGTCCCTGTGTCGCTCTCGGTCCCTGTGTCTGTCTCTAACCCCTGTGTCTCTCTCTGTCCCGGTGTCTCTCTCGGTCCCTGTCCCTCTCTCTAAGACCCTGTGTCATACACTCGGTCCCTGTGTCTCTCTCAGTCCCTGTGTCTCTCTCGGTCCCTGTGTCTCACTCTCGGTCCCTGTGTCTCTCTCGGTCGCTGTGTCTCACTCGGTCCCTGTGTCTCTCTCGGATCCTGTGTCTCTCTCTCGGTCCCTGTGTCTCTCTCGGTCGCTGTGTCTCACTCGGTCCCTGTGTCTCTCTCGGACCCTGTGTCTCTCTCTCACCCCTGTGTCTCTCTCGGTCCCGATGTCTCTCTCGGTCCCTCTGTCTCTCTCTCAGTCCCTGTGTCTCTCTCTTGGTCACTGTGTCTCACTCGGTACCTGTCTCTGTCTCGGTCCCTGTGTCTTTCTCGGTCCCTGTGTCTCTCTCGGTCCCTGTGTCCCTCTCGGACCCTGTGTCTCTCTCTCCGTACCTGTGTCTCTCTCTCGGTCCCTGTCTCTCTCTCGGTCCCTGTGTCTCTCTCTCAGTCCCTGTGCCTCTCTGTCGGACCCTGTGTTTCTCTCTCGGTCCCTGTCTCTCTCTCGGTCCCTGTGTCTCTCTGTCAGTCCCTGAGTCTCTCTCTCGGTCACTGTGTCTCTCTCTCGGTCCCTGTGTCTCTCTCTCGGTCCCTGTCTCTCTCTCGGTCCCTGTGTCTCTGTCTCGGACGCTGTGTCTCTCTCTCGGTCCCTGTGTCTCTCTCTCTCTGTACCTGTTTCTCTCTCTCGGTCCCTGTGTCTCTCTCGGTCCCTGTGTCTCTCTCTCGGTCCCTCTGCCTCTCTGTCGGACCCTGTGTTTCTCTCTCGGTCCCTGTGTCTCTCTCGGTCCCTGTGTCTCTCTGTCAGTCCCTGAGTCTCTCTCTCGGTCACTGTGTCTCTCTCTCGGTCCCTCTGTCTCTCTCTCGGTCCCTGTCTCTCTCTCGGTCCCTGTGTCTCTCTCTCGGACGCTGTGTCTCTCTCTCGGTCCCTGTGTCTCTCTCTCTCTGTACCTGTGTCTCTCTCTCGGTCCCTGTGTCTCTCTCAGTCCCTGTGTCTCTCTCGGTACCTGTGTCTCTCTCTCGGTTCCTGTGTTTCTCTCTCGGTCCCTGTGTCTCTCTCTCGGTCCCTGTGTCTCTCTCGGTCCCTGTGACTCGCTCAATCCCTGTGTCTCTCTCTCGGTCCCTGTATCTCACTCGGTCCCTGTGTCTCTCTCTCGGTCCCTGTGTCTCTCTCGGTCCCTCTGTCTCTCTCTCGGTCCCTGTGTCTCTCTCTCACCCCTGTGTCTCTCTCGGTCCGTGTGTCTCTCTCGGTCGCTGTGCCTCACTCGGTCCCTGTGTCTCTCTCGGTCCCTGTGTCTGTCTCTCACCCCTGTGTCTGTCTCTGTCCCGGTGTCTCTCTCGGTCCCTGTCTCTCTCATGGTCCCTGTCACTCTCTCAGTCCCTGTGTCTCACTCGGTCCCTGTCTCCCTCTCGGTCCCTGTGCCGCTCTCTAAGACCCTGTGTCTCTCTCTTGGTCCCTGTGTCTCTCTCAGTCCCTATGTCTCTCTCAGTCCCTGTGTCTCTCTCTCGGTTCCTGTGTCTCTCTCGGTCCCTGTGTCTCTCTCTCGGTCCCTGTGTCTCTCTCTCACCCCTGTGTCTCTCTCAGTCCGTGTGTCTCTCTCGGTCGCTGTGTCTCACTCGGTCCCTGTGTCGCTCTCGGTCCCTGTGTCTGTCTCTAACCCCTGTGTCTCTCTCTGTCCCGGTGTCTCTCTCGGTCCCTGTCCCTCTCTCTAAGACCCTGTGTCATACACTCGGTCCCTGTGTCTCTCTCAGTCCCTGTGTCTCTCTCGGTCCCTGTGTCTCACTCTCGGTCCCTGTGTCTCTCTCGGTCGCTGTGTCTCACTCGGTCCCTGTGTCTCTCTCGGATCCTGTGTCTCTCTCTCGGTCCCTGTGTCTCTCTCGGTCGCTGTGTCTCACTCGGTCCCTGTGTCTCTCTCGGACCCTGTGTCTCTCTCTCACCCCTGTGTCTCTCTCGGTCCCGATGTCTCTCTCGGTCCCTCTGTCTCTCTCTCAGTCCCTGTGTCTCTCTCTTGGTCACTGTGTCTCACTCGGTACCTGTCTCTGTCTCGGTCCCTGTGTCTTTCTCGGTCCCTGTGTCTCTCTCGGTCCCTGTGTCCCTCTCGGACCCTGTGTCTCTCTCTCCGTACCTGTGTCTCTCTCTCGGTCCCTGTCTCTCTCTCGGTCCCTGTGTCTCTCTCTCAGTCCCTGTGCCTCTCTGTCGGACCCTGTGTTTCTCTCTCGGTCCCTGTCTCTCTCTCGGTCCCTGTGTCTCTCTGTCAGTCCCTGAGTCTCTCTCTCGGTCACTGTGTCTCTCTCTCGGTCCCTGTGTCTCTCTCTCGGTCCCTGTCACTCTCTCAGTCCCTGTGTCTCACTCGGTCCCTGTCTCCCTCTCGGTCCCTGTGCCGCTCTCTAAGACCCTGTGTCTCTCACTCGGTCCCTGTGTCTCTCTCGGTCCCTGTGTCTCACTCTCGGTCCCTGTCTGTCTCTCTGTCCCTGTGTCACTCACTCGATCTCTTTTTCTCTCTCAGTCCCTGTGTCTCTCTCGGTCGCTGTGTCTCACTCGGTCCCTGTGTCTCTCTCGGTCCCTGTGTCTCTCTCTCACCCCTGTGTCTCTCTCGGTCCCGATGTCTCTCTCGGTCCCTGTGTCTCTCTCTCAGTCCCTGTGTCTCTCTTTGGGTCCCTGTGTCTCACTCGGTCCCTTTCTCTCTCTCGGTCCCTGTGTCTCTCTGTTGGTCACTGTGTCTCTCTGTCGGTACTTGTGCCTCTCTCTCTCTCGGTCCCTGTCTCTCTCTCTCGGTCACTGTGTCTCTCTTGGTCCCTGTGTCTCTCTCTTGGTCACTGTGTCTCACTCGGTACCTGTCTCTGTCTCGGTCCCTGTGTCTCGCTCGGTCCATGTGTCTCTCTCTTTCAGTCCCTGTGTCTCTCTCTCGGTCCCTGTGTCTCTCTCTCAGTCCCTGTGTCTCTCTCTCGGTCCCTGTGTCTCTCTCGGACCCTGTGTCTCTCTCGGTCCCTGTGTCTCTCTCTCGGTCCCTCTGCCTCTCTGTCGGACCCTGTGTTTCTCTCTCGGTCCCTGTCTCTCTCTCGGTCCCTGTGTCTCTCTGTCAGTCCCTAAGTCTCTCTCTCGGTCACTGTGTCTCTCTCTCGGTACCTGTGTCTCTCTCTCTGTCCCTGTCTCTCTCTCGGTCCCTGTGTCTCTCTCTCGGACCCTGTGACTCTCTCAGTCCCTGTGTCTCTCTCTGGGTCCCAGTGTCTCTCTTGGTCCCTGTGTCTCTCTCTTGGTCACTGTGTCTCACTCGGTACCTGTCTCTGTCTCGGTCCCTGTGTCTTTCTCGGTCCCTGTGTCTCTCTCGGTCCCTGTGTCACTCACTCGATCCATGTTTCTACCTCAGTCCCTGTGTCTCTCTCGGTCGCTGTGTCTCACTCGGTCCCTGTGTCTCTCTCGGTCCCTGTGTCTCTCTCTCTCACCCCTGTGTCTCTCTCGGTCCCGATGTCTCTCTCGGTCCCTGTGTCTCTCTCTCAGTCCCTGTGTCTCTCTCTGGGTCCCTGTGTCTCACTCGGTCCCTTTCTCTCTCTCGGTCCCTGTGTCTCTCTGTCTGTCCCTGTGTCTCTCTCTCTCTCGGTCCCTGTCTCTCTCTGTCGGTCACTGTATCTCTCTCGGACCCTGTGTCTCTCTCTCGGTCCCTGTGTCTCTCTCTCTCTGTACCTGTGTCTCTCTCTCGGTCCCTGTGTCTCTCTCAGTCCCTGTGTCTCTCTCGGTACCTGTGTCTCTCTCTCGGTCCCTGTGTCTCTCTCTCCGTCCCTGTGTCTCTCTCGGTCCCTTTGTCTCTCTCACTCTCGGTCCCTGTGTCTCTCTCTCGGTTCCTATGTCTCTCTCTCACCCCTGTGTCTCTCTCGGTCGCTGTGTCTCACTCGGTCCCAGTGTCTCTCTCGGTCCCTCTGTCTCTCTCTCGGTCCCCGTCTCTCCCTCGGTCCCTGTCACTATCTCAGTCCCTGTGGCTCACTCGGTCCCTGTCTCTCTCTCGGTCCCTGTGCCTCTCTCTAAGAACCTGTGTCTCTCTCTCGATCCCTGTGTCTCTCTCCCCGCCCTTGTGTCTCTCTCAGTCCCTGTGTCTCTCATGGTCCCTGTGTCTCTCTCGGACCCTGTGTTTCTCTCGGACCCTGTGTCTCTCTCGGTCCCTGTGTCTCTCTCTCGGTCCCTCTGCCTCTCTGTCGGTCCCTGTGTTTCTCTCTCGGTCCCTGTCTCTCTCTCAGACCCTGTGTCTCTCTGTCAGTCCCTGAGTCTCTCTCTCGGTCACTGTGTCACTCTCTCGGTCCGTGTGTCTCTCTCTCGGTCCCTGTCTCTCTCTCGGTCCCTGTGTCTCTCTCTCGGTCCCTGTGTCTCTCTCTCGGTCCCTGTGTCTCTCTCTCTGCACCTGTGTCTCTCTCTCTCGGTCCCTGTGTCTCTCTCTCGGTCCCTGTGTCTCTCACTCTCGGTCCCTGTGTCTCTCTCGGTCCCTTTGTCTCTCTCACTCTCGGTCCCTGTGTCTCCATCTCTGGGTTCCTATGTCTCTCTCTCACCCCTGTGTCTCTCTCGGTCGCTGTGTCTCACTCGGTCCCAGTGTCTCTCTCGGTCCCTCTGACTCTCTCTCGGTCCCTGTCTCTCTCTCGGTCACTGTCACTATCTCAGGCCCTGTGTCTCTCTCAGTCCCTGTGTCTCTCTCGGTCCCTGTGTCTCTCACTCGGTCCCTGTGTCTCTCTCTCGGTCCCTGTGTCTCTCTCGGTCCCTGTGTCTCACTCTCGTTCCCTGTGTCTCTCTCTCGGTCCCTGTGTCATTCACTCGGTCCCTGTGTCTCTCTCGGTTCCTGTGTCTCTCTCGGTCCCTGTGTCTCTCTCTCGGTCCCTGTGTCTCTCTCTCACCCCTGTGTCTCTCTCAGTCCGTGTGTCTCTCTCGGTCGCTGTGTCTCACTCGGTCCCTGTGTCGCTCTCGGTCCCTGTGTCTGTCTCTAACCCCTGTGTCTCTCTCTGTCCCGGTGTCTCTCTCGGTCCCTGTCCCTCTCTCTAAGACCCTGTGTCTCTCTCTTGGTCCCTGTGTCTCTCTCAGTCCCTGTGTCTCTCTCAGTCCCTGTGTCTCTCACTCGGTCCCTGTGTCTCTCTCGGTCCCTGTGTCTCACTCTCGGTCCCAGTCTCTCTCTCGGTCCCTGTGTCACTCACTCGATCCCTGTTTCTCTCTTAGTCCCTGTGTCTCTCTCAGTCCCTGTGTCTCTCTCTCGGTCCCTGTGTCTCTCTCGGTCCTTGTGTCTCGCGCCCGGTCCCTGTGTCTCTCTCGGTCGCTGTGTCTCACTCGGTACCTGTCTCTGTCTCGGTCCCTGTGTCTTTCTCGGTCCCTGTGTCTCTCTCGGTCCCTGTGTCCCTCTCGGACCCTGTGTCTCTCTCTCAGTACCTGTGTCTCTCTCTCGGTCCCTGTGTCTCTCTCGGTCCCTGTGTCTATCTCTCGGTCCCTCTGCCTCTCTGTCGGACCCTGTGTTTCTCTCTCGGTCCCTGTCTCTCTCTCGGTCCCTGTGTCTCTCTGTCAGTCCCTGAGTCTCTCTCTCGGTCACTGTGTCTCTCTCTCGGTCCCTGTGTCTCTCTCTCGGTCCCTGTCTCTCTCTCGGTCCCTGTGTCTCTTTCTCGGACGCTGTGTCTCTCTCTCGGTCCCTGTGTCTCTCTCTCTCTGTACCTGTGTCTCTCTCTCGGTCCCTGTGTCTCTCTCAGTCCCTGTGTCTCTCTCGGTACCTGTGTCTCTCTCTCGGTTCCTGTGACTCTCTCTCGGTCCCTGTGTCTCTCTCTCGGTCCCTGTGTCTCTCTCGGTCCCTGTGACTCGCTCAATCCCTGTGTCTCTCTCTCGGTCCCTGTATCTCACTCGGTCCCTGTGTCTCTCTCTCGGTCCCTTTCCCTCTCTCTAAGACCCTGTGTTTCTCTCTTGGTCCCTGTGTCTCTCTCAGTCCCTGTGTCTCTCTCAGTCCCTGTGTCTCTCACTCGGTCCCTGTGTCTCTCTCGGTCCCTGTGTCTCACTCTCGGTCCCTGTCTCTCTCTCGGTCCCTGTGTCACTCACTCGATCCCTGTTTCTCTCTTAGTCCCTGTGTCTCTCTCAGTCCCTGTGTCTCTCTCTCGGTCCCTGTGTCTCGCGCCCGGTCCCTGTGTCTCTCTCGGTCGCTGTGTCTCACTCGGTCCCTGTGTCTCTCTCGGTCCCTGTGTCTCTCTCTCACCCCTGTGTCTCTCTCGGTCCCGATGTCTCTCTCGGTCCCTGTGTCTCTCTCTCAGTCCCTGTGTCTCTCTCTGGGTCCCTGTGTCTCACTCGGTCCCTTTCTCTCTCTCTGTCCCTGTGTCTCTCTTGGTCCCTGTGTCTCTCTCTTGGTCACTGTGTCTCACTCGGTACCTGTCTCTGTCTCGGTCCCTGTGACTTTCTCGGTCCCTGTGTCTCTCTCGGTCCCTCTGTCCCTCTCGGACCCTGTGTCTCTCTCTCAGTCCCTGTGTCTCTCTCTCGCTCCCTGTGTCTCTCTCGGTCCCTGTGTCTCTCTCTCGGTCCCTCTGCCTCTCTGTCGGACCCTGTGTTTCTCTCTCCGTCCCTGTGTCTCTCTCGGTCCCTGTGTCTCTCTGTCAGTCCCTGAGTCTCTCTCTCGGTCACTGTGTCTCTCTCTCGGTCCCTCTGTCTCTCTCTCGGTCCCTGTCTCTCTCTCGGTCCCTGTGTCTCTTTCTCTCTGTACCTGTGTCTCTCTCTCGGTCCCTGTGTCTCTCTCAGTCCCTGTGTCTCTCTCGGTACCTGTGTCTCTCTCTCGGTTCCTGTGTCTCTCTCTCGGTCCCTGTGTCTCTCTCTCGGTCCCTGTGTCTCTCTCGGTCCCTGTGACTCGCTCAATCCCTGTGTCTCTCTCTCGGTCCCTGTATCTCACTTGGTCCCTGTGTCTCTCTCTCGGTCCCTGTGTCTCTCTCGGTCCCTCTGTCTCTCTCTCGGTCCCTGTGTCTCTCTCTCACCCCTGTGTCTCTCTCGGTCCGTGTGTCTCTCTCGGTCGCTGTGTCTCACTCGGTCCCTGTGTCTCTCTCGGTCCCTGTGTCTGTCTCTCACCCCTGTGTCTCTCTCTGTCCCGGTGTCTCTCTCGGTCCCTGTCTCTCTCATGGTCCCTGTCAGTCTCTCAGTCCCTGTGTCTCACTCGGTCCCTGTCTCCCTCTCGGTCCCTGTGCCGCTCTCTAAGACCCTGTGTCTCTCTCTTGGTCCCTGTGTCTCTCTCAGTCCCTGTGTCTCTCTCAGTCCCTGTGTCTCTCACTCGGTCCCTGTGTCTCTCTCGGTCCCTGTGTCTCACTCTCGGTCCCTGTCTGTCTCTCTGTCCCTGTGTCACTCACTCGATCTCTGTTTCTCTCTCAGTCCCTGTGTCTCTCTCGGTCGCTGTGTCTCACTCGGTCCCTGTGTCTCTCTCGGTCCCTGTGTCTCTCTCTCACCCCTGTGTCTCTCTCGGTCCCGATGTCTCTCTCGGTCCCTGTGTCTCTCTCTCAGTCCCCGTGTCTCTCTCTGGGTCCCTGTGTCTCACTCGGTCCCTTTCTCTCTCTCGGTCCCTGTGTCTCTCTGTTGGTCACTGTGTCTCTCTGTCGGTACCTGTGTCTCTCTCTCTCTCGGTCCCTGTCTCTCTCTCTCGGTCACTGTGTCTCTCTTGGTCCCTGTGTCTCTCTCAGTCCCTGTGTCTCTCTCGGTCCCTGTGTCTCTCGCGGTCCCTGTGTCTCACTCTCGTTCCCTGGGTCTCTCTCTCGGTCCCTGTGTCACTCACTCGGTCACTGTGTCTCTCTCAGTCCCTCTGTCTCTCTCGGTCCCTGTGTCTCTCTCTCGGTTCCTGTGTCTCTCTCGGTCACTGTGACTCTCTCTCGGTCCCTGTGTCTCTCTCGGTCCCTGTCTCTCTCTCGGTCCCTGTGTCTCTCTCTTGGTCCCTGTGTCTCTCTCGGTCACTGTGTCTCTCTCTCGGTCACTGTGTCTCTCTCAGTCCCTGTGTGTCACTCGGTCCCTGTCTCTCTCTCGGTCCCTGTCCCTCTCTCTAAGACCCTGTGTCTCTCTGATGTCCCTGTATCTTTCTCTCAGTTCCTGTGTCTCACTCGGTCACTGTCTCTCTCTCTGTCCCGGTGTCTCTCTCTCGGTCCCTGTGTCTCTCTCTCGGTCCCTGTTTCTCTCTTGGTCCCTGTGACTCTCTCAGTCCCTGTGTCTCTCTCTCGGTCTGTGTCTCTCTCTCGGTGCCTGTGTCTCTCTCTCGGTCCCTGTGTCTCCCTCGGTCGCTGTGTCTTATTCAGTTCCTGTGTCTCTCTCTCGGTCCCTGTGTCTCTCTTGGTACCTGTGACTCTCTCGGTCCCTGTGTCTCTCTCGGTACCTGTGTCTCTCTCTCGGTCCCTGTGACTCGCTCAATCCCTGTGTCACTCTCTCGGTCCCTGTGTCTCTCTCTCGGTGCCTGTGTCTCTCTCTCGGTCCCGGTGTCTCTCTCGGTCCCTGTGTCTCTCTCTCGGTCCCTGTGTCTCACTCGGTCCCTGTGTCTCTCTCTCGGTCCCTGTGTCTCTCTCGGTTCCTGTGTCTCTCTCTCGGTCCCTGTGTATCTGCCTCACCCCTGTATCTCTCTCGGTCTGTGTGTCTCACTCGGTCCCTGTGTCTCTCTCGGCCCCTGTGTCTCTCTCTCACCCCTGTGTCTCTCTCTGTCCCGGTGTCTCTCTCGGTCCCTGTCTCTCTCACGGTCCCTGTCACTCTGTCAGTCCCTGTGTCTCACTCGGTCCCTGTCTCCCTCTCGGTCCCTGTGCCTCTCTCTAAGATCCTGTGTCTCTCTCTGGGTCCCTGTGTCTCTCTCGGTCCCTGTCTCTCTCTCGGTCCCTGTGACTCTCTCTCGGTCCCTGTGTCTCTCTCTCGGTCCCTGTGTTTCTCTCTCAGTCCCTGTCTCTCTCTCGGTCCCTGTGTCTCTCTCAGTTCCTGTGTCTCTCTCAGTTCCTGTGTCTCTCTCAGTCCCTGTGTCTCTCACTTGGTCCCTGTCTCTCTCTCGGTCCATGTCACTATCTCAGTCCCTGTGTCTCACTCGGTCCCTGTCTCTCTCTCGGCCCTGTGCCTCTCTCTAAGATCCTGTGTCTCTCTCTCGATCCCTGTGTCTCTCTCCCCGCCCTTGTGTCTCTCTCAGTCCCTGTGTCTCTCTCGGTCCCTGTGTCTCTCTTGGACCCTGTGTCTCTCTCTTGGTCCCTGTGTCTCTCTCAGTTCCTGTGTCTCTCTCAGTTCCTGTGTCTCTCTCAGTCCCTGTGTCTCTCACTCGGTCCCTGTCTCTCTCTCGGTCCCTGTGTCACTCACTCGATCCATGTTTCTCTCTCAGTCCCTGTGTCTCTCTCGGTCGCTGTGTCTCACTCGGTCCCTGTGTCTCTCTCTCACCCCTGTGTCTCTCTCGGTCCCGATGTCTCTCTCGGTCCCTGTGTCTCTCTCTCAGTCCCTGTGTCTCTCTCTGGGTCCCTGTGTCTCACTCGGTCCCTTTCTCTCTCTCGGTCCCTGTGTCTCTCTGTCTGTCACTGTGTCTCTCTCGGATCCTGTGTCTCTCTCTCGGTCCCTGTGTCTCTCTCTCGGTCCCTGTGTCTCTCTCAGTCCCTGTGTCTCTCTCGGTACCTGTGTCTCTCTCTCGGTCCCGGTGTCTCTCTCTCGGTCCCTGTGTCTCTCTCGGTCCCTGTGTCTCTCTCGGTCCCTGTGTCTCTCTCTCGGTTCCAATGTCTCTCTCTCACCCCTGTGTCTCTCTCGGTCGCTGTGTCTCACTCGGTCCCAGTGTTTGTCTCGGTCCCTCTGTCTCTCTCTCGGTCCTTGTCTCTCTCTTGGTCCATGTCACTATCTCAGTCCCTGTGTCTCACTCGGTCCCTGTCTCTCTCTCGGTCCCTGTGCCTCTCTCTAAGATCCTGTGTCTCTCTCTCGATCCCTGTGTCTCTCTCCCCGCCCTTGTGTCTCTCTCAGTCCCTGTGTCTCTCTCGGTCCCTGTGTCTCTCTCGGACCCGGTGTCTCTCTCGGACCCTGTGTCTCTCTCGGTCCCTGTGTCTCTCTCTCGGTCCCTCTGCCTCTCTGTCGGTCCCTGTGTTTCTCTCTCGGTCCCTGTCTCTCTCTCGGTCCCTGTGTCTCTCTGTCAGTCCCTGAGTCTCTCTCTCGGTCACTGTGTCACTCTCTCGGTCCCTGTGTCTCTCTCTCGGTCCCAGTCTCTCTCTCGGTCCCTGTGTCTCTCTCTCGGTCCCTGTGTCTCTCTCTCGGTCCCTGTGTCTCTCTCTCTGCACCTGTGTCTCTCTCTCGGTCCCTGTGTCTCTCTCTCGGTCCCTGTGTCTCTGTCTCGGTCCCTGTGTCTCTCTCTCGGTACCTGTGTCTCTCTCTCGGTCCCTGTGTCTCTCTCTCAGTCCCTGTGTCTCTCTCGGTCCCTTTGTCTCTCTCACTCTCGGTCCCTGTGTCTCTCTCTCGGTTCCTATGTCTCTCTCTCACCCCTGTGTCTCACTCGGTCCCAGTGTCTCTCTCGGTCCCTCTGACTCTCTCTCGGTCCCTGTCTCTCTCTCGGTCACTGTCACTATCCCAGTCCCTGTGTCTCTCTCAGTCCCTGTGTCTCTCTCGGTCCCTGTGTCTCTCTCGGTCCCTGTGTCTCTCTCGGTCCCTGTGTCTCACTCTCGTTCCCTGTGTCTCTCTCTCGTTCCCTGTGTCTCTCACTCGGTCACTGTGTCTCTCTCAGTCCCTGTGTCTCTCTCGGTCCCTGTGTCTCTCTCTCGGTTCCTGTGTCTCTCTCGGTCACTGTGTCTCTCTCTCGGTCCCTGTGTCTCTCTCGGTCCCTGTCTCTCTCTCGGTCCCTGTGTCTCTCTCTTGGTCCCTGTGTCTCTCTCGGTCACTGTGTCTCTCTCGGTCGCTGTGTCTCTCTCTCGGTCACTGTGTCTCTCTCAGTCCCTGTGTGTCACTCGGTCCCTGTCTCTCTCTCGGTCCCTGTCCCTCTCTCTAAGACCCTGTGTCTCTCTGTTGTCCCGTATCTTTCTCTCAGTTCCTGTGTCTCACTCGGTCCCTGTCTCTCTCTCTGTCCCGGTGTCTCTCTCTCGGTCCCTGTGTTCTTCTCTCAGTCCCTGTTTCTCTCTTGGTCCCTGTGACTCTCTCAGTCCCTGTGTCTCTCTCTCGGTCTGTGTCTCTCTCTCGGTGCCTGTGTTTCTCTCTCGGTCCCTGTGTCTCCCTCGGTCGCTGTGTCTCATTCAGTTCCTGTGTCTCTCTCTCGGTCCCTGTGTCACTCTTGGTACCTGTGACTCTCTCGGTCCCAGTGTCTCTCTCGGTACCTGTGTCTCTCTCTCGGTCCCTGTGACTCGCTCAATCCCTGTGTCACTCTCTCGGTCCCTGTGTCTCTCTCTCGGTGCCTGTGTCTCTCTCTCGGTCCCTGTGACTCGCTCAATCCCTGTGTCTCTCTCTCGGTCCCTGTGTCTCTCTCTCGGTCCCTGTGTCTCTCTCGGTCCCTGTGACTTGCTCAATCCCTGTGTCTCTCTCTCGGTCCCTGTGTCTCACTCGGTCCCTGTGTCACTCTCTCGGTCCCTGTGTCTCTCTCGGTCCCTGTGTCTCTCTCTCGGTCCCTGTGTCTCTCCCTCACCCCTGTGTCTCTCTCGGTCCGTGTGTCTCTCTCGGTCGCTGTGTCTCACTCGGTCCCTGTGTCTCTCTCGGTCCCTGTGTCTCTCTCTCACCCCTGTGTCTCTCTTTGTCCCGGTGTCTCTCTCGGTCCCTGTCTCTCTCACGGTCCCTGTCACTCTGTCAGTCCCTGTGTCTCACTCGGTCCCTGTCTCCCTCTCGGTCCCTGTGCCTCTCTCTAAGACCCTGTGTCTCTCTCTGGGTCCCTGTGTCTCTCTCGGTCCCTGTCTCTCTCTCGGTCCCTGTGACTCTCTCTCGGTCCCTGTGTCTCTCTCTCTCGGTCCCTGTGTTTCTCTCTCGGTCCCTGTCTCTCTCTCGGTCCCTGTGTCTCTCTGTCAGTCCCTGAGTCTCTCTCTCGGTCCCTGTGTCTCACTCGGTCCCTGTGTCTCTCTCGGTCCCTGTGACTCTCTCTCGGTCCCTGTGTCTCACTCTCGTTCCCTGTGTCTCTCTCTCGGTCCCTGTGTCTCTCTCTCGGTCCCTGTGTCTCTCTCTCTGCACCTGTGTCTCTCTCTCGGTCCCTGTGTCTCTGTCAGTCCCTGTATCTCTCTCGGTACCTGTGACTCTCTCTCGGTCCCTGTGTCTCTCTCTCGGTCCTGTGTCTCTCTCTCGGACCCTGTGTCTCTCTCGGTCCCTTTGTCTCTCTCACTCTCGGTCCCTGTGTCTCTTTCTCGGTTCCTATGTCTCTCTCTCACCCCTGTGTCTCTCTCGGTCGCTGTGTCTCACTCGGTCCCAGTGTCTCTCTCGGTCCCTGTCACTATCTCAGTCCCTGTGTCTCTCTCAGTCCCTGTGTCTCTCTCGGTCCCTGTGTCTCTCTCGGTCCCTGTGTCTCTCTCTCGGTCACTGTGTCTCTCTCTCGGTCCCTCTGTCTCTCTCTCGGTCCCTGTCTCTCTCTCGGTCCCTGTGTCTCTCTCTCGGTACCTGTGTCTCTCTCTCTGTCCCTGTCTCTCTCTCGGTCCCTGTGTCTCTCTCTCGGACCCTGTGACTCTCTCAGTCCCTGTGTCTCTCTCTGGGTCCCAGTGTCTCTCTTGGTCCCTGTGTCTCTCTCTTGGTCACTGTGTCTCTCTCGGTACCTGTCTCTGTCTCGGTCCCTGTGTCTTTCTCGGTCCCTGTGTCTCTCTCGGTCCCTGTGTCACTCACTCGATCCATGTTTCTACCTCAGTCCCTGTGTCTCTCTCGGTCGCTGTGTCTCACTCGGTCCCTGTGTCTCTCTCGGTCCCTGTGTCTCTCTCTCTCACCCCTGTGTCTCTCTCGGTCCCGATGTCTCTCTCGGTCCCTGTGTCTCTATCTCAGTCCCTGTGTCTCTCTCTGGGTCCCTGTGTCTCACTCGGTCCCTTTCTCTCTCTCGGTCCCTGTGTCTCTCTGTCTGTCCCTGTGTCTCTCTCTCTCTCTCGGTCCCTGTCTCTCTCTGTCGGTCACTGTGTCTCTCTCGGACCCTGTGTCTCTCTCTCGGTCCCTGTGTCTCTCTCTCTCTGTACCTGTGTCTCTCTCTCGGTCCCTGTGTCTCTCTCAGTCCTGTGTCTCTCTCGGTACCTGTGTCTCTCTCTCGGTCCCTGTGTCTCTCTCTCCGTCCCTGTGTCTCTCTCGGTCCCTTTGTCTCTCTCACTCTCGGTCCCTGTGTCTCTCTCTCGGTTCCTATGTCTCTCTCTCACCCCTGTGTCTCTCTCGGTCGCTGTGTCTCACTCGGTCCCAGTGTCTCTCTCGGTCCCTCTGTCTCTCTCTCGGTCCCCGTCTCTCCCTCGGTCCCTGTCACTATCTCAGTCCCTGTGGCTCACTCGGTCCCTGTCTCTCTCTCGGTCCCTGTGCCTCTCTCTCAGACCCTGTGTCTCTCTCTCGATCCCTGTGTCTCTCTCCCCGCCCTTGTGTCTCTCTCAGTCCCTGTGTCTCCTCATGGTCCCTGTGTCTCTCTCGGACCCTGTGTCTCTCTCGGTCCCTTTGTCTCTCTCTCGGTCCCTCTGCCTCTCTGTCGGTCCCTGTGTTTCTCTCTCGGTCCCTGTCTCTCTCTCAGACCCTGTGTCTCTCTGTCAGTCCCTGAGTCTCTCTCTCGGTCACTGTGTCACTCTCTCGGTCCGTGTGTCTCTCTCTGGGTTCCTATGTCTCTCTCTCACCCCTGTGTCTCTCTCGGTCGCTGTGTCTCACTCGGTCCCAGTGTCTCTCTCGGTCCCTCTGACTCTCTCTCGGTCCCTGTCTCTCTCTCGGTCACTGTCACTATCTCAGGCCCTGTGTCTCTCTCAGTCCCTGTGTCTCTCTCGGTCCCTGTGTCTCTCACTCGGTCCCTGTGTCTCTCTCTCGGTCCCTATGTCTCTCTCGGTCCCTG
Organism: Prionace glauca; assembly: GCA_037974335.1. NCBI lineage: Eukaryota > Metazoa > Chordata > Chondrichthyes > Carcharhiniformes > Carcharhinidae > Prionace > Prionace glauca. The sequence continues at coordinate 241,680 of JBBMRE010000130.1, read as the reverse complement.
TGTCTCACTCTCGGTCCCTGTGTCTCTCTCGGTCGCTGTGTCTCACTCGGTCCCTGTGTCGCTCTCGGTCCCTGTGTCTGTCTCTAACCCCTGTGTCTCTCTCTGTCCCGGTGTCTCTCTCGGTCCCTGTCCCTCTCTCTAAGACCCTGTGTCTCTCTCTTGGTCCCTGTGTCTCTCTCAGTCCCTGTGTCTCTCTCAGTCCCTGTGTCTCTCACTCGGTCCCTGTGTCTCTCTCGGTCCCTGTGTCTCACTCTCGGTCCCTGTGTCTCTCTCGGTCGCTGTGTCTCACTCGGTCCCTGTGTCTCTCTCGGACCCTGTGTCTCTCTCTCGGTCCCTGTGTCTCTCTCGGTCGCTGTGTCTCACTCGGTCCCTGTGTCTCTCTCGGACCCTGTGTCTCTCTCTCACCCCTGTGTCTCTCTCGGTCCCGATGTCTCTCTCGGTCCCTGTGTCTCTCTCTCAGTCCCTGTGTCTCTCTCTTGGTCACTGTGTCTCACTCGGTACCTGTCTCTGTCTCGGTCCCTGTGTCTTTCTCGGTCCCTGTGTCTCTCTCGGTCCCTGTGTCCCTCTCGGACCCTGTGTCTCTCTCTCAGTACCTGTGTCTCTCTCTCGGTCCCTGTCTCTCTCTCGGTCCCTGTGTCTCTCTCTCAGTCCCTCTGCCTCTCTGTCGGACCCTGTGTTTCTCTCTCGGTCCCTGTCTCTCTCTCGGTCCCTGTGTCTCTCTGTCAGTCCCTGAGTCTCTCTCTCGGTCACTGTGTCTCTCTCTCGGTCCCTGTGTCTCTCTCTCGGTCCCTGTCTCTCTCTCGGTCCCTGTGTCTCTGTCTCGGACGCTGTGTCTCTCTCTCGGTCCCTGTGTCTCTCTCTCTCTGTACCTGTGTCTCTCTCTCGGTCCCTGTGTCTCTCTCGGTCCCTGTGTCTCTCTCTCGGTCCCTCTGCCTCTCTGTCGGACCCTGTGTTTCTCTCTCGGTCCCTGTGTCTCTCTCGGTCCCTGTGTCTCTCTGTCAGTCCCTGAGTCTCTCTCTCGGTCACTGTGTCTCTCTCTCGGTCCCTCTGTCTCTCTCTCGGTCCCTGTCTCTCTCTCGGTTCCTGTGTCTCTCTCTCGGACGCTGTGTCTCTCTCTCGGTCCCTGTGTCTCTCTCTCTCTGTACCTGTGTCTCTCTCTCGGTCCCTGTGTCTCTCTCAGTCCCTGTGTCTCTCTCGGTACCTGTGTCTCTCTCTCGGTTCCTGTGTTTCTCTCTCGGTCCCTGTGTCTCTCTCTCGGTCCCTGTGTCTCTATCGGTCCCTTTGACTCGCTCAATCCCGGTGTCTCTCTCTCGGTCCCTGTATCTCACTCGGTCCCTGTGTCTCTCTCTCGGTCCCTGTGTCTCTCTCGGTCCCTCTGTCTCTCTCTCGGTCCCTGTGTCTCTCTCTCACCCCTGTGTCTCTCTCGGTCCGTGTGTCTCTCTCGGTCGCTGTGTCTCACTCGGTCCCTGTGTCTCTCTCGGTCCCTGTGTCTGTCTCTCACCCCTGTGTCTGTCTCTGTCCCGGTGTCTCTCTCGGTCCCTGTCTCTCTCATGGTCCCTGTCACTCTCTCAGTCCCTGTGTCTCACTCGGTCCCTGTCTCCCTCTCTGTCCCTGTGCCGCTCTCTAAGACCCTGTGTCTCTCTCTTGGTCCCTGTGTCTCTCTCAGTCCCTGTGTCTCTCTCAGTCCCTGTGTCTCTCACTCGGTCCTTGTGTCTCTCTCGGTCCCTGTGTCTCACTCTCGGTCCCTGTCTGTCTCTCTGTCCCTGTGTCACTCACTCGATCTCTGTTTCTCTCTCAGTCCCTGTGTCTCTCTCGGTCGCTGTGTCTCACTCGGTCCCTGTGTCTCTCTCGGTCCCTGTGTCTCTCTCTCACCCCTGTGTCTCTCTCGGTCCCGATGTCTCTCTCGGTCCCTGTGTCTCTCTCTCAGTCCCTGTGTCTCTCTCTGGGTCCCTGTGTCTCACTCGGTCCCTTTCTCTCTCTCGGTCCCTGTGTCTCTCTGTTGGTCACTGTGTCTCTCTGTCGGTACCTGTGTCTCTCTCTCTCTCGGTCCCTGTCTCTCTCTCTCGGTCACTGTGTCTCTCTTGGCCCCTGTGTCTCACTCTTGGTCACTGTGTCTCACTCGGTACCTGTCTCTGTCTCGGTCCCTGTGTCTCGCTCGGTCCATGTGTCTCTCTCTTTCAGTCCCTGTGTCTCTCTCTCGGTCCCTGTGTCTCTCTCTCAGTCCCTGTGTCTCTCTCTCGGTCCCTGTGTCTCTCTCGGACCCTGTGTCTCTCTCGGTCCCTGTGTCTCTCTCTCGGTCCCTCTGCCTCTCTGTCGGACCCTGTGTTTCTCTCTCGGTCCCTGTCTCTCTCTCGGTCCCTGTGTCTCTCTGTCAGTCCCTGAGTCTCTCTCTCGGTCACTGTGTCTCTCTCTCGGTACCTGTGTCTCTCTCTCTGTCCCTGTCTCTCTCTCGGTCCCTGTGTCACTCTCTCGGACCCTGTGACTCTCTCAGTCCCTGTGTCTCTCTCTGGGTCCCAGTGTCTCTCTTGGTCCCTGTGTCTCTCTCTTGGTCACTGTGTCTCACTCGGTACCTGTCTCTGTCTCGGTCCCTGTGACTTTCTCGGTCCCTGTGTCTCTCTCGGTCCCTGTGTCACTCACTCGATCCATGTTTCTACCTCAGTCCCTGTGTCTCTCTCGGTCGCTGTGTCTCACTCGGTCCCTGTGTCTCTCTCGGTCCCTGTGTCTCTCTCTCTCACCCCTGTGTCTCTCTCGGTCCCGATGTCTCTCTCGGTCCCTGTGTCTCTCTCTCAGTCCCTGTGTCTCTCTCTGGGTCCCTGTGTCTCACTCGGTCCCTTTCTCTCTCTCGGTCCCTGTGTCTCTCTGTCTGTCCCTGTGTCTCTCTCTCTCTCGGTCCCTGTCTCTCTCTGTCGGTCACTGTGTCTCTCTCGGACCCTGTGTCTCTCTCTCGGTCCCTGTGTCTCTCTCTCTCTGTACCTGTGACTCTCTCTCGGTCCCTGTGTCTCTCTCAGTCCCTGTGTCTCTCTCGGTACCTGTGTCTCTCTCTCGGTCCCTGTGTCTCTCTCTCCGTCCCTGTGTCTCTCTCGGTCCCTTTGTCTCTCTCACTCTCGGTCCCTGTGTCTCTCTCTCGGTTCCTATGTCTCTCTCTCACCCCTGTGTCTCTCTCGGTCGCTGTGTCTCACTCGGTCCCAGTGTCTCTCTCTAAGACCCTGTGTCTCTTTGTCTGTCCCTGTGTCTCTCTCTCTCTCGGTCCCTGTCTCTCTCTGTCGGTCACTGTGTCTCTCTCGGACCCTGTGTCTCTCTCTCGGTCCCTGTGTCTCTCTCTCTCTGTACCTGTGACTCTCTCTCAGTCTCTGTGTCTCTCATGGTCCCTGTGTCTCTCTCGGACCCTATGTTTCTCTCGGACCCTGTGTCTCTCTCGGTCCCTGTGTCTCTATCTCGGTCCCTCTGCCTCTCTGTCGGTCCCTGTGTTTCTCTCTCGGTCCCTGTCTCTCTCTCAGACCCTGTGTCTCTCTGTCAGTCCCTGAGTCTCTCTCTCGGTCACTGTGTCACTCTCTCGGTCCGTGTGTCTCTCTCTCGGTCCCTGTCTCTCTCTCGGTCCCTGTGTCTCTCTCTCGGTCCCTGTGTCTCTCTCTCGGTCCCTGTGTCTCTCTCTCTGCACCTGTGTCTCTCTCTCTCGGTCCCTGTGTCTCTCTCTCGGTCCCTGTGTCTCTCACTCTCGGTCCCTGTGTCTCTCTCGGTCCCTTTGTCTCTCTCACTCTCGGTCCCTGTGTCTCCATCTCTGGGTTCCTATGTCTCTCTCTCACCCCTGTGTCTCTCTCGGTCGCTGTGTCTCACTCGGTCCCAGTGTCTCTGTCGGTCCCTCTGACTCTCTCTCGGTCCCTGTCTCTCTCTCGGTCACTGTCACTATCTCAGGCCCTGTGTCTCTCTTAGTCCCTGTGTCTCTCTCGGTCCCTGTGTCTCTCTCAGTCCCTGTGTCTCTCTCAGTCCCTGTGTCTCTCTCAGTCCCTGTGTCTCTCACTCGGTCCCTGTGTCTCTCTCGGTCCCTGTGTCTCACTCTCGGTCCCAGTCTCTCTCTCGGTCCCTGTGTCACTCACTCGATCCCTGTTTCTCTCTTAGTCCCTGTGTCTCTCTCAGTCCCTGTGTCTCTCTCTCGGTCCCTGTGTCTCTCTCGGTCCCTGTGTCTCGCGCCCGGTCCCTGTGTCTCTCTCGGTCGCTGTGTCTCACTCGGTACCTGTCTCTGTCTCGGTCCCTGTGTCTTTCTCGGTCCCTGTGTCTCTCTCGGACCCTGTGTCTCTCTCTCAGTACCTGTGTCTCTCTCTCGGTCCCTGTGTCTCTCTCGGTCCCTGTGTCTCTCTCTCGGTCCCTGTCTCTCTCTCGGTCCCTGAGTCTCTCTGTCAGTCCCTGAGTCTCTATCTCGGTCACTGTGTCTCTCTCTCGGTCACTGTGTCTCTCTCTCGGTCCCTGTCTCTCTCTCGGTCCCTGTGTCTCTTTCTCGGACGCTGTGTCTCTCTCTCGGTCCCTGTGTCTCTCTCTCTCTGTACCTGTGTCTCTCTCTCGGTCCCTGTGTCTCTCTCAGTCCCTGTGTCTCTCTCGGTACCTGTGTCTCTCTCTCGGTTCCTGTGTCTCTCTCTCGGTCCCTGTGTCTCTCTCTCGGTCCCTGTGTCTCTCTCGGTCCCTGTGACTCGCTCAATCCCTGTGTCTCTCTCTCGGTCCCTGTATCTCACTCGGTCCCTGTGTCTCTCTCTCGGTCCCTGTCCCTCTCTCTAAGACCCTGTGTTTCTCTCTTGGTCCCTGTGTCTCTCTCAGTCCCTGTGTCTCTCTCAGTCCCTGTGTCTCTCACTCGGTCACTGTGTCTCTCTCGGTCCCTGTGTCTCACTCTCGGTCCCTGTCTCTCTCTCGGTCCCTGTGTCACTCACTCGATCCCTGTTTCTCTCTTAGTCCCTGTGTCTCTCTCAGTCCCTGTGTCTCTCTCTCGGTCCCTGTGTCTCGCGCCCGGTCCCTGTGTCTCTCTCGGTCGCTGTGTCTCACTCGGTCCCTGTGTCTCTCTCGGTCTTTGTGTCTCTCTCTCACCCCTGTCTCTCTCTCGGTCCCAGTCTCTCTCTCAGTCCCTGTGTCTCTCTCTCGGTCCCTGTGTCTCGCGCCCTGTCCCTGTGTCTCTCTCAGTCGCTGTGTCTCACTCGGTCCCTGTGTCTCTCTCGGTCCCTGTGTCTCTCTCTCACCCCTGTGTCTCTCTCGGTCCCGATGTCTCTCTCGGTCCCTGTGTCTCTCTCTCAGTCCCTGTGTCTCTCTCTGGGTCCCTGTGTCTCACTCGGTCCCTTTCTCTCTCTCTGTCCCTGTGTCTCTCTTGGTCCCTGTGTCTCTCTCTTGGTCACTGTGTCTCACTCGGTACCTGTCTCTGTCTCGGTCCCTGTGACTTTCTCGGTCCCTGTGTCTCTCTCGGTCCCTGTGTCCCTCTCGGACCCTGTGTCTCTCTCTCAGTCCCTGTGTCTCTCTCTCGCTCCCTGTGTCTCTCTCGGTTCCTGTGTCTCTCTCTCGGTCCCTCTGCCTCTCTGTCGGACCCTGTGTTTCTCTCTCCGTCCCTGTGTCTCTCTCGGTCCCTGTGTCTCTCTGTCAGTCCCTGAGTCTCTCTCTCGGTCACTGTGTCTCTCTCTCGGTCCCTCTGTCTCTCTCTCGGTCCCTGTCTCTCTCTCGGTCCCTGTGTCTCTTTCTCTCTGTACCTGTGTCTCTCTCTCGGTCCCTGTGTCTCTCTCAGTCCCTGTGTCTCTCTCGGTGCCTGTGTCTCTCTCTCTCGGTTCCTGTGTCTCTCTCTCGGTCCCTGTGTCTCTCTCTCGGTCCCTGTGTCTCTCTCGGTCCCTGTGACTCGCTCAATCCCTGTGTCTCTCTCTCGGTCCCTGTATCTCACTCGGTCCCTGTGTCTCTCTCTCGGTCCCTGTGTCTCTCTCGGTCCCTCTGTCTCTCTCTCGGTCCCTGTGTCTCTCTCTCACCCCTGTGTCTCTCTCGGTCCGTGTGTCTCTCTCGGTCGCTGTGTCTCACTCGGTCCCTGTGTCTCTCTCGGTCCCTGTGTCTGTCTCTCACCCCTGTGTCTCTCTCTGTCCCGGTGTCTCTCTCGGTCCCTGTCTCTCTCATGGTCCCTGTCAGTCTCTCAGTCCCTGTGTCTCACTCGGTCCCTGTGTCTCTCTCAGTCCCTGTGTCTCTCTCAGTCCCTGTGTCTCTCACTCGGTCCCTGTGTCTCTCTCGGTCCCTGTGTCTCACTCTCGGTCCCTGTCTGTCTCTCTGTCCCTGTGTCACTCACTCGATCTCTGTTTCTCTCTCAGTCCCTGTGTCTCTCTCGGTCGCTGTGTCTCACTCGGTCCCTGTGTCTCTCTCGGTCCCTGTGTCTCTCTCTCACCCCTGTGTCTCTCTCGGTCCCGATGTCTCTCTCGGTCCCTGTGTCTCTCTCTCAGTCCCTGTGTCTCTCTCTGGGTCCCTGTGTCTCACTCAGTCCCTTTCTCTCTCTCGGTCCCTGTGTCTCTCTGTTGGTCACTGTGTCTCTCTGTCGGTACCTGTGTCTCTCTCTCTCTCTCGGTCCCTGTCTCTCTCTCTCGGTCACTGTGTCTCTCTTGGTCCCTGTGTCTCTCTCAGTCCCTGTGTCTCTCTCGGTCCCTGTGTCTCTCTCGGTCCCTGTGTCTCTCGCGGTCCCTGTGTCTCACTCTCGTTCCCTGTGTCTCTCTCTCGGTCCCTGTGTCACTCACTCGGTCACTGTGTCTCTCTCAGTCCCTGTGTCTCTCTCGGTCCCTGTGTCTCTCTCTCGGTTCCTGTGTCTCTCTCGGTCACTGTGACTCTCTCTCGGTCCCTGTGTCTCTCTCGGTCCCTGTCTCTCTCTCTCGGTCCCTGTGTCTCTCTCTTGGTCCCTGTGTCTCTCTCGGTCACTGTGTCTCTCTCTCGGTCACTGTGTCTCTCTCAGTCCCTGTGTGTCACTCGGTCCCTGTCTCTCTCTCGGTCCCTGTCCCTCTCTCTAAGACCCTGTGTCTCTCTGTTGTCCCTGTATCTTTCTCTCAGTTCCTGTGTCTCACTCGGTCCCTGTCTCTCTCTCTGTCCCGGTGTCTCTCTCTCGGTCCCTGTGTCTCTCTCTCGGTCCCTGTTTCTCTCTTGGTCCCTGTGACTCTCTCAGTCCCTGTGTCTCTCTCTCGGTCTGTGTCTCTCTCTCGGTGCCTGTGTCTCTCTCTCGGTCCCTGTGTCTCCCTCGGTCGCTGTGTCTCACTTGGTACCTGTGACTCTCTCGGTCCCTGTGTCTCTCTCGGTACCTGTGTCTCTCTCTCGGTCCCTGTGTCTCTCTCTCGGTGCCTGTGTCTCTCTCTCGGTCCCTGTGACTCGCTCAATCCCTGTGTCACTCTCTCGGTCCCTGTGTCTCTCTTGGTACCTGTGACTCTCTCGGTCCCTGTGTCTCTCTCGGTACCTGTGTCTCTCTCTCGGTCCCTGTGACTCGCTCAATCTGTGTGTCACTCTCTCGGTCCCTGTGTCTCTCTCTCGGTGCCTGTGTCTCTCTCTCGGTCCCGGTGTCTCTCTCGGTCCCTGTGTCTCTCTCTCGGTCCCTGTGTCTCACTCGGTCCCTGTGTCTCTCTCTCGGTCCCTGTGTCTCTCTCGGTCCCTGTGTCTCTCTCTCGGTCCCTGTGTCTCTCCCTCACCCCTGTGTCTCTCTCGGTCTGTGTGTCTCACTCGGTCCCTGTGTCTCTCTCGGCCCCTGTGTCTCTCTCTCACCCCTGTGTCTCTCTCTGTCCAGGTGTCTCTCTCGGTCCCTGTCTCTCTCACGGTCCCTGTCACTCTGTCAGTCCCTGTGTCTCACTCGGTCCCTGTCTCCCTCTCGGTCCCTGTGCCTCTCTCTAAGATCCTGTGTCTCTCTCTGGGTCCCTGTGTCTCTCTCGGTCCCTGTCTCTCTCTCGGTCCCTGTGACTCTCTCTCGGTCCCTGTGTCTCTCTCTCGGTCCCTGTGTTTCTCTCTCGGTCCCTGTCTCTCTCATGGTCCCTGTCACTCTCTCAGTCCCTGTGTCTCACTCGGTCCCTGTCTCCCTCTCGGTCCCTGTGCCTCTCTCTAAGACCCTGTGTCTCTCTCTTGGTCCCTGTGTCTCTCTCAGTTCCTGTGTCTCTCTCAGTTCCTGTGTCTCTCTCAGTCCCTGTGTCTCTCACTTGGTCCCTGTCTCTCTCTCGGTCCATGTCACTATCTCAGTCCCTGTGTCTCACTCGGTCCCTGTCTCTCTCATGGTCCCTGTCACTCTCTCAGTCCCTGTGTCTCACTCGGTCCCTGTCTCCCTCTCGGTCCCTGTGCCTCTCTCTAAGACCCTGTGTCTCTCTCTTGGTCCCTGTGTCTCTCTCAGTTCCTGTGTCTCTCTCAGTTCCTGTGTCTCTCTCAGTCCCTGTGTCTCTCACTTGGTCCCTGTCTCTCTCTCGGTCCATGTCACTATCTCAGTCCCTGTGTCTCACTCGGTCCCTGTCTCTCTCTCGGCCCTGTGCCTCTCTCTAAGATCCTGTGTCTCTCTCAGTCCCTGTGTCTCTCTCGGTCCCTGTGTCTCTCTTGGACCCTGTGTCTCTCTCTTGGTCCCTGTGTCTCTCTCAGTTCCTGTGTCTCTCTCAGTTCCTGTGTCTCTCTCAGTCCCTGTGTCTCTCACTCGGTCCCTGTCTCTCTCTCGGTCCCTGTGTCACTCACTCGATCCATGTTTCTCTCTCAGTCCCTGTGTCTCTCTCGGTCGCTGGGTCTCACTCGGTCCCTGTGTCTCTCTCTCACCCCTGTGTCTCTCTCGGTCCCGATGTCTCTCTCGGTCCCTGTGTCTCTCTCTGAGTCCCTGTGTCTCTCTCTGGGTCCCTGTGTCTCACTCGGTCCCTTTCTCTCTCTCGGTCCCTGTGTCTCTCTGTCTGTCACTGTGTCTCTCTCGGATCCTGTGTCTCTCTCTCGGTCCCTGTGTCTCTCTCTCGGTCCCTGTGTCTCTCTCAGTCCCTGTGTCTTTCTCGGTACCTGTGTCTCTCTCTCGGTCCCTGTGTCTCTCTCTCGGTCCCTGTGTCTCTCAGTCCCTGTGTCTCTCTCGGTCCCTGTGTCTCTCTCTCGGTTCCAATGTCTCTCTCTCACCCCTGTGTCTCTCTCGGTCGCTGTGTCTCACTCGGTCCCAGTGTTTGTCTCGGTCCCTCTGTCTCTCTCTCGGTCCTTGTCTCTCTCTCGGTCCATGTCACTATCTCAGTCCCTGTGTCTCACTCGGTCCCTGTCTCTCTCTCGGTCCCTGTGCCTCTCTCTAAGATCCTGTGTCTCTCTCTCGATCCCTGTGTCTCTCTCCCCGCCCTTGTGTCTCTCTCAGTCCCTGTGTCTCTCTCGGTCCCTGTGTCTCTCTCGGACCCGGTGTCTCTCTCGGACCCTGTGTCTCTCTCGGTCCCTGTGTCTCTCTCTCGGTCCCTCTGCCTCTCTGTCGGTCCCTGTGTTTCTCTCTCGGTCCCTGTCTCTCTCTCGGTCCCTGTGTCTCTCTGTCAGTCCCTGAGTCTCTCTCTCGGTCACTGTGTCACTCTCTCGGTCCCTGTGTCTCTCTCTCGGTCCCAGTCTCTCTCTCGGTCCCTGTGTCTCTCTCTCGGTCCCTGTGTCTCTCTCTCGGTCCCTGTGTCTCTCTCTCTGCACCTGTGTCTCTCTCTCGGTCCCTGTGTCTCTCTCTCGGTCCCTGTGTCTCTGTCTCGATCCCTGTGTCTCTCTCTCGGTACCTGTGTCTCTCTCACGGTCCCTGTGTCTCTCTCTCAGTCCCTGTGTCTCTCTCGGTCCCTTTGTCTCTCTCACTCTCGGTCCCTGTGTCTCTCTCTCGGTTCCTATGTCTCTCTCTCACCCCTGTGTCTCACTCGGTCCCAGTGTCTCTCTCGGTCCCTCTGACTCTCTCTCGGTCCCTGTCTCTCTCTCGGTCACTGTCACTATCCCAGTCCCTGTGTCTCTCTCAGTCCCTGTGTCTCTCTCGGTCCCTGTGTCTCTCTCGGTCCCTGTGTCTCTCTCGGTCCCTGTGTCTCACTCTCGTTCCCTGTGTCTCTCTCTCGTTCCCTGTGTCTCTCTCTCGGTCACTGTGTCTCTCTCTCGGTCCCTGTGTCTCTCTCGGTCCCTGTCTCTCTCTCGGTCCCTGTGTCTCTCTCTTGGTCCCTGTGTCTCTCTCGGTCACTGTGTCTCTCTCGGTCGCTGTGTCTCTCTCTCGGTCACTGTGTCTCTCTCAGTCCCTGTGTGTCACTCGGTCCCTGTCTCTCTCTCGGTCCCTGTCCCTCTCTCTAAGACCCTGTGTCTCTCTGTTGTCCCTGTATCTTTCTCTCAGTTCCTGTGTCTCACTCGGTCCCTGTCTCTCTCTCTGTCCCGGTGTCTCTCTCTCGGTCCCTGTGTTCTTCTCTCAGTCCCTGTTTCTCTCTTGGTCCCTGTGACTCTCTCAGTCCCTGTGTCTCTCTCTCGGTCTGTGTCTCTCTCTCGGTGCCTGTGTTTCTCTCTCGGTCCCTGTGTCTCCCTCGGTCGCTGTGTCTCATTCAGTTCCTGTGTCTCTCTCTCGGTCCCTGTGTCACTCTTGGTACCTGTGACTCTCTCGGTCCCAGTGTCTCTCTCGGTACCTGTGTCTCTCTCTCGGTCCCTGTGACTCGCTCAATCCCTGTGTCACTCTCTCGGTCCCTGTGTCTCTCTCTCGGTGCCTGTGTCTCTCTCTCGGTCCCTGTGTCTCTCTCGGTCCCTGTGACTTGCTCAATCCCTGTGTCTCTCTCTCGGTCCCTGTGTCTCACTCGGTCCCTGTGTCACTCTCTCGGTCCCTGTGTCTCTCTCGGTCCCTGTCACTCTGTCAGTCCCTGTGTCTCACTCGGTCCCTGTCTCCCTCTCGGTCCCTGTGCCTCTCTCTAAGACCCTGTGTCTCTCTCTGGGTCCCTGTCTCTCTCTCGGTCCCTGTGACTCTCTCTCGGTCCCTGTGTCTCTCTCTCGGTCCCTGTGTTTCTCTCTCGGTCCCTGTCTCTCTCTCGGTCCCTGTGTCTCTCTGTCAGTCCCTGAGTCTCTCTCTCGGTCCCTGTGTCTCACTCGGTCCCTGTGTCTCTCTCTCGGTCCCTGTGTCTCTCTCGGTCCCTGTGTCTCTCTCTCGGTCCCCGTGTCTCTCCCTCATCCCTGTGTCTCTCTCGGTCCGTGTGTCTCTCTCGGTCGCTGTGTCTCACTCGGTCCCTGTGTCTCTCTCGGTCCCTGTGTCTCTCTCTCACCCCTGTGTCTCTCTCTGTCCCGGTGTCTCTCTCGGTCCCTGTCTCTCTCACGGTCCCTGTCACTCTGTCAGTCCCTGTGTCTCACTCGGTCCTGCCTCCCTCTCGGTCCCTGTGCCTCTCTCTAAGACCCTGTGTCTTTCTCTGGGTCCCGGTGTCTCTCTCGGTCCCTGTCTCTCTCTCGGCCCCTGTGACTCTCTCTCGGTCCCTGTGTCTCTCTCGGTCCCTGTCTCTCTCTCGGTCCCTGTGTCTCTCTCTCGGTCCCTGTGTCTCTCTCTCGGTCCCTGTGTCTCTCTCTCTGCACCTGTGTCTCTCTCTCGGTCCCTGTGTCTCTCTCAGTCCCTGTATCTCTCTCGGTACCTGTGTCTCTCTCTCGGTCCCTGTGTCTCTCTCTCTGCACCTGTGTCTCTCTCTCGGTCCCTGTGTCTCTCTCTCGGACCCTGTGTCTCTCTCGGTCCCTTTGTCTCTCTCTCGGTTCCTGTGTCTCTCTCTCGGTCCCTCTGTCACTCTCGGTCCCTGTGTCTCTCTCTCGGTTCCTATGTCTCTCTCTCACCCCTGTGTCTCTCTCAGTCCCTGTGTCTCTCTCGGTCCCTGTGTCTCTCTCGGTCCCTGTGTCTCACTCTCGTTCCCTGTGTCTCTCTCTCGGTCCCTGTGTCACTCACTCGGTCCCTGTGTCTCTCTCGGTCCCTGTGTCTCTCTCGGTCCCTGTGTCTCTCTCTCGGTTCCTGTGTCTCTCTCTCGGTCCCTGTGTCTCTCTCGGTCCCTGTCTCTCTCTCGGTCCCTGTGTCTCTCTCGGTCACTGTCACTATCTCAGTCCCTGTGTCTCTCTCAGTCCCTGTGTCTCTCTCGGTCCCTGTGTCACTCACTCGGTCCCTGTGTCTCTCTCGGTCCCTGTGTCTCTCTCTCGGTCCCTGTGTCTCTCTCTCGGTTCCTGTGTCTCTCTCGGTCACTGTGTCTCTCTCTCAGTTCCTGTCTCTCTCTCGGTCCCTGTGTCTCTCTCTCGGACCCTGTGTCTCTCTCGGTCCCTGTGTCTCTCTCTCGGTCCCTCTGTCACTCTCGGTCCCTGTGTCTCTCTCTCGGTTCCTATGTCTCTCTCTCACCCCTGTGTCTCTCTCAGTCCCTGTGTCTCTCTCGGTCCCTGTGTCTCTCTCGGTCCCTGTGTCTCACTCTCGTTCCCTGTGTCTCTCTCTCGGTCCCTGTGTCACTCACTCGGTCCCTGTGTCTCTCTCGGTCCCTGTGTCTCTCTCGGTCCCTGTGTCTCTCTCTCGGTTCCTGTGTCTCTCTCTCGGTCCCTGTGTCTCTCTCGGTCCCTGTCTCTCTCTCGGTCCCTGTGTCTCTCTCGGTCACTGTCACTATCTCAGTCCCTGTGTCTCTCTCAGTCCCTGTGTCTCTCTCGGTCCCTGTGTCTCTCTCGGTCCCTGTGTCTCTCTCGGTCCCTGTGTCTCACTCTCGTTCCCTGTGTCTCTCTCTCGGTCCCTGTGTCACTCACTCGGTCCCTGTGTCTCTCTCGGTCCCTGTGTCTCTCTCTCGGTCCCTGTGTCTCTCTCTCGGTTCCTGTGTCTCTCTCGGTCACTGTGTCTCTCTCTCAGTTCCTGTGTCTCACTCGGTCCCTGTCTCTCTCTCTGTCCCGGTGTCTCTCTCTCGGTCCCTGTGTCTCTCTCTCGGTCCCTGTTTCTCTCTTGGTCCCTGTGTCTCTCTCAGTCCCTGTGTCTCTCTCTCGGTCCCTGTTTCTCTCTTGGTCCCTGTGTCTCTTTCAGTCCCTGTGTCTCTCTCTCGGTCCCTGTTTCTCTCTCAGTCCCTGTGTCTCTCTCTCGGTCCCTGTGTCTCTCTCTCGGTCCCTGTTTCTCTCTTGGTCCCTGTGTCTCTCTCAGTCCCTGTGTCTCTCTCTCGGTGCCTGTGTCTCTCTCTCGGTCCCTGTGTCTCTCTCGGTCCCTGTGACTTGCTCAATCCCTGTGTCTCTCTCTCGGTCCCTGTGTCTCACTCGGTCCCTGTGTCTCTCTCTCAGTCCCTGTGTCTCTCTCTCGGTCCCCGTGTCTCTCCCTCACCCCCTGTGTCTCTCTCGGTCCGTGTGTCTCTCTCGGTCGCTGTGTCTCACTCGGTCCCTGTGTCTCTCTCGGTCCCTGTGTCTCTCTCTCACCCCTGTGTCTCTCTCTGTCCCGGTGTCTCTCTCGGTCCCTGTCACTCTCACGGTCCCTGTCACTCTGTCAGTCCCTGTGTCTCACTCGGTCCCTGTCTCCCTCTCGGTCCCCGTGCCTCTCTCTAAGACCCTGTGTCTCTCTCTTGGTCCCTGTGTCTCTCTAAGTCCCTGTGTCTCTCTCGGTCCCTGTGTCTCACTCTCGGTCCCTGTGTCTCTCTCTCGGTCCCTGTGTCACTCACTCGGTCCCTGTTTCTCTCTCAGTCCCTGTGTCTCTCTCGGTCCCTGTGTCTCTCTCTCCATCCCTGTGTCTCTCTCTCGGTCCCTGTGTCTCTCTCAGTCCCTGTGTCTCTCTCTCGGTCCCTGTGTTTCTCTCTCGGTCGCTGTGTCTCTCTCGGTCCCTATCTCTCTCTCACCCCTGTGTCTCTCTCGGTCCCGATGTCTCTCTCGATTCCTGTGTCTCTCTCTCGGTCCCTCTGTCTCTCTCTGGGTCCCTGTGTCTCTCTCGGTCCCTATCTCTCTCTCTCAGTCCCTGTGTCTATCTCTCACCCCTGTGTCTCTCTCGGTCCCGATGTCTGTCTCGGTCCCTGTGTCTTTCTCGGTCCCTGTGTCTCTTTCTCGGTCCATGTGAATCTCTCTCGTCCCTGTGTCTTTCTCGGTCCCTGTCTCTCTCTCGGGCCCTGTCTCTCTCGGTCGCTGTGTCTCTCTCGGTCCCTGTCTCTCTCTCGGTCCCTTTGACTCTCTCTCGGTCCCTGTGTCTCTCTCTCGTTCCCTGTGTCTCACTCGGTCCCTGTGTCTCTCTCTCGTTCCCTGTGTCTCACTCGGTCCCTGTGTCTCTCTCTCGGTCCCTGTCTTTCTCTCTTGCTCTCTGTGTCTCTCTCAGTCCCTCTGTCTCTCTCTCGGTCCCTGTGTCTCTCTCGTTCCCTGTGTCTCACTCGGTCCCTGTGTCTCTCTCTCGTTCCCTGTGTCTCTCTCGGTCCCTGTGTCTCTTTCTCGGTCCCTGTCTCTCTCGCTTGCTCTCTGCGTCTCTCTCGGTCCCTGTGTCTCATTTTGTACCTGTGATTCTCTCAGTCACAGTGTCTCTCTCGGTCCCTGTGTCTCTTTCTCGGTCCCTTTGTCTCTCTCTCGGTCCCTGTCTCTCTCTCGGTCCCTGTGTCTCTGTCGGTCCCGGTGTCTCTCTCGGTCCCTGACTCTCTATCTTACTCTCTTTGTCTCTCTCGGTCCCTGTCTCTCTCTCAGTCCCTGTGTCTCTTTCTCGGTCCCTGTGTCTCTCTCTCGGTCCCTGTGTCTCTCTCTTGCTCCCTGTGTCTCTCTCGGTCCCTGTGTCTCACTCGGTCCCTGTGCCTCTGTCAGTCCCTGTCTCTCTCTCAGTCCCTGTGTCTCGCTCTCGGTCCCTGTGTCTTTCTCTCGGTCCCTGTGTCTCTCTCGGTCCCGGTGTCTCTCTCGGTCCCTGTGTCTCTCTCTCGGTCCCTGTGTCTCTCTCTCAGTCCCTGTCTCTCTCGGTCCCGATGTCTCTCTCGGTGCCTGTCTCTCTCTCTCGGTCCCTGTCTCTCTCTCTTGCTCTCTGCGTCTCTCTCGGTCCCTGTGTCACACTTTGTCCCTGTGACTCTCTCAGGCACAGTGTCCCTCTTGGTCCCTGTGTCTCTCTCGGTCCCTGTGTCTCTCACTCAGTCCTTGTCTCTCTCTCTCGGTTCCTGTGTCTCTCTCGGTCCCTGTGTCTCTCTCTGGGTCCCTGTGTCTCACTCGGTCCCTGTCTCTCTCTTAGTCCCTGTGTCTCTCTCGGTCCCTGTCTCTGTCTCAGTCCCTGTGTCTCTCTCTCGGTCCCTGTGTCTCTCTCGGTCCCTGTCTCTCTCTCGGTCCCTGTGTCTCTCTCTCAGTCCCCGTGTCTCTCTCTCAGTCCCTGTGTCACTCTCTCGGTCCCTGTGTACATCATGGGATAGAGAAGACAGTTTGTCACGGACAATCCCCCTAAAGGACACATCATGGGACAGAGGGACAGTTTATCGCGGACAATCCCCCTAATGGAAACATCGGGACAGAGGGACAGTTTATCCCGGACAATCCCCCTAAAGGACACATCATGGGACAGAGGGACAGTTTATCCCGGACAATCCCCCTAAAGGACACATCATGGGACAGAGAGACAGTTTATCCTGGATAATCCCCCTAAAGTACACACCATGGGACAGAGAGACAGTTTATCCCGGACAATCCCCCTAAAGGACACATCATGGGACAGAGGGACAGTTTATCCTGGATAATCCCCCTAAAGGACACATCATGGGACAGAGGGACAGTTTATCCCGGAGAATCCCCCTAAAGGACACATCATGGGACAGAGGGACAGTTTATCCTGGACAATCCCCCTAAAGGACACATCATGGGACAGAGGGACAGTTTATCCTTGACAATCCCCCTAAAGGACACACCATGGGACAGAGGGACAGTATATCCCGTTCAATCCCCCTAAAGGACACACCATGGGGCAGAGGGACAGTTTATCCTGGACAATCCCCCTAAAGGATACACCATGGGACAGAGGGACAGTTTATCCCGGACAATTTTTCCAGACGTCGCTGGATTCCGGGGAAGTGCCGGAAGATTGGAAAACGCCTAATGTTACGCCGTTGTTTAAGAAGGGTGCCAGGCAAAAGGCGGGGAATTATAGGCCGGTTAGTTTAACGTCTGTGGTAGGTAAAATGTTAGAAACCGTCATTAAGGAGGAAATAGCGAGGCATCTTGAGGGGAATTGCTTGATAGGGCGGACGCAACACGGTTTCATTAAAGGGAAGTCGTGTCTGACAAATTTACTGGAGTTCTATGAGGATGTGTCTAGGGCAGTGGATAGAGGAGAGCCGGTGGATGTGGTCTTTCTGGATTTTCAGAAGGCGTTTGACAAGGTACCTCACAAGAGGTTATTGCAGAAGGTCAGGGGACATGGAGTTGGGGGTAGGGTGTTAGCGTGGATAGAGGATTGGTTGTCAAAAAGGAGGCAGAGAGTGGGGGTCAATGGATGCTATTCGGATTGGCGGTTGGTGACTAGTGGGGTGCCCCAGGGGTCGGTGCTGGGGCCTCAGCTATTTACCATTTATATAGATGATCTGGAGGAGGGAACCGAGTGCAGGGTGTCGAAATTTGCTGATGACACCAAGATTGGGGGAAAGGCAAATTGTGCGGAGGGTGTGGAGAGTCTGCAGAAGGATCTAGATAGGCTGGGCGAATGGGCCAGGAAATGGCAAATGGAATTTAATGTTGGCAAGTGTGAGGTGGTCCACTTTGGTAGGAATAATGGTAGGAAGGACTATTACTTACGGGGCGAAAAACTGCAGCAGGCGACGGTGCAGAGGGACCTCGGGGTCCTTGTGCATGAGTCGCAAAAACCCAGCTTGCAGGTGCAGCAGGTGGTCAGGAAGGCGAATGGGATGCTGGCCTTCATAGCGAAGGGGATTGAATATAAAAGTAGGGAGGTCTTGCTGCAGCTGTATAGGGCATTGGTGAGGCCGCAGCTGGAGTACTGTGTGCAGTTTTGGGCGCCGCACCTGCGCAAGGATGTTTTGGCCCTGGAGGGAGTGCAGAGGAGGTTTACTCGGCTGATACCGGAGTTGAGGGGATTGAGCTATGAGGAGAGGCTGAATAAACTAGGCTTGTACTCGTTAGAGTTTAGAAGAATGAGGGGAGATCTCATTGAGACGTATAAGATGATGAATGGGATGGATAGGATAGAGGTGGAGAGACTCTTCCCGCTCAAAAAAGACAGTAGGACTAGGGGGCACAGCCTCAAGATAAAGGGGGGGCGGTTTAGAACAGAGTTGAGGAGGAACTTCTTCACTCAAAGGGTGGTGAATCTCTGGAATTCTCTGCCCGTTGAAGTGGTGGAGGCTGCCTCGCTAAATATTTTTAAGAAACGGGTTGATGGGTTTTTGATAAGAGAAGGGATTAAGGGTTATGGGGAGAGGGCGGGAAGGTGGAACTGAGCCACGACAGATCAGCCATGATCTTATTGAATGGCGGGGCAGGCTCGAAGGGCCAGATGGCCTACTCCTGCTCCTATTTCTTATGTTCTTCTGTTCTTATGTTCTCAATCACCCTAAAGGACACACCATGGGACAGAGGGTCAGTTTATCCCGGACAATCACCCTAAAGTACACAGCATGGGACAGAGGGACAGTTTATGCCGTTCAATTCCCCTTAATGACACATCATGGGACAGAGGGACAGTTTATCCCGGACAATCCCCCTAAAGGACACACCATGGGACAGAGGGACTGTTTATCCTGGACAATCCCCATAAAGGACACATCATGGGACAGAGGGACAGTTTATCCCGGACAATCCCCCTAAAGGACACATCATGGGACAGAGGGACAGTTTATCCTGGACAATCCTCCTAAAGGACACACCATGGGACAGAGGGACAGTTTATCCTGGACAATCCCCCTAAAGGACACATCATGGGACAGAGGGACAGTTTATCCCGGACAATCCCCCTAAAGGACACATTATGGGACAGAGGGACAGTTTATCCTTGATAATCCCCCTAAAGGACACACCATGGGACAGAGGGACAGTTTATCCCGTACAATCCCCCTAAAGGACACACCATGGGACAGAGGGACAGTTTATCCTGGACAATCCCCCTAAAGGACACATCATGGGCCAGAGGGACAGTTTATCCTGGACAATCCCCCTAAAGGACACATCATGGGACAGAGGGACAGTTTATCCCGGACAATCCCCCTAAAGGACACACAATGGTGCAGAGGGACATTTTATCCTGGACAATCCCCCTAAAGGACACACCATGGGACAGAGGGACAGTTTATCCCGGACAATCCCCCTAAAGGACACACCATGGGACAGAGGGACAGTTTAACCTGGACAATCCCCCTAAAGGACACATCATGGGACAGAGGGACTGTTTATCCAGGACAATCCCCCTAAAGGACACACCATGGGACAGAGGGACAGTTTATCCTGGACATTCCCCCTAAAGGACACACCATGGGACAGAGGGAGAGTTTATCCCGGACAATCCCCTTCAAGGACACATCATGGGGCAGAGGGACAGTTTATCCTGGACAATCCCCTTCAAGGACACATCATGGGACAGAGGAACAGTTTATCCTGGACAATCCCCCTAAAGGACACACCATGGGACAGAGGGACAGTTTATCCCAGACAATTCCCCTAAAGGACACATCATGGGACAGAGGGACAGTTTATCCCGGACATTCCCCCTAAAGGACACATCATGGGACAGAGGGACAGTTTATCCTGGACAATCCCCCTAAAGGACACATCATGGGACAGACGGACAGTTTATCCCGTTCAATCCCCCTAAAGGTCACACCATGGGACAGAGGGACAGTTTATCCTGGACAATCCCCCTAAAGGACACACCATGGGACAGAGGGACAGTTTATCCCGGACAATCCCCCTAAAGGACACACCATGGGACAGAGGGACAGTTTATCCCGGACAATCCCCCTAAAGGACACATCATGGGACAGACGGACAGTTTATCCCGTTCAATCCCCCTAAAGGACACACCATGGGACAGAGGGACAGTTTATCCCGGACAATCCCCCTAAAGGACACACCATGGGACAGAGGGACAGTTTATCCCGGACAATCCCCCTAAAGGACACATCATGGGACAGACGGACAGTTTATCCCGTTCAATCCCCCTAAAGGATACACCATGGGACAGAGGGACAGTTTATCCTGGACAATCCCCCTAAAGGACACACCATGGGACAGAGGGACAGTTTATTCTGGACAATCCCCCTAAAGGACACATCATGGAACAGAGGGACAGTTTATCCTGGACAATTCCCCTAAAGGACACACCATGGGACAGAGGGACAGTTTATCCCGGACAATTCCCCTAAAGGACACACCATGGGACAGAGGGACAGTTTATCCCGGACAATCCCACTAAAGGACACATCATGGGACAGAGGGACAGTTTATCCCGGACAATCCCCCTAAAGGACACATCATGGGACAGAGGGACAGTTTATCCCGGACAATCCCCCTAAAGGACACATCATGGGACAGAGGGACAGTTTATCCTGGACAATCCCCCTAAAGGACACACCATGGGACAGAGGGACAGTTTATCCCGGACAATCCCCCTAAAGGACACATCATGGGACAGAGGGACAGTTTATCCTGGACAATCCCCCTAAAGGACACACCATGGGACAGAGGAACAGTTTATCCTGGACAATCACCCTAAAGGACACATCATGGGACAGAGGGACAGATTATCCCGGACAATCCCCCTAAAGGGCACACCATGGGACAGAGGGACAGTTTATCCTGGACAATCCCCCTAAAGGACACATCATGGGACAGAGGAACAGTTTATCCCGGACAATCCCCCTAAAAGACACACCATGGGACAGAGGGACAGTTTGTCCCCGACAATCCCCCTAAATGACTCATCATGGGACAGAGGGACAGTTTATCCCGGACAATCCCCCTAAAGGACACATCATGGGACAGAGGGACAGTTTATCCCGGACAATCCCCCTAAAGGACACACAATGCGACAGAGGGACAGTTTATCCCGGACAATCCCCCTAAAGGACACATCATGGGACAGAGGGACAGTTTATCCCGGACAATCCCCCTAAAGGACACACCATGGGACAGAGGGACAGTTTATCCCGGACAATCCCCCTAAAGGACACACAATGCGACAGAGGGACAGTTTATCCCGGACAATCCCCCTAAAGGACACACCATGGGACAGAGGGACAGTTTATCCTGGACAATCCCCCTAAAGGACACATCATGGAACAGAGGGACAGTTTATCCTGGACAATTCCCCTAAAGGACACACCATGGGACAGAGGGACAGTTTATCCCGGACAATCCCCCTAAAGGACATATCATGGGACAGTGGGACAGTTTATTCTGGACAATCCCACTAAAGGACACATCATGGGACAGAGGGACAGTTTATCCTGGACAATCCCCCTAAAGGACACATCATGGGACAGAGGGACAGTTTATCCCGGAGAATCCCCCTAAAGGACACACCATGGGACAGAGGGACAGTTTATCCCAGACAATTCCCCTAAAGGACACATCATGGGACAGAGGGACAGTTTATCCCGGACAATCCCCCTAAAGGACACATCATGGGACAGACGGACAGTTTATCCTGGACAATCCCCCTAAAGGACACACCATGGGACAGAGGGACAGTTTATCCCGGACAATCCCCCTAAAGGACACATCATGGGACAGACGGACAGTTTATCATGGACAATCCCCCTAAAGGACACATCATGGGACAGAGGGACAGTTTATCTGGACATTCCCCCTAAAGGACACATCATGGGACAGAGGGACAGTTTATCCTGGACAATCCCCCTAAAGGACACACCATGGGACAGAGGGACCATCTTTCCCGGACAATCCCCCTAAAGGACACATCATGGGACAGAGGGACAGTTTATCCTGGACAATCCCCCTAAAGGACACATCATGGGTCAGACGGACAGTTTATCCTGGACAATCCCCCTAAAGGACAAACCATGGGACAGAGGGACAGTTTATATCGTTCAATCCCCCTAAAGGACACACCATGGGACAGAGGGACACTTTATCCCGGACAATCCCCCTAAAGGAAACACCATGGGACAGAGGGACCATCTTTCCCGGACAATCCCCCTAAAGGACACATCATGGGACAGAGGGACAGTTTATCCTGGACAATCCCCCTAAAGGACGCATCATGGGACAGAGGGACAGTTTATCCCGGACAATCCCCCTAAAGGACACATCACGGGACAGAGGGAAAGTTTATCCCGGACAATCCCCCTTAATGACACATCATGGGACAGAGGGACATTTTATCCTGGACAATCCCCCTAAAGGACACATCACGGGACAGAGGGAAAGTTTATCCTTGATAATCCCCCTAAAGGACACACCATGGGACAGAGGGACAGTTTATGCCGTTCAATTCCCCTAAAGGACACACCATGGGACAGAGGGACAGTTTATCCTGGACAATCCCCCTAAAGGACACACCATGGGACAGAGGGACAGTTTATCCTTGATAATCCCCCTAAAGGACACACCATGGGACAGAGGGACAGTTTATCCCGGACAATCCCCCTAAAGGACACATCATGGGACAGAGGGACAGTTTATCCCGGACAATCCCCCTAAAGGACACACCATGGGACAGAGGGACAGTTTATCCCGGACAATCCCCCTAAAGGACACACCATGGGACAGAGGGACAGTTTATCCTTGATAATCCCCCTAAAGGACACACCATGGGACAGAGGGACAGTTTATCCCGGATAATCCCCCTAAAGGACACACCATGGGACAGAGGGACAGTTTATCCTTGATAATCCCCCTAAAGGACACACCATGGGACAGAGGGACAGTTTATCCCGGACAATCCCCCTAAAGGACACATCATGGGACAGAGGGACAGTTTATCCCGGACAATCCCCCTAAAGGACACACCATGGGACAGAGGGACAGTTTATCCCGGACAATCCCCCTAAAGGACACACCATGGGACAGAGGGACAGTTTATCCTTGATAATCCCCCTAAAGGACACACCATGGGACAGAGGGACAGTTTATCCCGGACAATCCCCCTAAAGGACACATCATGGGACAGAGGGACAGTTTATCCCGGACAATCCCCCTAAAGGACACACAATGGTGCAGAGGGACATTTTATCCTGGACAATGCCCCTAAAGGACACACCATGGGACAGAGGATCAGTTTATCCCGGACAATCCCCCTAAAGGACACACCATGGGACAGAGGGACAGTTTATCCTGGACAATCCCCCTAAAGGACACATCATGGGACAGAGGGACTGTTTATCCAGGACAATCCCCCTAAAGGACACACCATGGGACAGAGGGACAGTTTATCCCGGACAATCCCCCTAAAGGACACATCATGGGACAGACGGACAGTTTATCCTGGACAATCCCCCTAAAGGACACACCATGGGACAGAGGGACAGTTTATCCTGGACAATCACCCTAAAGGACACATCATGGGACAGAGGGACAGTTTATCCTGGACAATCCCCTTCAAGGACACATCATGGGACAGAGGAACAGTTTATCCCGGACAATCCCCCTAAAGGACACATCATGGGACAGAGGGACACTTTATCCCGGACAATCCCCCTAAATGACTCATCATGGGACAGAGGGACAGTTTATCCTGGACAATCCCCTTCAAGGACACATCATGGGACAGAGGGACAGTTTATCCCGGAGAATCCCCCTAAAGGACACACCATGGGA
Organism: Prionace glauca; assembly: GCA_037974335.1. NCBI lineage: Eukaryota > Metazoa > Chordata > Chondrichthyes > Carcharhiniformes > Carcharhinidae > Prionace > Prionace glauca. Next base: position 219,039 of record JBBMRE010000130.1, on the reverse strand, counting down.
CAGAGGGACAGTTTATCCTGGACAATCCCCCTAAAGGACACACCATGGGACAGAGGGACAGTTTATCCTGGACAATCCCCCTAAAGGACACACCATGGGACAGAGGGACAGTTTATCCTGGACAATCCCCCTAAAGGACACATCATGGGACAGACGGACAGTTTATTCTGGACAATCCCCCTAAAGGACATACCATGGGACAGAGGGAGAGTTTATCGTGGACAATCCCCCTAAAGGACACATCATGGGACAGAGGGACAGTTTATCCTGGACAATCCCCCTAAAGGACACATCATGGGACAGACGGACAGTTTATCCTGGACAATCCCCCTAAAGGACACACCATGGGACAGAGGGACAGTTTATTCTTGACAATCCCGCTAAAGGACACACCATGGGACAGAGGGACAGTTTATCCCGGACAATCCCCCTAAAGGACACATCATGGGACAGAGGGACAGTTTATCCTGGACAATACCCTTAAAGGACACATCATGGGACAGAGGGACAGTTTATCCCGGACAATCCCCCTAAAGGACATATCATGGGACAGAGAAACAGTTTATCCTGGTCAATCCCACTAAAGGACATATCATGGGACAGAGAAACAGTTTATCCCGGACAATCCCCCTAAAGGACACATCATGGGACAGAGGGACAGTTTATCCTGGACAATCCCCCTAAAGGACACACCATGGGACAGAGGGACCATCTTTCCCAGACAATCCCCCTAAAGGACACATCATGGGACAGAGGGACAGTTTATCCTGGACAATCCCCCTAAAGGACACATCATGGGACAGAGGGACAGTTTATCCCGGACAATCCCCCTAAAGGACACATCATGGAACAGAGGGACAGTTTATCCTGGACAATCCCCCTAAAGGACACACCATGGGACAGAGGGACAGTTTATCCTGGACAATCCCCCTAAAGGACACATCATGGAACAGAGGGACAGTTTATCCTGGACAATCCCCCTAAAGGACACATCATGGGACAGAGGGAGAGTTTATCGTGGACAATCCCCCTAAAGGACACATCATGGGACAGAGGGACAGTTTATTCTTGACAATCCCCCTAAAGGACGCATCATGGGACAGAGGGACAGTTTATCCCGGACAATCCCCCTTAATGACACATCATGGGACAGAGGGACATTTTATACTGGACAATCCCCCTAAAGGACACATCACGGGACAGAGGGAAAGTTTATCCTGGACAATCCCCCTAAAGGACACATCATGGGACAGAGGGACATTTTATACTGGACAATCCCCCTAAAGGACACATCATGGGACAGAGGGACAGTTTATCCCGGACAATCCCCCTAAAGGACACATCATGGGACAGAGGGACAGTTTATCCTGGACAATCCCCCTAAAGGACACACCAGGGGACAGAGGGGCATTTTATACTGGACAATCCCCCTAAAGGACACATCATGGGACAGAGGGACATTTTATACTGGACAATCCCCCTAAAGGACACATCATGGGACAGAGGGACAGTTTATCCCGGACAATCCCCCTAAAGGACACATCATGGGACAGAGGGACAGTTTATCCTGGACAATCCCCCTAAATGTTACATCATGGGACAGAGGGACAGTTTATCCCGGACAATCCCCCTAAAGGACACACCATGGGACAGAGGGACAGTTTATCCCGGACAATCCCCCTAAAGGACACATCATGGGACAGAGGGTCAGTTTATCCTGGACAATCCCCCTAAAGGACACACCATGGGACAGAGGGACAGTTTATCCCGGACAATCCCCCTAAAGGACACATCATGGGACAGAGGGACAGTTTATCCTGGACATTCCCCCTAAAGGACACACCATGGGACAGAGGGACAGTTAATCCTGACATTCCCCCTAAAGGACACACCATGGGACAGAGGGACAATTTATCCTGGACAATCCCCCTAAAGGACACATCATGGGACAGAGGGACAGTTTATCCTGGACAATCCCCCTAAAGGACACATCATGGGACAGAGGGACTGTTTATCCTGGACAATCCCCCTAAAGGACACATCATGGGACAGAGGGACAGTTTATCCTGGACAATCCCCCTAAAGGACACATCATGGGACAGAGGGACTGTTTATCCAGGACAATCCCCCTAAAGGACACACCATGGGACAGAGGGACAGTTTATCCCGGACAATCCCCCTAAAGGACACACCATGGGACAGAGGGACAGTTTATCCCGGACAATCCCCCTAAAGGACACATCATGGGACAGAGGGACAGTTTATCCCGGACAATCCCCCTAAAGGACACACCATGGGACAGAGGGACAGTTTATCCCGGACAATCCCCCTAAAGGACACATCATGGGACAGAGGGACAGTTTATCCTGGACAATCCCCCTAAAGGACACACAATGCGACAGAGGGACAGTTTATCCCGGACAATCCCCCTAAAGGACACATCATGGGACAGAGGGACAGTTTATCCTGGACAATCCCCCTAAAGGACACACAATGCGACAGAGGGACAGTTTATCCCGGACAATCCCCCTAAAGGACACATCATGGGACCGAGGGACAGTTTATCCCGGACAATCCCCCTAAAGGACACACAATGCGACAGAGGGACAGTTTATCCTGGACAATCCCCCTAAAGGACACACCATGGGACAGAGGGACAGTTTATCCCGGACAATCCCCCTAAAGGACACATCATGGGACAGAGGGACAGTTTATCCTGGACAATCCCCCTAAAGGACACATCATGGGACAGAGGGACAGTTTATCCTGGACAATCCCCTTCAAGGACACACCATGGGACAGAGGGACAGTTTATCCCGGACAATCCCCCTAAAGGACACATCATGGGACAGAGGGACAGTTTATCCCGGACAATCCCCCTAAAGGACACATCATGGGACAGAGGGACAGTTTATCCCGGACAATCCCCCTAAAGGACACACCATGGGACAGAGGGACAGTTTATCCCGGACAATCCCCCTAAAGGACACACCATGGGACAGAGGGACAGTTTGTCCCGGACAATCCCCCTAAAGGACACATCATGGGACAGAGGGACAGTTTATCCCGGACAATCCCCCTAAAGGACACATCATGGGACAGAGGGACAGTTTGTCCCGGACAATCCCCCTAAAGGACACATCATGGGACAGAGGGACAGTTTATCCCGGACAATCCCCCTAAAGGACACATCATGGGACAGAGGGACAGTTTATCCTGGACAATCCCACTAAAGGACACATCATGGGACAGAGGGACATTTTATCCTGGACAATCCCCCTAAAGGACACATCATGGGACAGAGGGACAGTTTATCCCGGAGATTCCCCCTAAAGGACACACCATGGGACAGAGGGACAGTTTATCCCGGGCAATTCCCCTAAAGGACACATCATGGGACAGAGGGACAGTTTATCCTGGACAATCCCCTTCAAGGACACACCATGGGACAGAGGGACAGTTTATCCCGGACAATCCCCCTAAAGGACACATCATGGGACAGAGGGACAGTTTATCCCGGACAATCCCCCTAAAGGACACATCATGGGACAGAGGGACAGTTTATCCCGGACAATCCCCCTTAATGACACATCATGGGACAGAGGGACAGTTTATCCCGGACAATCCCCCTAAAGGACACACCATGGGACAGAGGGACAGTTTATCCCGGACAATCCCCCTAAAGGACACACCATGGGACAGAGGGACAGTTTGTCCCGGACAATCCCCCTAAAGGACACATCATGGGACAGAGGGACAGTTTATCCCGGACAATCCCCCTAAAGGACACATCATGGGACAGAGGGACAGTTTATCCCGGACAATCCCCCTAAAGGACACACAATGCGACAGAGGGACAGTTTATCCCGGACAATCCCCCTAAAGGACACACCATGGGACAGAGGGACAGTTTATCCCGGACAATCCCCCTAAAGGACACATCATGGGACAGAGGGACAGTTTATCCTGGACAATCCCCCTAAAGGACACACCATGGGACAGAGGGACAGTTTATCCCGGACAATCCCCCTAAAGGACACATCATGGGACAGAGGGACAGTTTATCCTGGACATTCCCCCTAAAGGACACATCATGGGACAGAGGGACAGTTTATCCTGGACAATCCCCCTAAAGGACACACCATGGGACAGAGGGACAGTTTATATCGTTCAATTCTCCTAAAGGACACACCATGGGACAGAGGGAGAGTTTATCGTGGACAATCCCCCTAAAGGACACACCATGGGACAGAGGGACAGTTTATCCTGGACTATCCCCCTAAAGGACACATCATGGGACAGAGGGACAGTTTATCCCGGACAATCCCCCTTAATGACACACCATGGGACAGAGGGACAGTTTATCCCGGACAATCCCCCTAAAGGACACACCATGGGACAGAGGGACAGTTTGTCCCGGACAATCCCCCTAAAGGACACATCATGGGACAGAGGGACAGTTTATCCCGGACAATCCCCCTAAAGGACACATCATGGGACAGAGGGACAGTTTATCCGGGACAATCCCCCTAAAGGACACATCATGGGACAGAGGGACAGTTTATCCCGGACAATCCCCCTAAAGGACACATCATGGGACAGAGGGACAGTTTATCCTGGACAATCCCCCTAAAGGACACACCATGGGACAGAGGGACAGTTTATCCCGGACAATCCCCCTAAAGGACACATCATGGGACAGAGGGACAGTTTATCCTGGACAATCCCCCTAAAGGACACACCATGGGACAGAGGGACAGTTTATATCGTTCAATTCTCCTAAAGGACACACCATGGGACAGAGGGACAGTTTATATCGTTCAATTCTCCTAAAGGACACACCATGGGACAGAGGGAGAGTTTATCGTGGACAATCCCCCTAAATGACACATCATGGGACAGAGGGACAGTTTATCCTGGACAATCCCCCTAAAGGACACACAATGGGGCAGAGGGACAATTTATCCCGGACAATCCCCCTAAAGGACACACAATGGGGCAGAGGGACAATTTATCCCGGACAATACCCTTAAAGGACACATCGTGTGACCAACCCTGAAGCTTGACCCCTGACTCCAAGTACAGTCCCCCAACACTGAACGCTGAACCCTGACCACAAGTACACTCCCTCAAGGCAAAACCCTGACCCCTGTCCCGAAGTACAATCCCCCAACTCTGAACTCTGAGCCCTCAACCCAAGTACAGTCCCCCAACCCTGACCCAAAGTACATTCCCCCAACCCTGAAACCTGAACCCTAACCCCAAGTAATGTCCCCAATCCTGAACCCTGACCCCAATACAGTCACCTAACCCTGAACCCTGACCCCAATCCAGTCCCGAAACGCTGAACCCTGACCCCAAATACAGTCCCTCTAACCCTGAACCCTGACCCCTGTCCCCAAGTACAGTCCCCCAACGCTGAACTCTGAGCACTGAACCCAAGTACAGTCCACCAAACCTTTCCCCTGAACCCAAGTACAGTCTCCCAACCCTGAATCCCGAACACTGACCTCAAGTACAGTCCCCCAACCCTGAACCCTGAACCCTGACCCCAAGTAAAGTCCCCAAGATTGATTCCTGACCCCTGACCCCAAGTACAGTTCCCCAACCCTGAACCCTGACCCCAAGTCCAGTCCCCCAACCCTGAACACTGAACCTTGACCCCAAGTACCGTCCCCAACACTGAACCCTGACCCCAAGTACAGTCCCCCAACCCTGAACCCTGAACTCTGACACCAACTACAGTCCCCCAACCCTGAACCCTGACCCCAAGTACAGTCCCCTGAACCTGAACCCTGACCCCAAGTACAGTCCCCCAACCCTGAACTCTGACCCCTGATCCCAAGTACAGTCCCCCAAACCTGAACCCTGACCCCAAATACAGCCCCCCAACCCAGAGCCCTGACCCCTGACCCCAAGTACAGAACCCCAACCCTGACCTCTGTCCCCATTACAGTCGTCCAACATTGAATCATGACCCCTGATCCCAAGTACAGCCCTCCATACCTGAACCCCGAACCCTGACCCCAATTATAGTTCCCCAACCATGAACCCTGAACTCCGACCCCAAATACAATCCCTCAACACTGAGCCCCGGACCATGACCCCAAGTACAGTCCCCCAACACTGAACCACGGATCCTGACCCCAAGTATACTCCCCCAAGGCAGAACCCTGACCCCTGTCCCCAAGTACAGTCCCCCAATGCTGAACTCTGAGCCCTGAACCCAAGTACAGTCCCCCAACCCTGAACCCTGACCCCAAGTACAGTCCACCAACCCTGACCCCAAGTACAGTCCCCCAACCCTGAAACCTGAACCCTGACCCCACGTAAAGTCCGCAAGCCTGATTCCTGACCCCTGACCCCTAGTACAGTTCCCCAACCCGAAACCCTGACACCAAATATAGTCCCCCAACCCTATACTCTGATCCCAAGTACAGCACCCCAACCCTATACTCTGACCCCAAGTACAGTACCCCAACTCTTTCCTCTGAACCCAAGTACAGTCTCCCAACCATGAATCCCGAACACTGGCCTCAATTACAGTCCCCAACCCTGAACCCTGACCCCAAGTACAGTCCACCAACCCTGACCCCAAGTACAGTCCCCCAACCCTGAAACCTGAACCCTGACCCCACGTAAAGTCCGCAAGCCTGATTCCTGACCCCTGACCCCAAGTACAGTTCCCTAACCCTGAACCCTGACCCCAATACAGTCTGCCAACCCTGAAACCGGAACCCTGACCCCAAGTTCAGTCACCTAACCCTGAACCCTGACCCCAAGTCCAGTCCCCTAACCCTGAACCCTGACCCCTGACCCCAAATACAGTCCCTCTAACCCTGAACTCTGAAACCAAGTACAGTCCCACAACCCTGAACCCTGAACCCTGACCCCAAGTACAGTCCCCCAATCCTGAACCCTGACCCCAAGTACAGTCCACCAAACCTTTCCACTGAACCCAAGTACAGTCTCCCAACCCTGAATCCCGAACACTGACCTCAAGTACAGACCCCAACCCTGAACCCTGAACCCTGACCCCAGGTAAAGACCCCAAGCTTGATTCCTGACCCCTGACCCCAAGTACAGTTCCCCAACCCTGAACCCTGACCCCAAGTATAGTCCCCCAACCCTGTACTCTGACCCCAAGTACAGTACACCAACCCTGATCCCTGACCCCAAGTACAGTCTGCCAACCCTGAAACCGGCATCCTGACCCCAAGTACAGTCACCTAACCCTGAACCCTGACCCCAAGTACATTCTCTCTAACCCAGAACCCTGAACCCTGACCCCAAGTACAGCCCGCAATCCTGAACCCTGACCCCAAGTACCGTCTCACAACCAACAGCCTGACCCCAAGTACAGTCTCCCAACCCTGAACCCTGACGCCAAGTACAGTCCCCCAACCCTGAACCCTCAGCCCAAGTATAGTCCCCAACACTGAACCCCTAACCCTGACCCCAAGTATAGTCCGCCAACTCAGAATCCTGACCCCTGACCCGAAGTACAGACACCCAACCCTGAACTCTGACCCCAAGTACAGTCCTCCAACCCTGAACCTTGACCCCTGAACCCAAGTACAGTCCCCCAACCATGAACCCCGAATCCTGACCTCAAGTATCCTCCCCCAAACCTGCACCCTGAACTCTGACCCCAAGTAGAGTCCCCCAACCCTGAACCCTGACTCCAAGGACAGCCCCCATCACTGAACCCCGACCGCAAGTACAGTCCCCAACCCTGAATCCCGAAACATGACCCCAACTGCAGTCCCCCATCCCTGAACCCTGAACATTGACCCCAAGAACAGTCCCCCAATCCTGAACCCTGACCCCAAGTACAGTCCCCCAATCCTGAACCCTGACCACAAGTACCGTCCCCCAACCATGAACCCTGAACCCTGACCCCAAGTACAGTCCCCAACGCAGATCCCTGACCCCTGAGCACAAGTACAGTCCCCCAACCCTGAACCCTGATCCCAAATACAGTCCCCCAACCCTGACCCCTGACCCCAAGTATAGTTCCCCAACCCTGAACCCTGACCCCAAGTACAGTCCCCCAACCCTGAACCCTGAAGCCTGACCCCAAGTACAGTCCTCCAAACCTGAACCCTGACCCCAAGTACAGTCCCCCAACCATGAACCCTGAACCCTGACCCCGTACAGTCCCCCAACAATGAACACTGAACCTTGACCCCAAGTACAGTCCCCCAACACTGAACCCTGACCACAAGTATAGTCCCCCAACTCTGAACTCTGACACCAACTACAGTCCCCCAACCCTGAACCCTGACCCCAAGTACAGTCCCCCAAACCTGAACCCTGACCACAAGTACAGTTCCCCCAACCCTGAACTCTGACCCCTGATCCCAAGTACAGTCCCCCAAACCTGAACCCTGACCCCAAATACAGTCCCCCAACCCATAACACTGACCCCCTGACCCCAAGTACAGAACCCCAACCTTGACTTCTGACCCCATTACAGTCGTCCAACATTGAATCCTGACCCCTGATCCCAAGTACAGCCCTCCATACCTGAACCCCGAACCCTGACCCCAATTACAGTTCCCCAACCATGAACCCTGAACTCTGACCCCAAGTACAATCCCCCAACACTAAACCCCGGACCCTGACCCCAAGTACAGTCCCCCAACACTGAACCACGGACCCTGACCCCAAGTACACTCCCCCAAGGCAGAACCTTGACCCCTGTCCCCAAGTACAGTCCCCCAACGCTGAACTCTGAGCACTGAACCCAAGTACAGTCCCCCAACCCTGAACCCTGACCTGAAGTACCGTCCACCAACTCTGAACCGAAGTACAGTCTCCCAACCATGAATCCCGAACACTGACCTCAAGTACAGACCCCAACCCTGAACCCTGAACCCTGAAACCTGACCTCAAGTAAAGTCCCCAAGCCTGATTCCTGACCCCTGACCCCAAGTACAGTCCCACAACCCTGAACCCTGACCCCAAGTCCAGTCCCCTAACGCTAAACCCTGATCCCTGACCCTAAGTACAGTCCCTCTAACCCAGAACCCTGAACTCTGAACCCAAGTACAGTCCCACAACTCTGAACCCTGAACCCTGACCCCAAGTACAGTCCCCCAATCCCGAACCCTGACCCCAAGTACAGTCCACCAACACTGAACCCCTAACCCTCACCCCAAGTACAGTCCGCCAACACAGAATCCTGACCCCTGACCCAAAGTACAGTCACCCAACCTTGAACTCTGACGCCAAGTACAGTCCTCCAACTCTGAACCTTGACCCCTGAACCCAAGTACAGTCCCCCAACCCTGAACCCCGAACCCTGACCCCAAGTACAGTCCCCCAAACCTGAACCCTGAACTCTGACCCCAAGTAGAGTCCCCCAACCCTGAACCCTGACCCCAAGTACAATCCCCCAACCCTGAACCCTGAAGCCTGACCCCAAGTACAGTCCCCCAAGACTGAACCCTGACCCCAAGTAAAGTCCCCCAACCCTGAACCCTGAACCCTGACCCCAAGTACAGTCCCCCAAACCTGAACCCTGACCCCAAGGACAGTCCCCCATCAATGAACCCCGACCCCAAGTACAGTCCCCCAACCCTGAATCCCTAAACCTGACCCCAACTGCAGTCCCCCAACCCTGAACCCTGAACTTTGACCCCAAGAACAGTCCCGCAACCCTGAACCCTGACCCGTAAACCCAAGTACAGTCCCCCAATCCTGAACCCTGACCCCAAGTACAGTCCCCCAACCCTGAACTCTGAAGCCTGACCCCAAGTACAGTCCCCCAACCCTGAACCCTGACCCCAAGTACAGTCCACCAACTGTGACCCCAAGTACAGTCCCCAACCCTGAAACCTGAACCCTGACCCCACGTAAAGTCCCCAAGCCTGATTCCTGACCCCTGACCCCAAGTACAGTTACCCAACCCTGAACCCTGACCCCAAGTATAGTCCCCCAACCCTGAACTCTGACCCCAAGTACAGTACCCCAACCCTTTCCCCTGAACCCAAGTACAGTCTCCCAACCATGAATCCCGAACACTGACCTCAAGTACAATCCCCAACCCTGAACACGCAACCCTGACCCTAAGTAATGTCCCCAAGCCTGATTCCTGACCCCTGACCCCAAGTACATTTCCCCAACCCTGAACCCTGACCCCAATACAGTCTGCCAACCCTGAAACCGGAACCCTGACCCCAAATACAGTCACCTAACCCTGAACCCTGACCCCAAGCCCAGTCCCCTAATGCTGAACCCTGACCCCTAACCCAAAGTACAGTCCCTGTAACGCTGAACCCTGAACTCTGAAACCAAGTACAGTCCCCCAATCCTGAAACCTGACCCCAAGTACAGTCCACCAAACCTTTCCCCTGAACCCAAGTACAGTGTCCCAACCCTAAATCCCAAATACTGACCTCAAGTACAGACCCCAATCCTGAACTCTGACCACAAGTAAAGTCCCCAAGATTGATTCCTGACCCCTGACCCCAAGTACAGTTCCCCAACCCTGAACCCTGACCCCAAGTATAGTCCCCCAACCCTATACTCTGACCCCAAGTACAGTCCCCCAAACCTGAACCCTGACCCCAACTACAGTCCCCCAACACTGAACCCTGAACCTGACCGTAAGTACAGTCCCCCAACCCTGAACACTGAACCTTGACCCCAAGTACCTTCCCCCAAAACTGAACCCTGACCCCAAGTACAGTCCCCCAACCCTGAACTCTGACACCAACTACAGTCCCCCAACCCTGACCCCAAGTACAGTCCCCCAAACCTGAACTCTGACCCCTGATCTCAAGTACAGTCCACCAAACCTGAACCCTGACCCCAAATACAGTCCCCCAACACAGAACCCTGACCCCTGACCCCAAGTACACTCCCCCAAGGCAGAACCCTGACCCCTGTCCCCAAGTACAGTCCCCCAACGCTGCACTCTGAGCACTGAACCCAAGTACAGTCACCCAACCCTGAACCCTGACCTCAAGTACAGTCCACCAACCCTGACCCCAAGTACAGTCCCCCAAACCTGAAACCTGAACCATGACCCCACGTAAAGTGCACAAGTCTGATTCCTGACCCCTGACCCCAAGTACAGTTCCCCAACCCTGAATCCTGAACCCTGACACCAAGTATAGTCGCCCAACCCTATACTCTGACCCCAAGTACAGTCCACCAACACTGAATCCTGACCCCAAGTACAGTACCCCAACCCTTTCCCCTGAAACCAAGTACAGTCTCCCAACCATGAATCCCGAACACTGACCTCAAGTACAGACCCCAACCCTGAACCCTGAAACCTGACCCCAAGTAAAGTCCCCAAGCTTGATTCCTGACCCCTGACCCCAAGTACAGTTCCCCAACCCTGAACCCTGACCCCAATACAGTCTGCCAACCCTGAAACCGGAACCCTGACCCCAAGTACAGTCACCTAACCCTGAACCCTGACCCCAAGTCCAGTCCCCTAACGCTGACCCCTGACCCCAAATACAGTCCCTCTAACGCTGAACCCTGAACCCTGACCCCAAGTACAGTCCCACAACCCTGAACCCTGACCCCAAGTACAGTCTGCCAACCCTGAAACCGGAACCCTGACCCCAAGTACAGTCACCTAACCCTGAACCCTGACCCCAAGTCCAGTCCCCTAACGCTAAACCTCGATCCCTGACCCCAAGTACAGTCCCTCTAACCCAGAACCCTGAACTCTGAACCCAAGTACAGTGCCACAACTCTGAACCCTGAACCCTGACCCCAAGTACAGTCCCCCAATCCTGAACCCTGACCCCAAGTACTGTCTCACAACTCTGAGCCCTGACCCAAAGTACAGTCTCCCAACCCTGAACCCTGACGCCAAGTACAGTCCCCCAACACTGAACCCCTAACCCTCACCCCAAGTACAGTCCGCCAACACAAAATCCTGACCCCTGACCCTAAGTACAGTCACCCAACCTTGAACTCTGACGCCAAGTACAGTCCTGAACCTTGACCCCTGAACCCAAGTACAGTCCCCCAACCCTGAACCCCGAACACTGACCTCAAGTACAGTCCCCCAAACCTGCACCCTGAACTCTGACCCCAAGTAGAGTCCCCCAACCCTGAACCCTGACCCCAAGGACAGTCCCCCATCACTGAACCCCGACCCCAAGTACAGTCCCCCAACCCTGAATCCCTAAATATGACCCCAACTGCAGTCCCCCAACCCTGAACCCTGAACTTTGACCCCAAGAACGGTCCCGCAACCCTGAACCCTGACCCGTAAACCCAAGTACAGTCCCCCAATCCTGAACCCTGACCCCAAGTACAGTCCCCCAATCCAGAACTCTGACCACAAGTACCGTCCCCCAACTCTGAACCCTGAACCCTGACCCCAAGTACAGTCCCCGACACTGATTCCTGACCCCTGAGCCCAAGTACAGTCCCCCAACACAGACCCCTGACCCCAGGTATAGTTCCCCAACCCTGAACCCTGACCCCAAGTACAGTCCCCCAACCCTGAACTCTGAAGCCTGACCCCAAGTACAGTCCCCCAACCCTGAACCCTGAACCCTGACCCCAAGTATAGTCAACCAACTGTGACCCCAAGTACAGTCCCCCAACACTGAAACATAAAACCCTGACCCCACGTAAAGTCCACAAGCCTGATTCCTGACCCCTGACCCCAATGCAGTCTGCCAACCCTGAAACCAGAACCCTGACCCCAAGTACAGTCACCTAACCCTGAACCCTGACCCCAAGTCCAGTCCCCTAATGCTGAACCCTGACCCCTGACCCCAAATACAGTCCCTCTAACCCAGAATCCTGAACTCTGAAACCAAGTACAGTCCCACAACCCTGAACCCTGAACACTGACCCCAAGTACAGTCCCCCAATCCTGAAGCCTGACCCCAAGTACAGTCCACCAAAGCTTTCCCCTGAACCCAAGTACAGTCTCCCAACCCTGAACCCTGACCCCAAGTATAGTCCCCCAACCCTGATCCCTGACCCCAAGTACAGTCCCCCAACCCTGATCCCTGACCCCAAGTACAGTCCCCCAACCCTGATCCCTGACCCCAAGTACAGTCTGCCAACCCTGAAACCGGAATCCTGACCCCAGTACAATCCCCCAACACAAGTACAGTCCCCCAAATCTGAACCCTGAACCCTGACCCCAGTACAATCCCCCAACACTGAACCCTGACCCCAAGTACAGTCCCCCAACCCTGAACCCTGAACTCTGACACCAACTACAGTCCCCCAACCCTGAACCCTGACCTCAAGTACAGTCCCCCAAACACTGAACCCTGAATTCTGATCCCAAGTCCAGTCCCCCAACCTTGAACCCTGAAGCCTGACCACAAGTACAGTCCCCCAACCCTGAACCCTGAACCCTGACCCCAAGTACAGTCCCCCAAACCTGAACCCTGACCCCTGACCCCAAGTACACTCCCCCAAGGCAGAACCCTGACCCCTGTCCCCAAGTACAGTCCCCCAACGCTAAACTCTTAACACTGAACCCAAGTACAGTCCCCCAACCCTGAACCCTGACCTCAAGTACAGTCCACCAACCCTGACCCCAAGTACAGTCCCCCAACCCTGAAACCTGAACCCTGACCCCACGTAAAGTGCCCAAGCCTGATTCCTGACCCCTGACCCCAAGTACAGTTCCCAACCCTGAACCCTGACCCCAAGTATAGTCCCCTAACCCTATACTCTGATCCCATGTACAGTTGCCCAACCCTGAACCCTGACCTCTGAACACAAGCACAGTCCCCCAACCCAGAACGCTGACCCCTGACCCCAAGTACAGAACCCCAACCCTGAACTCTGACCCCATTACAGACGTCGAACATTGAACCCTGACCCCTGACCCCAAGTACAGTTCCCCAACCCTGAACCCTGACCCCAAGTATAGTCCCCCAACCCTATACTCTGACCCCAAGTACAGTACCCCAACCCTTTCCCCTGAACCCAAGTACAGTCTCCCAACCATGAATCCCGAACACTGTCCTCAAGTACAATCCCCAACCTTGAACCCTCAACCCTGACCCCAAGTAATGTCCCCAAGCCTGATTTCTGACACCTGACCCCAAGTACATTTCCCCAAACCTGAACCCTGACCCCAATACTGTCTGCCAACCCTGAAACCGGAACCCTGACCCCAAGTACAGTCACCTAACCCTGAACCCTGACCCCAAGTCCAGTCCCCTAACGCTGAACCCTGACCCCTGACCCCAAATACAGTCCCTCTAACCCTGAACCCTGAACCAAGTACAGTCCCACAACCCTGAACCCTGACACCAAGTACAGTCCCACAACCCTGAACCCTGACCCCAAGTACAGTCCCACAACCCTGAACCCTGAACACTGACCCAAGTACAGTTTCCCCAATCCTGAAACCTGACCCCAAGTACAGTCCCCCAAACCTTTCCCCTGAACCCAAGTACAGTCTCCCAACCCTGAATCCCAAATACTGACCTCAAGTACAGACCCCAATCCTGAACTCTGACCACAATTAAAGTCCCCAAGATTGATTCCTGACCCTTGACCCCAAGTACAGTTCCCCAACCCTGAACCCTGACCCCAAGTATAGTCCCCCAACCCTATACTCTGACCCCAAGTACCGTCCCCCAAACCTGAACCCTGACCCCAAGTACAGTCCCCCAACACTGAACCCTGAACCCTGACCCCAAGTACAGTCCCCCAACCCTGAACACTGACCCCAAGTATAGTCCCCCAACACTGAACCCTGACCCCAAGTACAGTCCCCCAACACTGAACCCTGACCCCAAGTACAGTCCCCCAACCCTGAACCCTGAACTCTGACACCAACTACAGTCCCCAACCCTGAATCATGACCCCAAGTACAGTCCCCCAAACCTGAACCCTGACCCCAAGTACAGTCCCCCAACCCTGAACTCTGACCCCTGATCCCAAGTACAGTCCCCCAAACCTGAACCCTGACCCCAAATACAGTCCCCCAACCCAGAACCCTGACCCCTGACCCCAAGTACACTCCCCCAAGGCAGAACCCTGACCCCTGTCCCCAAGTACAGTCCCCCAACGCTGAACTCTTAACACTGAACCCAAGTACAGTCCCCCAACCCTGAACCCTGACCCCAAGTACAGTCCCCCAACCCTGAAACCTGAACCCTGGCCCCACGTAAAGTGCCCAAGCCTGATTCCTGACCCCTGACCCCAAGTACAGTTCCCCAACCATGAATCCTGAACCCTGACACCAAGTATAGTCCCCCAACCCTATACTCTGACCCCAAGTCCTGTCCCCTAACGCTGAACCCTGACCCCTGACCCCAAATACAGTCCCTCTAACCCTGAACCCTGAACCAAGTACAGTCCCACAACCCTGAACCCTGACCCCAAGTACAGTCCCACAACCCTGAACCCTGACACCAACTACAGTCCCACAACCCTGAATCCTGAACACTGACCCCAAGTACAGTCCCCCAATCCTGAACCCTGACCCCAAGTACAGTCCCCCAATCCTGAAACCTGACCCCAAGTACAGTCCACCAAACCTTTCCCCTGACCCCAAGTCCAGTCCCCTAACACTAAACCCTGACCCAAAGTACATTCCCTCTAACCCGGAACCCTGAACTCGAACATTGAACCCTGACCCCTGAACCAATGTACAGTCCCCCAAACCTGAACCCCGAACCCTGACACCAAGTACAGTTCCTCAACACTGAACCCTGAACCCTGACCCCAAGTATAGTATCCCAACCCTATACTCTGACCCCAAGAACAGTCACACAACCCTGAACCCAAGTACAGTCCCACAACTCTGAACCCTGAACCCTGACCCCAAGTACAGTCCCCCAATCCTGAACCCTGACCCCAAGTACCATCGCACAACCATGAGCCCTGACCCCAAGTACAGTCTCCCAACACTGAACCCTGGCGCATAGTACAGTCCCCCAACGCTGAACCCTCACCCCAAGTACAGTCCCCCAACACTGAACCTCTAACCCTGACCCCAAGTACAGTCCGCCAACACAGAATCCTGACCCATGACCCCAAGTACAGACACCCAACTCTGAACTCTGACCCCAAGTACAGTCCTCCAATCCTGAACCCTGAACGCTGACCCCAAGGACAGTGCCCCATCACTGAACCGCGACCCCAAGTACAGTCCCCCAACCCTGAATCCCTAAACTTGACCTCAACTGCAGTCCCCCAACCCTGAACCCTGAACTTTGACCCCAAGAACAGTCCCGCAACCCTGAACCCTGACCCCAAGTACAGTCCCCCAACTCTGAACCCAGAAGCCTGACCCCAAGTACAGTCCCCCAACCCTGAACCCTGAAGCCTGACCCCAAGTACAGTCCCCCAACCCTGAACCCTGAACCCTGACCCCAAGTACAGTCCCCCAAACCTGAACCCTGAACTCTGACCCCAAGTAGATTCCCCCAACCCTGAACCCTGACCCCAAGGACAGTCCCCCATCACTGAACCCCGACCCAAGTACAGTCCCCCAACCCTGAATCCCTCAACCTGACCCCAACTGCAGTCCCCCAACCCTGAACCCTGAACTTTGACCCCAAGAACAGTCCTGCAACCCTGATCCCTGACCCCTAAACCCAAGTACAGTCCCACAACCCTGAACCCTGACCCCAAGTACAGTCCACCAAACCTTTCCCCTGACCCCAAGTACAGTCCCCCAACCCTGAATCCCTAAACCTGACCCCAACTGCAGTCCCCCAACGCTGAACCCTGAACTTTGACACCAAGAAAAGTCCCGCAACCCTGAAACCTGAAGCCTGACCACAAGTACAGTCCCCCAACCCTGAACCCTGAAGCCTGACCACAAGTACAGTCCCCCAACCTTGAACCCTGAAGCCTGACCCCAAGTACAGTCCCCCAACCCTGAACCCTGAACCCTGACCCCAAGTACAGTCCCCCAACCCTGAACCCTGATCCCAAGTACAGTCCCCCAAACCTGAACCCCGAACCCTGACACCAAGTCCGCCAACACAGAATCCTGACCCCTGACCCGAAGTACAGACACCCAACACTGAACTCTGACCCCAAGTACAGTCCTCCAATCCTGAACCCTGAACGCTGACCCCAAGGACAGTCCCCCATCACTGAATCCCTAAACTTGACCCCAACTGCAGTCCCCCAACCCTGAACCCTGAACTTTGACCCCAAGAACAGTCCCGCAACCCTGAACCCTGACCCCAAGTAGAGTCCCCCAACCCTGAACCGCGACCCCAAGTACAGTCCCCCAACCCTGAATCCCTAAACCTGACCCCAACTGCAGTCCCCCAACCCTGAAAACTGAACTTTGACCCCAAGAACAGTCCTGCAACCCTGACCCCTAACCCAAGTACAGTCCCCCAATCCTGAACCCTGACCCCAAGTACAGTCCCCCACCCCTGAACTCTGAAGCCTGACCCCAAGTACAGTCCCCAAGCCTCATTCCTGACCCCTGACCCCAAGAACAGTCCCCCAACCCTGAATCCTGACCCCAATACAGTCTGCCAACCCTGAAACCGGAATCCTGACCCCAAGTACAGTCACCTAACACTAAACCCTGACCCCAAGTACATTCCCTCTAATACGGAACCCTGAACTCGAACATTGAACCCTGACCCCTGAACCAAAATACAGTCCCCCAAACCTGAACCCCGAACCCTGACACCAAGTACAGTTCCTCAACACTGAACCCTGAACCCTGACCCCAAGTATAGTATCCCAACCCTATACTCTGACCCCAAGAACAGTCACACAACCCTGAACCCTGAACCCAAGTACAGTCCCACAACTCTGAACCCTGAACCCTGACCCCAAGTACAGTCCCCCAATCCTGAACCCTGACCCCAAGTACCATCGCACAACCATGAGCCCTGACCCCAAGTACAGACTCCCAACACTGAACCCTGGCGCATAGTACAGTCCCCCAACGCTGAACCCTCACCCCAAGTACAGTACCCCAACACTGAACCTCTAACCCTGACCCCAAGTACAGTCCGCCAACACAGAATCCTGACCCATGACCCCAAGTACAGACACCCAACTCTGAACTCTGACCCCAAGTACAGTCCTCCAATCCTGAACCCTGAACGCTGACCCCAAGGACAGTGCCCCATCACTGAACCGCGACCCCAAGTACAGTCCCCCAACCCTGAATCCCTAAACTTGACCTCAACTGCAGTCCCCCAACCCTGAACCCTGAACTTTGACCCCAAGAACAGTCCCGCAACCCTGAACCCTGACCCCAAGTACAGTCCCCCAACTCTGAACCCTGAAGCCTGACCCCAAGTACAGTCCCCCAACCCTGAACCCTGAAGCCTGACCCCAAGGACAGTCCCCCAACCCTGAACCCTGAACCCTGACCCCAAGTACAGTCCCCCAAACCTGAACCCTGAACTCTGACCCCAAGTAGAGTCCCCCAACCCTGAACCCTGACCCCAAGGACAGTCCCCCATCACTGAACCCCGACCCAAGTACAGTCCCCCAACCCTGAATCCCTAAACCTGACCCCAACTGCAGTCCCCCAACCCTGAACTTTGACCCCAAGAACAGTCCTGAAACCCTGATCCCTGACCCCTAAACCCAAGTACAGTCCCCAATCCTGAACCCTGACCCCAAGTACAGTCCCCCAACCCTGAACCCTGACCCCAAGTACAGTCCAACAACTGTGACCCCAAGTACAGTCCCCCAATCCTGAAACCTGACCCCAAGTACAGTCCACCAAACCTTTCCCCTGAACCCAAGTACAGTGTCCCAACCCTGAATCCCGAACACTGACCTCAAGTACAGACCCCAATCCTGAACTCTGAACACAAGTAATGTCCCCAAGATTGATTCCTGACCCCTGACCCCAAGTAGAGTTCACCAACCCTGAACCCTGACACCAAGTACAGTCCCCCAACCCTATAATCTGACCCCAAGTACAGTCCCCCAACCCTGAATCCTGACCCCAATACAGTCTGCCAACCCTGAAACCGGATCCCTGACCCCAAGTCCAGTCCCCTAACACTGAACCCCGACCCCAAGTACAGTCCCCTAACACTGAACCCTGACCCCAATCCAGTCC
Organism: Prionace glauca; assembly: GCA_037974335.1. NCBI lineage: Eukaryota > Metazoa > Chordata > Chondrichthyes > Carcharhiniformes > Carcharhinidae > Prionace > Prionace glauca. Next base: position 200,015 of record JBBMRE010000130.1, on the reverse strand, counting down.
CCTAACACTAAACCCTGACCCAAAGTACATTCCCTCTAACCCGGAACCCTGAACTCGAACATTGAACCCTGACCCCTGAACCAAAGTACAGTCCCCCAAACCTGAACCCCGAACCCTGACACCAAGTACAGTTCCCCAACACTGAACCCTGAACCCTGACCCCAAGCATAGTATCCCAACCCTATACTCTGACCCCAAGAACAGTCACCCCACCCTGAACCCAAGTACAGTCCCACAACTCTGAACCCTGAACCCTGACCCCAAGTACAGTCCCCCAATCCTGAACCCTGACCCCAAGTATCATCGCACAACCATGAGCCCTGACCCCAAGTACAGTCTCCCAACCCTGAACCCTGGCGCATAGTGCAGTCCCCCAACGCTGAACCTCTAACCCTGACCCCAAGTACAGTCCGCCAACACAGAATCCTGACCCTTGACCCGAAGTACAGACACCCAACTCTGAACTCTGACCCCAAGTACAGTCCTCCAATGCTGAATCCTGAACGCTGACCCCAAGGACAGTGCCCCAACCCTGAATCCCTAAACTTGACCCCAACTGCAGTCCCCCAACCCTGAACCCTGAACTTTGACCCCAAGAACAGTCCCGCAACCCTGAACCCTGACCCCAAGTACAGTCCCCCAACCCTGAATCCTGAAGCCTGACCCCAAGTACAGTCCCCCAACCCTGAACCCTGAAGCCTGACCCCAAGTACAGTCCCCCAACCCTGAAGCCTGAACCCTGACCCCAAGTACAGTCCCCCAAACCTGAACCCTGAACTCTAACCCCAAGTAGAGTCCCCCAACCCTGAACCCTGACCCCAAGGACAGTCCCCCATCACTGAACCCCGACCCAAGTACAGACCCCCAACCCTGAATTCCTAAACCTGACCCCAACTGCAGTCCCCCAACCCTGAACCCTGAACTTTGACCCCAAGAACAATCCTGCAACCCTGAACCCTGACCCCTAAACCCAAGTACAGTCCCCAATCCTGAACCCTGACCCCAAGTACAGTCCACCACCCCTGAACTTTGAATCCTGACCCCAAGTACAGTCCCCCAACCCTGAACCATGACCCCAAGTACAGTCCACCAACTGTGACCCCAAGTACGGCCCCCCAATCCTGAAACTTGAACCCTGATCCCACGTAAATTCCCCAAGCCTGATTCCTGACCCCTGACCCCAAGTACAGTTCCCCAACCCTGAACTCTGACCCCAAGTATAGTCCCCCAACCCTATACTCTGACCCCAAGAACAGTCTCCCAACCATGAATCCCGAACACTGACCTCAAGTACAGACCCCAACCCTGAACCCTGAACCCTGACCCCAAGTAAAGTCCCCAAGCCTGATTCCTGACCCCTCACCCCAAGTACATTTCCCCAACCCTGAACCCTGACCCCAATACAGTCTGCCAACCCTGAAACCGGAACCCTGACCCCAAGTACAGTCACCTAACCCTGAACCCTGACCCCAAGTCCAGTCCCCTAACGCTGACCCCTGACCCCAAATACAGTCCCTCTAACCCTGAACCCTGAACTCTGAAACCAAGTACAGTCCCACAACCCTGAACCCTGACCCCAAGTACAGTCCCACAACCCTGAACCCTGAACCCTGAACACTGACCCCAAGTACAGTCCCCCAATCCTGAACCTTGACCCCAAGTACAGTCCCCCAACCCTGAACCTTGAACTCTGACACCAACTACAGTCCCACAACCCTGAACCCTGACCCCAAGTACAGTCCCTCTAAACCTGAACCCTGAACTCTGAAACCAAGTACAGTCCCCCAATCCTGAAGCCTGACCCCAACTACAGTCCACCAAAGCTTTCCCCTGAACCCAAGTACAGTCTCCCAACCCTGAATCCCGAACACTGACCTCAAGTAGAGACCCCAACCCTGAACCCTGAACCCTGACCCCAAGTAAAGTCCCCCAACACAGAATCCTGACCCCTGACCCCAAGTACAGTCCCCAAACACTGAACGCCGAACCCTGACCCCAAGTACAGTTCCCCACCTCTTGAGAAGGTGAGAGGGCATGGGATCCAAGGGCCTTTGGCCTTGTGGATCCAGAACTGGCTTGCCTGCAGAAGGCAGAGAGTGGTTGTGGATGGGTCTTTATCGGAATGGAGGTCAGTCACCAGTGGGGTGCCCCAGGGATCTGTTCTGGGACCCTTGTTGTTTGTCATTTTCATAAATGACCTGGATGAGAAAGTGGAGGGATGGGTTAGCAAGTTCGCTGATGACACGAAGGTCGGCGTTGTTGTGGATGGTCTGGAAGGATGTCAAAAGTTGCAGCAGGACATAGATAGGATGCAGGAATGGGCGGAGAAGTGGCAGATGGACTTCAACGCGGATAAATGTGTAGTCGTCCATTTCGGCAGAACCAACGGGATGAACGAGTACACTATTAAGGGCAGGGGTCTTAGTAGCGTTGAAGAGCAGAAGGATCTCGGGGTCCGGGTTCACAGGACTCTTAAATCCTGGAGGAAGTGGTCAAGAAGGCGTATGGTGTACTGGTCTTCATTAATCGAGGGATTGAGTTTAGGAGTCGGGAGGTAATGCTGCAACTTTACAGGACCCTCGTCAGGCCTCATTTGGAGTACTGTGCGCAGTTCTGGTCGCCTCACTATAGGAAAGACGTAGAAGCTATTGAAAGGGTGCAGAGGAGATTTACAAGGATGTTGCCTGGACTGGGAGGCATGCCTTATGAAGATAGGTTGAGGGAGCTGGGACTCTTTTCCCTGGAGAGGCGAAGGTTGAGAGGCGACCTGATAGAAGTTTATAAAATGTTGAGGGGAATAGATAGGGTGGACTCTCAGAGGCTATTTCCCCGGGTTGAAATGGTCGCTACGAGAGGACACAGATTTAAGGTGCGGGGAGGGAAGTACAGAGGTGATGTTAGGGGTAAGTTTTTCACTCAGAGGGTGGTGAGTGAATGGAATCGGCTGCCGTCGTCGGTGGTGGAGGAGAACTCGCTGGGGTCTTTTAAAAGACTTCTGGATGAGTATATGGGGTTTAATGGGATTGGGGGTTATAGATAGGTCTATAGATTGGTGGGGTTGATGCGATCGGCGCAACTCGAGGGCCGAAGGGCCTGTTTGTGCTGTAATGTTCTATGTTCTATGTTCAACCCAGAACCCTGACACCTGACCCCAAGTACAGTCCCCCAACATGAACCCTGAACTCTAACCCCAAGTACAATCCCCTAACCGTGAACCCTGACCCCAAGTACAGTCAGTCCCCCAACACTGAACCCCGAACCCTGACCCTAAGTTCAGTCCCTCAACACTGAAACCTGACCCCAAGTACACTCTCCTAACCCTGAACCCTGACTCCTGGCCCCAAGTATAGTCCCCCAAACCTGAACTCTGACCCCAAGTATAGTCCCCCAACCCTATACTCTGACCCCAAGTCCAGTCCCCCAAACCTGAACCCTGTCCCCAAGTACAGTCCCCCAACACTGAACCCTGAACCCTGACCCCAAGTACAGTCCCCCAACCCTGAACACTGAAGCTTGACCCCAAGTACCGTCCCACAACCCTGAACCCTGACCCCAAGTACAGTCCCTCTAACCCTGAACCCTGAAACCAAGTACAGTCCCCCAATCCTGAAGCCTGACCCCAACTACAGTCCACCAAAGCTTTCCCCTGAACCCAAGTACAGTCTCCCAACCCTGAATCCCGAACACTGACCTCAAGTAGAGACCCCAACCCTGAACCCTGAACCCTGACCCCAAGTAAAGTCCCCCAACCCAAAATCCTGACCCCTGACCCCAAGTACAGTCCCCAAACACTGAACGCCGAACCCTGACCCCAAGTACAGTCCCACAACCCAGAACCCTGACCCCTGACCCCAAGTACAGTCCCCCAACATGAACCCTGAACTCTAACCCCAAGTACAATCCCCTAACCGTGAACCCTGACCCCTGACCCCAAGTACAGTCCCCCAACACTGAACCCCGAACCCTGACCCCAAGTTCAGTCCCTCAACCCTGAAACTCTAACCCCAAGTACACTCTCCTAACCCTGAAACCTGACTCCTGGCCCCAGGTATAGTCCCCCAACCATATACTCTGACCCCAAGTACAGTCCCCTAACCCTGAACCCTGACCCCAAGTACAGTCCCACAGCACTGAATCCTGACCCCAACTACAGTCCCCCAACCCTGAACCCTGACCCCAAGTACAGTCCCCCAACACTGAACCCTGACCCCAAGTACAGAACTCTGACCCCATTACAGACGTCGAACATTGAACCCTGACCCCTGACCCCAAGTACAGAACCCCAATCCTGAACTCTGACCCCATTACAGACGTCGAACATTGAACCCTGACCCCTGAACCCAAGTACAGTCCCCCAAACCTGAACCCCGAAGCCTGACCCCAAGTACAGTTCCCCAACACTGAACCCTGATCCCAAGTAAAGTCCCCAAGCCTCATTCCTGACCCCTGACCCCAAGATCAGTTCCCCAACCCTGAACCCTGAACCCTGACCCCAAGTACAGTCTGCCAACCCTGAATCCTGACCCCAAGTACAGTCTGCCAACCCTGAAACCGGAATCCTGACCCCAAGTACAGTCACCTAACCCTGAACCCTGACCCCAAGTCCAGTCCCCTAACGCTAAACCCTGACCCAAAGTACATTCCCTCTAACCCGGAACCCTGAACTCGAACATTGAACCCTGACCCCTGAACCAAAGTACAGTCCCCCAAACCTGAACCCCGAACCCTGACACCAAGTACAGTTCCCCAACACTGAACCCTGAACCCTGACCCCAAGTATAGTATCCCAACCCTATACTCTGACCCCAAGAACAGTCACCCAACCCTGAACCCTGAACCCAAGTACAGTCCCAGAACTCTGAACCCTGAACCCTGACCCCAAGTACAGTCCCCCAATCCTGAACCCTGGCCCCAAGTACCATCGCACAACCATGAGCCCTGACCCCAAGTACAGTCTCCCAACCCTGAACCCTGGCGCATAGTACAGTACCACAATGCTGAACCCTCAACCCAAGTACAGTCCCCCAACACTGAATCTCTAACCCTGACCCCAAGTACAGTCCGCCAACACAGAATCCTGACCCCTGACCCGAAGTACAGACACCCAACTCTGAACTCTGACCCCAAGTACAGTCCTCCAACCCTGAATCTCTAAACTTGACCCCAACTGCAGTCCCCCAACCCTGAACCCTGAACTTTGACCCCAAGAACAGTCCCGCAACCCTGAACCCTGACCCCAAGTACAGTCCCCCAACCCTGAACCCTGAACCCTGACCCCAAGTACAGTCCCCCAAATCTGATCCCTGAACTCTGACCCCATGTAGAGTCCCCCAACCCTGAACCCTGACCCCAAGGACAGTCCCCCATCACTGAATCCCGACCCCAAGTACAGTCCCCCAACCCTGAATCCCTAAACCTGATCCCAACTGCAGTCCCCCAACCCTGAACCCTGAACTTTGACCCCAAGAACAGTCCTGCAACCCTGAACCCTGACCCCTAAACCCAAGTACAGTCCCCCACTCCTGAACCCTGACCCCAAGTACAGTCCCCCACCCCTGAACTCTGAAGCCTGACCCCAAGTACAGTCCCCCAACCCTGAACCCTGACCCCAAGTACAGTCCATCAACTGTGACCCCAAGTACAGTCCCCCAATCCTGAAACCTGAACCCAGATCCCACGTAAAGTCCCCAAGCCTGATTCCTGACCCCTGACCCCAAGTACAGTTCCCCAACCTGAACCCTGACCCCAAGTATAGTCCCCCAACCCTTTCCCCTGAACCCAAGTACAGTCTCCCAACCATGAATCCCGAACACTGACCTCAAGTATAGACCCCAACCCTGAACCCTGAACCGTGACCCCAAGTAATGTCCCCAAGCCTGATTCCTGACCCCTCACCCCAAGTACATTTCCCCAACCCTGAACCCTGACCCCAATACAGTCTGCCAACCCTGAAACCGGAACCCTGACCCCAAGTACAGTCACCTAACCCTGAACACTGACCCCAAGTCCAGTCCCCTAACGCTGACCCCTGACCCAAAATACAGTCCCTCTAACCCTGAACCCTGAACTCTGAAACCAAGTACAGTCCCACAACTCTGAACCCTGACCCCAAGTACAGTCCCACAACCCTGAACCCTGACCCCAAGTACAGTCCCACAACCCTGAAACCTGACCCCAAGTACAGTCCACCAAACCTGAACCCTGACCCCAAATACAGTCCCCCAACCCAGAACCCTGACACCTGACCCCAAGTACAGTCCCCCAACGCTGAACGCTGAGCACTGAACCCAAGTACAGTCCCCCAACCCTGAACCCTAACCTCAAGTACAGTCCACCAACCATGATCCCAAGTATAGTCCCCCAACCCTATACTCTGACCCCAAGTACAGTCCCCCAAACCTGAACCCTGACCCCAAGTACAGTCTGCCAACCCTGAAACCGGAACCCTGACCCCAAGTACAGTCACCTAACCCTGAACCCTGACCCCAAGTCCAGTCCCCTAACGCAAAACCTTGATCCCTGACCCCAAGTACAGTCCCTCTGACGCAGAAACCTGAACTCTGAACCCAAGTACAGTCCCTCAACTCTGAACCCTGAACCCTGACCCCAAGTACAGTCCCCCAATCCTGAACCCTGACCCCAAGTACCGTCTCACAACCCTGAGCCCTGACCCCAAGTACAGTCTCCCAACCCTGAACCCTGACGCCAAGTACAGTCCCCCAACACTGAACCCATAACCCTCACCCCAAGTACAGTCCGCCAACACAAATTCCTGACCCCTGCCCCTAAGTACAGTCACCCAACCTTGAACTCTGACGCCAAGTACAGTCCCCCAACCCTGAACCCCGAACCCCGACCTCAAGTACAGTCCCCCAAACTTGCACCCTGAACTCTGACCCCAAGTAGAGTCCCCCATCACTGAACCCCGACCCCAAGTACAGTCCCCCAACCCTGAATCCCTAAACCTGACCCCAACTGCAGTCCCCCAACCCTGAACCCTGAACTTTGACCCCAAGAACAGTCCCGCAACCCTGAACCCTGACCCCTAAACCCAAGTACAGTCCCCAATCCTGAACCCTGACCCCAAGTACAGTCCACCAATCCAGAACTCTGACCACATGTACCGTCCCCCAACTCTGAACCCTGAACCATGACCCCAAGTACAGTCCCCAACGCTGATCCCTGACCCCTGAGCCCAAGTACAGTCCCCCAACCCTGAACCCTGAACGCCGATCCCAAGTACAGTCCCCCAACACAGACCCCTGACCCCAGGTATAGCTCCCCAACCCTGAACCCTGACCCCAAGTACAGTCACCCAGCTCTGAACTCTGAAGCCTGACCCCAAGTACAGTCCCCCAACCCAGACCCCTGACACCAGGTATAGTTCCCCAACCCTGAACCCTGACCCCAAGTACAGTCCCCCAACCCTGAACTCTGAAGCCTGACCCCAAGTACAGTCCCCCAACCCTGAACCCTGAACCCTGACCCCAAGTACAGTCAACCAACTGTGACCCCAAGTACAGTCCCCCAACACTGAAACCTGAACCCTGATCCCACGTAAAGTCCCCAAGCCTGATTCCTGACCCCTGACCCCAAGTACAGTTCCCCAACCCTGAACCCTGACCCGAAGTATAGTCCCCCAACCCTATACTCTGGTCCGAAGTACAGTCCCCCAACCCTATACTCTGACCCCAACCCTTTCCCCTGAACCCAAGTACAGTCTCCCAACCATGAATCCCGAACACTGACCTCAAGTACAGTACCCAACCCTGAACCCTGAACCCTGACCCCAAGTAATGTCCCCAAGCCTGATTCCTGACCCCAATACAGTCTGCCAACCCTGAAACCGGAACACTGACCCCAAGTACAGTCACCTAAACCTGACCCCTGACCCCAAGTCCAGTCCCCTAACGCTAAACTCTGACCCCTGACCCCAAATACAGTCCCTCTAACCCTGAACCCTGAACCCTGAACTCTGAAACCAAGTACAGTCCCACAACCCTGAACCCTGACCCCAAGTACAGTCCCACAATCCTGAACCCTGAACCCTGACCCCAAGTACAGTCCCCCAATCCTGAAGCCTGTACCCTGACCCCAAGTAAAGTCCCCAAGATTGATTCCTGACCCCTGACCCCAAGTACAGTTCCCCAACCCTGAACCCTGACCACAAGTATAGTCCCCCAACCCTATACTCTGACCGCAAGTACAGTCCCCCAACCCTGATCCCTGACCCCAAGTACAGTCTGCCAACCCTGAAACCGGAATCCTGACCCCAAGTACAGTCCCCCAAATCTGAACCCTGACCCCAAGTACAGTCCCCCAACACTGAACCTTGAACTCTGACACCAACTACAGTCCCCCAATCCTGAACCCTGACCTCAAGTACAGTCCCCCAAACACTGAACCCTGAACTCTGATCCCAAGTGCAGTTGTCCAACCCTGAACCCTGACCCCTGAACACAAGTACAGTCCCCCAAACCTGAACCCTGACCCCAAATACAGTCCCCCAACCCAGAACCCTGACCCCTGACCCCAAGTACAGAACCCCAACCCTGAACTCTGACCCCATTACAGTCGTCCAACATTGAACCATGACCCCTGATCCCAAGTACAGTCCTACATACCTGAACCCCGTTCCCTGACCGCAATTACAGTTCCCCAACTATGAACCCTGAACTCTGACCCCAAGTACAATCCCCCAACCCTGAACCCCGGACCCTGACCCCAAGTACAGTTCGCCAACGCAGAACCCTGAACTCTGACCCCAAGTACAGACCCCCAACCCTGAACTCTGACCCCATTACAGTTCTCCAACACTGAACCCTGACCCCTGACCCGAAGTACAGTCCCCCAACACTGAACCACGGACCCTGACCCCAAGTACACTCCCCCAAGCCAGAACACTGACCCCTGTCCCCAAATACAGTCCCCCAACGCTGAACTCTGAGCCCTGACCCCAAGTACAGTCCCCCAACCCTGAACCCTGACCCCAAGTACAGTCCACCAACTGTGACCCCAAGTACAGTCCCCCAACCCTGAAACCTGAACCCTGACCCCACGTAAAGTCCACAAGCCTGATTCCTGACCCCTGACCCCAAGTCTAGTTCCCCAACCCTGAACCCTGACACGAAGTATAGTCCCCCAACCCTATACTCTGACCCCAAGTACAGTCCCCTAAGCCTGAACCCTGACCCCAAGTACAGTCCCCCAACTCTGAACCCTGAACCCTGACCCCAGTACAATCCCCCAACACTGAACCCTGACCCCAAGTACAATCCCCCAACCCTGAACCCTGACCCCTGACCCCAAGTACAGTCCCCAAACACTGAACGCCAAACCCTGACCCCAAGTACAGTCCCCCAACCCTGAACACTGAACCTTGACCCCAAGTACCGTCCCGCAACACTGAACCCTGACCCCCAAGTACAGTCCCCCAAGCCTGAACCCTGACCCCAAGTACAGTCCCCCAACTCTGAACCCTGAATCCTGACCCCAGTACAATCCCCCAACACTGAACCCTGACCGCAAGTACAATCCCCCAACCCTGAACCCTGACCCCTGACCCCAAGTACAGTCCCCAAACACTGAACGCCAAACCCTGACCCCAAGTACAGTCCCCCAAACCAATACCCTGACGCCGGACCCCAAGTACAATCCCCCAACATGAACCCTGAACTCTAACCCCAAGTACAGTCCCCCAACACTAAACCCTGAACTCTGATCCCAAGTACATGTGCCCAACCCTGAACCCTGACCACTGAACACAAGTACAGTCCCCCAAACCTGAACCCTGACCCCAAGTACAGTCCCCCAACCCAGAACCCTGTACCCTGACCCCAAGTACAGTCCTCCAACATTGAACCCTGACCCCTGAACCCAAGTACAGACCCCAAACCTGAACCCCGAACCCTGACCCCAAGTACAGTTCCCCAACCCTGAACCCTGAACCCTGAACCCAAGTAAAGTCTCCCAGCCATGAATCCGGAACACTGACCTCAAGTACAGTCCCCAAGCCTCATTCCTGACCCCTGACCCAAAGAACAATCCCCCAACACTGAAGAACAGTGTTGAACAGTTCCCCAACCATGAACCCTGAACCCTGACCCCAAGTATAGTCCCCCAACCCTGAACCCTGACCCCAAGTCCAGTCCCCTAATGCTAAACCCTGACCCCTGACCCCAAGTACAGTCCCTCTAACCCAGAAGCCTGACCCCAAGTACAATCCCTAATCCCTGAACCCTGACCCCAAGTACAGTCCCTCAATCCTGAACCCTGACCCCAAGTACCGTCTCACAACCCTGAGCCCTGACTCCAAGTACAGTCTCCCAACCCTGAACACTGACGCCAAGTACAGTCCCCCAACCCTGAACCCTGACCTCCAAATCTGAACCTTGCCCCTGAACCCAAGTACAGTCCCCCAACACTGAACCCCGAACCCTGACCTCAAGTACAGTCCCCCAAACCTGAATCCCTAAACCTGACCCCAAGTACAGTCCCCCAACGCTGAACCCTGAACTTTGACCCCAAGAACAGTCCCACAACCCTGAACCCTGACCACTAAACCCAAGTACAGTCCCCCAATCCTGAACCCTGACCCCAAGTACAGTCCCCCAATTCCTGAACCCTGACCACAAGTACCGTCCCCCAACACTGATCCCTGACCCCTGACCCCAAGTATAGTCCCCCAACCCTGATCCCTGACCCCTGAGCCCAAGTACAGTCCCCCAACCCTGAACCCTGAACCCAAGTACAGTCCCCCAATCCTGAACAAATGAACCCTGACACCAAGTACAGTCCCCCAACCCTGAACCCTGAACTCTGACCCCGAGTACAGTCCTGCAACCCTGAACACCGAACCCTGATCCTAAGTACAGTCACGCAACCCAGAACCCTGACCCCTGACCCCAAGTACAGTCCCCCATCACTCATCCCCGAACCCTAACCCCAAGTACAGTCCCACAACCCAAAACCCTGAGCCCTGACCCCAAGTACAGACCCCCAACTCTTAACCCTGACCCCAAGTACAGTCCCCCAACATTTAAACTGAACTCTGACTCCAAGTACAATCCCCCAACCCTGAACCCTGACCCCTGACCCCAAGTACAGTCCCCGAACACTGAACGCCGAACCCTGACCCCAAGTAAAGTCCCACAACCAAGAACCCTGACCCCTGACCCCAAGTACAGTCCCCCAATCCAGAACCCTGACCCCTGACCCCAAGTACAGTCCCCCAACCCTGAACCCTGACCCCAAGTATAGTCCCCCAACCCTATACTCTGATCCCAAGTACAGTCCCCCATCCCTGAACCCTGACCCCAATACAGTCTGCCAACCCTGAAACCGGAACCCAGACCCCAAGTATAGTCACCTAACACTGAACCCTGACCCCAAGTACAGTCCCCTAACGCTGAACCCTGAAACCTGAACCCAAGTACAGTCCCACAACCCTGAACCCTGACCCCAAATACAGTCCCTCAACCCTGAACCCTGACCCCAAGTACAGTCCCCCACCCCTTTCCCCCGTACCCAAGTACAGTCTCCCAACCATGAACCCTGACCCCTAAACCCAAGTACAGTCCCCCAATCCTGAAGCCTGACCCCAAGTACAGTCCCCCAACCCAGAACCCTGACCCCAAGTACAGAACCCTCACCCTGAACTCTGACCCCAAGTACAGTCCCCCAAACCTGAACCCCGATCCCTGACCCCAAGTACAGTTCCCCAACCCTGAACTCTGACCCCAAGTACAGTCACCCAACCATGAACCTTGAACCCTGAACCCAATACAGTCTCCCAACCATGAATCCCGAACACTGACCTCAAGTACAGTCCCCAACCCTGAACCCTGAACCCTGACCCCAAGTAAAGTCCGCAAGTCTGATTCCTGAACCCTGACCCCAAGAACAGTTCCCCAACCATGAACCCTGACCCCAAGTATAGTCCCCCAACCCTATAATCTGACCCCAAGTACAGTCCCCCAACCCTGAATCCTGACCCCAATACAGTCTGCCAACCCTGAAACCGGAATCCTGACCCCAAGTACAGTCACCTAACCCTGATCCCTGACCCCAAGTCCAGTCCCCTATCGCTGAACCCTGACCCCAAGTACAGTCCCTCTAGCCCTGAACCCTGAAATCTGAACCCAAGTACAGTCCCACAACCCTGAACCCTGACTCCAAATACAGTCCCTCAACCCTGAACCCTGACCCCAAGTATAGTCCCCCAACCCTTTCCCCCGAACACAAGTACAGTCTCCCAACCCTGAATCCCGAATACTGACCTCAAGTACAGACCCCAAGCCTGATTCCTGACCCCTGACCCCAAGTACCGTTCCCCAACCCTGAACCCTGACCCCAAGTACAGTCTGCCAACCCTGAAACCGGAACCCTGACCCCAAGTCCAGTCCCTCTAACCCAGAACCCTGACCCCAAGTACAGTCCCCCAATACTGAACCCTGACCCCAAGTTCCGTCTCACAACCCTGAACCCTGACCCCAAGTACAGTCTCCCAACCCTGAACTCTGATGCCAAGTATAGTCCCCCAACCCTGAACCTTCACCCCAAGTACAGTCCCCCAACACTGAATCCTGACCCCTAACCCGAAGTACAGACACACAAACCTGAACTCTGACCCCAAGTACAGTCCTCCAACCCTGAACCTTGACCCCTGAACCCAAGTACAGTCCCCCAACCTTGAACCCCGAACCCTGAACTCAAGTACAGTCCCCCAAACCTGCACCCTGAACTCTGACCCCACGTAGAGTCCCCCAACCCTGAACCCTGACCCCAAGGACAGTCCCCCGACACTGAACCCCGACCCCAAGTACAGTCCCCCAACCCTGAATCCCTAAACCTGACCCCAACTGCAGTCCCCCAACCCTGAAGCCTGAACTTTAACCCCAAGAACAGTCCCTCAATCCTGAACCATGACCACAAGTAACGTCCCCCAATCATGAACCCTGAACCCTGACCCCAAGTACAGTCCCCAACCCTGATCCCTGACCCCTGAGTCCAAGTACATTCCTCCAAACCTGAACCCTGAACCCTGATCCCAAGTACAGTCCCCCAACCCAGACCCCTGACCCAAAGTATAGTTCCCCAACCCTGAACCCTGACCCCAAGTACAGTCCCCCAACCCTGATCCCTGAAGCCTGACCCCAAGTACAGTCCCCCAACCCTGAACCCTGAACCCTGACCCCAAGTACAGTCACCCAATCCTGAACAACTGAACCCTGACCCCAAGTACAGTCCCCGAACCCTGAACCCTGACCCCAAGTACAGTCCCACAACACTCATCCCCGAACCCTAACCCCAAGTATATTCCCCCAACCCAAAACCCCGAACCCTGACCCCAAGTACAGTCCCCTAACATGAACCCTGAACTCTAACCCCAAGTACAATCCCCAAACCCTGAACCCTGACCACTGACCCCAAGTACAGTCCCCCAACACTGAACCCCAAACCCTGACCCCAAGTACAGTCCCCGAACACTGAACCCTGACCCCAAGTACACTCCCCCAACCCTGAACCCTGACCCCTGGCCCCAAGTATAGTCCCCCAACCCTGAACCCTGACCCCAAGTACAGTCCCTGAACACTGAACCCTGACCCCAAGTACAGTCCCTCAACACTGAACCCTGAACTCTGATCCCAAGTACAGTTCCCCAACCCTGAACCCTGAGCCCAAGTACAGTCCCCAACCATGAACACTGAACCCTGACCCCAAGTACAGTCCCCCAACACTGAACCCTGAACTCTGATCCCAAGTACAGTTGCCCAACCCTGAACCCTGACCCCTGAACAGAACAGTCTCTAAACCTGAAGCCTGACCCCAAGTACAGTCCCCCAACCCAGAACCCTGACCCCTGACCCCAAGTACAGAACCCTAACCCTGAACTCTGACCCATTACAGTCGTCCAATATTGAACCCTGACCCCTGAACCCAAATACAGTCCCCCAAACCTGAACACTGACCGCAAGTGCAGTCCCCCAACCCTGAACCCTGACCCCAAGTACAGTCCCCCAACCCAGAAGCCTGACCCCTGACCCCAAGTACAGAACCCCAAGCCTGAACTCTGACCCCATTACAGACGTCAAACATTGAACCCTGACCCCAAGTACAGAACCCCAACCCTGAACTCTGACCCCATTACAGACGTCGAACATTGAACCCTGACCCCTGAACCCAAGTACAGTCCCCCAAACCTGAACCCCGAAGCCTGATGCCAAGTACAGTTCCCCAACACTGAACCCTGAACCCTGACCCCAAGTAAAGTCTCCCAACCCTATACTCTGACCCCAAGAACAGTCACCCAACCCTGAACCCTAAACCCTGAACCCAACGACAGTCTCCCAGCCATGAATCCGGAACACTGACCTCAAGTATAGTCCTCAACCCTGAACCCTGACCCCAAGTAAAGTACCCAAGCCACATTCCTGACCCCTGACCCCAAGAACAGTTCCCCAACCCTGAACCCTGAACCCTGACCCCAAGTATAGACCCCCAACCCTATAATCTGACCCCAAGTAAAGTCCCCCAACCCTGAATCCTGACCCCAATGCAGTCTGCCAACCCTGAAATCGGAATCCTGACCCCAAGTCCAGTCCCCTAACACTAAACCCTGACCCAAAGTACATTCCCTCTAACCCGGAACCCTGAACTCGAACATTGAACCCTGACCCCTGAACCCAAGTACAGTCCCCCAAACCTGAACCCCGAACCCTGACCCCAAGTACAGTTCCCCAATATTGAACCCTGAACCCTGACCCCAAGTATAGTATCCCAACCCTATACTCTGACCCCAAGAACAGTCACCCAACCCTGAACCCTGAACCCAAGTACAGTCCCACAACTCTGAACCCTGAACCCTGACCCCAAGTACAGTTCCCCAATCCTGAACCCTGACCCCAAGTACCATCGCACAACCATGAGCCCTGACCCCAAGTACAGTCTCCCAACCATGAACCCTGGTGCATAGTACAGTCCCCCAACGCTGAACCCTCACCACAAGTACAGTCCCCCAACACTGAACCCCTAACTCTGACCCCAAGTACAGTCCTCCAATCCTGAACCATGACCCCTGAAGCCAAGTACAGTCCCCCAACCCTGAACCCCGAAGCCTGACCCCAAGTACCGTCCCCCAAACCTGCATCCTGAACTCTGACCCCAAGTAGAGTCCCCAACCCTGAACCCTGACCCCAAGGACAGTCCCCCATCACTGAACCGCGACCCCAAGTACAGTCCCCCAACCCTGAATCCCTAAACCTGACCCCAACTGCAGTCCCCCAACCCTGAACCCTGAAGCCTGACCCCAAGTACAGTCCCCCAACCCTGAACCCTGATCCCAAGTACAGTCCCCCAACCCTGAACCCTGAAGCCTGACCCCAAGTACAGTCCCCCAACCCTGAACCCTGATCCCAAGTACAGTCACCCAACCCAGACCCTTGACCCCAAGTATATTTACCCAACCCTGAACCCTGACCCCAAGTACAGTCCCCCAACTCTGAACCCTGAACCTTGACCCCAAGTACAGTCCCCCAACCCTGAGCACTGAACCTTGACCCCAAGTACAGTTCCCCAACCAAGAACCCTGACCCCTGACCCCAAGTACAGTCCCCCAACATGAACTCTGAACTCTAACCCCAAGTACAATCCCCTAACCATGAACCCTGACCCCAAGTTCAGTCCCTCAACACTGAAACCTGACCCCAAGTACACTCTCCTAACCCTGAACCCTGACTCCTGGCCCTAGGTATAGTTCCCCCAAACCTGAACACTGACCCCAAGTATAGTCCCCCAACCCAGAACCCTGACCCCTGACCCCAAGTACAGAACCCCAACCCTGAACTCTGACCCCAATACAGACATTGAACATTGAACCCTGACACCTGACCCCAAGTAAAGTCTCCGAACCCTATACTCTGACCCCAAGAACAGTCACCCAACCCTGAACCCTAAACCCTGAACCCAACGACAGTCTCCCAGCCATGAATCCGGAACACTGACCTCAAGTACAGTCCTCAACCCTGAACCCTGACCCCAAGTAAAGTCCCCAAGCCTCATTCCTGACCCCTGACCCCAAGAACAGTTCCCCAACCCTGAACCCTGAACCCTGACCCCAAATATAGTCCCCCAACCCTATAATCTGACCCCAAGTAAAGTCCCCCAACCCTGAATCCTGACCCCAATGCAGTCTGCCAACCCTGAAACCGGAATCCTGACCCCAAGTACAGTCACCTAACCCTGAACCCTGACCCCAAGTCCAGTCCCCTAACGCTAAACCCTGACCCAAAGTACATTCCCTCTAACCCGGAACCCTGAACTCGAACATTGAACCCTGACCCCTGAACCAAAGTACAGTCCCCCAAACCTGAACCCCGAACCCTGACCCCAAGTACAGTTCCCCAACACTGAACCCTGATCCCTGACCCCAAGAACAGTCACCCAACCCTGAACACTGAACCTAAGTACAGTCCCACAACTCTGAACCCTGAACCCTGACCCAAAGTACAGTTCCCCAACACTGAACCCTGAACCCTGACCCCAAGTATAGTATCCCAACCCTATACTCTGACCCCAAGAACAGTCACCCAACCCTGAACACTGAACCCAAGTACAGTCCCACAACTCTGAACCCTGAACCCTGACCCCAAGTACAGTTCCCCAATCCTGAACCCTGACCCCAAGTACCATCGCACAACCATGAGCCCTGACCCCAAGTACAGTCTCCCAACCCTGAACCCTGGCGCATAGTACAGTCCCCCAACGCTGAACCCTCACCCCAAGTACAGTCCCCCAACACTGAACCCCTAACTCTGACCCCAAGTACAGTCCTCCAATCCTGAACCATGACCCCTGAAGCCAAGTACAGTCCCCCAACCCTGAACCCCGAAGCCTGACCCCAAGTACCGTCCCCCAAATCTGCATCCTGAACTCTGACCCCAAGTAGAGTCCCCAACCCTGAACCCTGACCCCAAGGACAGTCCCCCATCACTGAACCGCGACCCCAAGTACAGTCCCCCAACCCTGAATCCCTAAACCTGACCCCAACTGCAGTCCCCAACGCTGAACCCTGAACTTTGACACCAAGAAAAGTCCCGCAACCCTGAACCCTGACCCCAAGTACAGTCCCCCAACCCTGAACCCTGAAGCCTGACCCCAAGTACAGTCCCCCAACCCTGAACCCTGATCCCAAGAACAGTCCCCCAACCCAGACCCTTGACCCCAAGTATATTTACCCAAACCTGAACCCTGACCCCAAGTACAGTCCCCCAACACTGAACCCTGAACCCTGACCCCAAGTACAGTTCCCCAAACCTGAACCCTGACCCCAAGTACAGTCCCCCAACTCTGAACCCTGAACCATGACCCCAAGTACAGTCCCCCAACCCTGAGCACTGAACCTTGACCCCACGTACAGTCCCCCAACACTGAACCCTGACCCCAAGTACAGTCCCCCAAACCTGAACCCTGACCGCAAATACAGTCCCACAACCCAGAACCCTGAACCCTGACCCCAAGTACAGTTCCCCAACCCAGAACCCTGACCCCTGACCCCAAGTACAGTCCCCCAACATGAACCCTGAACTCTAACCCCAAGTACAATCCCCTAACCGTGAACCCTGACCCCAAGTACAGTCCCCCAACACTGAACCCTGAATCCTGACCCCAAGTTCAGTCCCTCAACACTGAAACCTGACCCCAAGCACACTCTCCTAACCCTGAACCCTGACTCCTGGCCCCAGGTATAGTTCCCCCAAACCTGACCTCTGATCCCATGTACAGTCCCCCAACCCAGAACCCTGACCCCTGACCCCAAGTACAGAACCCCAACCCTGAACTCTGACCCCATTACAGACGTCGAACATTGAACCCTGACCCCTGAACCCAAGTACAGTCCCCCAATCCTGAACCCCGAAGCCTGACCCTAAGTACAGTTCCCCAACACTGAACCCTGAACCCTGACCCCAAGTATAGTCTCCCAACCCTATACTCTGACCCCAAGAACAGTCACCCAACCCTGAACCATGAACCCTGAACCCAAGGACAGTCTCACAGCCATGAATCCGGAACACTGACCTCAAGTACAGTCCTCAACTCTGAACCCTAACCCCAAGTAAAGTCCCCAAGCCTCATTCCTGACCCCTGACCCCAAGAACAGTTCCCAAACCCTGAACCCTGAACCCTGACCCCAAGTATAGTCCCCCAACCCTGAATCCTGACCCCAATACAGTCTGCCAACCCTGAAATCGGAATCCTGACCCCAAGTCCAGTCCCCTAACACTAAACCCTGACCCAAAGTACATTCCCTCTAACCCGGAACCCTGAACTCGAACATTGAACCCTGACCCCTGAACCAAAGTACAGTCCCCCAAACCTGAACCCCGAACCCTGACCCCAAGTATAGTATCCCAACCCTATACTCTGACCCCAAGAACAGTCACCCAACCCTGAACCCTGACCCCAAGTACAGTCCCCCAATCCTGAACCCTGACCCCAAGTACCATCGCACAAACATGAGCCCTGACCCCAAGTACAGTCTCCCAACCCTGAACCCTGGCGCATAGTACAGTCCCCCAACGCTGAACCCTCACCCCAAGTACAGTCCCCCAACACTGAACCTCTAACCCTGACCCCAAGTACACTCCGCCAACACAGAATCCTGACCCCTGACCCGAAGTACAGAGACCCAACTCTGAACTCTGACCCCAAGGACAGTCCCCCATCACTGAACCGCGACGCCAAGTACAGTCCCCCAACCCTGAATCCCTAAACTTGACCCCAACTGCAGTCCCCCAACCCTGAACCCTGAACGTTGACCCCAAGAACAGTCCCGCAACCCTGAACCCTGACCCCAAGTACAGTCCCCCAACCCTGAACCCTGAAGCCTGACCCCAAGTACAGTCCCCCAACCCTGAACCCTGAAGCCTGACCCCAAGTACAGTCCCCCAACCCTGAACCCTGACCCCAAGTACAGACCCCCAAACCTGAACCCTGAACTCTGACCCCATGTAGAGTCCCCAAAACCTGAACCCTGAACTTTGACCCCAAGAACAGTCCCCCAACTCTGAACCCGAACACTGATCCCAAGTACAGTCCCCCAACCCAGACCCCTGACCCCAAGTAAGTTCCCCGAACCCTGACCCCAAGTACAGTCCCCCAACCCTGAACCCTGACCCCAAGTACAGTCCCCCAATCCTGAAACCTGAACCCTGACCCCACGTAAAGTCCCCAAGCCTGATTCCTGACCCCTGACCCCAAGTACAGTTCCCCAACCCTGAACCCTGACCCCAAGTATAGTCCCCCAACCCGATACTCTGACCCCAAGTACAGTCCCCCAACCCTTTCCCCTGAATCCAAGTACAGTCTCCCAACCATGAATCCCGAACACTGACCTCAAGTACAATCCCCAACCCTGAACCCGCAACCCTGACCCCAAGTAATGTCCCCAAGCCTGATTCCTGACCCCTCACCCCAAGCACAGTTCCCCAACCCTGAACCCTGACCCCAATACAGTCTGCCAACCCTGAAACCGGAACCCTGACCCCAAGTACAGTCACCTAACCCTGTATCCTGACCCCAAGTCCAGTCCCCTGACGCTGAACCCTGACCCCTGACCCCAAATGCAGTCCCTCTAACCCTGAACCCTGAACTCTGAAACCAAGTACAGTCCCACAACCCTGAACCCTGACCCCAATTACAGTCCCACAACCCTGAACCCTGAACACTGACCCCAAGTACAGACCCCAATCCTGAACTCTGACCACAAGTAAAGTCCCCAAGATTGATTCCTGACCCCTGACCCCAAGTACAGTTCCCCAACCCTGAACCCTGACCCCAAGTATCTTCCCCCAAACCTGAATCCTGACCCCAAGTACAGTCCCCCAATCCTGAACCCTGAACCCTGACCCCAAGTACAGTCCCCCAACCCTGAACACTGAACCTTGACCCCAAGTACCATCCCCCAACACTGAACCCTGACCCCAAGTACAGTCCCCCAACCCTGAACTCTGAACTCTGACACCAAGTACAGTCCTCCAACCCTGAACCCTGACCCCAAGTACAGACCCCAAACCTGAACCCTGACCCCAAGTACAGTCCCCCAACCCTGAACCCTGACCCCAAGAACAGTCCCCCAACCCTGAACTCTGACCCCTGATCGCAAGTACAGTCTCCCAAACCTGAACCCTGACCCCAAATACAGTCCCCCAACCCAGAACCCTGACCCCTGACCCCAAGTACACTCCCCCAAGGCAGAACCCTGACCCCTGTCCCCAAGTACAGTCCCCCAACGCTGAACGCTGAGCACTGAACCCAAGTACAGTCCCCCAACCCTGAACCTTAACCTCAAGTACAGTCCACCAACCCTGACCCCAAGTACAGTTCCCCAACCCTGAACCCTGACCCCACGTAAAGTGCCCAATCCTGATTCCTGACCCCTGACCCCAAGTACAGTATCCCAACCCTTTCCCCTGAACCCAAGTACAGTCTCCCAACCCTGAATCCCGAACACTGACCTCAAGGACAGACCCCAACCCTGAACCCTGACCCCAAGTGAAGTCCCCAAGTTTGATTCCTGACCCCTGACCCCAAGTACAGTTCCCCAACCCTGAACCCTGACCCCAAGTATAGTCCCCCAACCCAGAACCCTGACCCCTGACCCCAAGTACAGTCCCCAAACACTGAACGCCGACCCCTGAACCCAAGTACAGTTCCCCAACACAGAACCCTGACCCCTGACCCCAAGTACAGTCCCCCAACTTGAACCCTGAACTCTAACCCCAAGTACAATCCCCTAACCGTGAACCCTGACCCCTGATCCCAAGTACAGTCCCCCAACACTGAACCCCGAACCCCGACCTCAAGTACAGTCCCCCAAACCTGCACCCTGAACTCTGACCCCAAGTAGAATCCCCCATCACTGAACCCCGACCCCAAGTACAGTCCCCCAACCCTGAACCCTGAACTTTGAGCCCAAGAACAGTCCCGCAACCCTGAACCCTGACCCCTAAACCCAAGTACAGTCCCCCAATCCTGAACCCTGACGCCAAGTACAGTCCCCCAATCCAGAACTCTGACCACAAGTACCGTCCCCCAACTCTGAACCCTGAACCATGACCCCAAGTACAGTCCCCAACGCTGATCCCTGACCCCTGAGCCCAAGAACAGTCCCCCAACCCTGAACCCTGAACCCTGATCCCAAGTACAGTCCCCCAACACAGACCCCTGACCCCAGGTATAGTTCCCCAACCCTGAACCCTGACCCCAAGTACAGTCCCCCAACCCTGAATTCTGAAGCCTGACCCCAAGTCCAGTCCCCTAACACTAAACCCTGACCCAAAGTACATTCCCTCTAACCCGGAACCCTGAACTCGAACATTGACCCCTGACCCCTAAACCAAAATACAGTCCCCCAAACCTGAACCCCGAACCCTGACCCCAAGTACAGTCCCCCAACACTGAACCCCGAACCCTGACCCCAAGTACAGTTCCCCAACACTGAACCCTGAACCCTGAGCCCAAGTATAGTATCCCAACCCTATACTCTGACCCCAAGAACAGTCACCCAACCCTGAACAGTGAACCCAAGTACAGTCCCACAACTCTGAACACTGAACCCTGACCCCAAGTACAGTCCCCCAATCCTGAACCCTGACACCAAGTACCATCGCACAACCATGAGCCCTGACCCCAAGTACAGTCTCCCAACTCTGAACCCTGGCGCATAGTACAGTCCCCCAACGCTGAACCCTCACCCCAAGTACAGTCCCCCAACACTGAACCTCTAACCCTGACCCCAAGTACAGTCTGCCAACACAGAATCCTGACCCCTGACCCCAAGTACAGTCTCCCAACCCTGAACCCTGGCGCATAGTACAGTCCCCCAACGCTGAACCCTCACCCCAAGTACAGTCCCCCAACACTGAACCTCTAACCCTGACCCCAAGTACAGTCCGCCAACACAGAATCCTGACCCCTGACCCCAAGTACAGACACCCAACTCTGAACTCTGACCCCAAGTACAGTCCTCCAATCCTGAACCCTGAACGCTGACCCCAAGGACAGTCCCCCATCACTGAACCGCGACCCCAAGTACAGTCCCCCAACCCTGAATCCCTAAACTTGACCCCAACTGCAGTCCCCCAACCCTGAACCCTGAACTTTGACGCCAAGAACAGTCCCGCAACCCTGAACCCTGACCCCAAGTACAGTCCCCCAACCCTGAACCCTGAAGCCTGACCCCAAGTACAGTCCCCAAGCCTCATTCCTGACCCCTGACCCCAAGAACAGTTCCCCAACCCTGAACCTTGAACCCTGACCCCAAGTATAGTCCCCCAACCCTATAATCTGACCCCAAGTACAGTCCCCCAACCCTGAATCCTCACCCCAATACAGTCTGCCAACCCTGAAACCGGAATCCTGACCCCAAGTACAGTCACCTAACACTAAACCCTAACCCCAAGTCCAGTCCCCTAACACTAAACCCTGACCCAAAGTACATTCCCTCTAACCCGGAACCCTGAACTCGAACATTGAACCCTGACCCCTGAACCAAAGTACAGTCCCCCAAACCTGAACCCCGAACCCTGACACCAAGTACAGTTCCTCAACACTGAACCCTGAACCCTGACCCCAAGTATAGTATCCCAACCCTATACTCTGACCCCAAGAACAGTCACACAACCCTGAACCCAAGTACAGTCCCACAACTCTGAACCCTGAACCCTGACCCCAAGTACAGTCCCCCAATCCTGAACCCTGACCACAAGTACCATCGCACAACCATGAGCCCTGACCCCAAGTACAGTCTCCCAACACTGAACCCTGGCGCATAGTACAGTCCCCCAACGCTGAACCCTCACCCCAAGTACAGTCCCCCAACACTGATCCTCTAACCCTGACCCCAAGTACAGTCCGCCAACACAGAATCCTGACCCCTGACCCGAAGTACAGACACCCAACTCTGAACTCTGACCCCAAGTACAGTCCTCCAATCCTGAACCCTGAACGCTGACCCCAAGGACAGTGCCCCATCACTGACCCGCGACCCCAAGTACAGTCCCCCAACCCTGAATCCCTAAACTTGACCTCAACTGCAGTCCCCCAACCCTGAACTTTGACCCCAAGAACAGTCCTGCAACCCTGAACCCTGACCCCAAGTACAGTCCCCCAACTCTGAACCCTGAAGCCTGACCCCAAGTACAGTCCCCCAACCCTGAACCCTGAAGCCTGACCCCAAGTACAGTCCCCCAACACTGAACCCTGAACCCTGACCCCATGTACAGTCCCCCAAACCTGAACCCTGAACTCTGACCCCAAGTAGAGTCCCCCAACCCTGAACCCTGACCCCAAGGACAGTCCCCATCACTGAACCCCGACCCAAGTACAGTCCCCCAACCCTGAATCCCTAAACCTGACCCCAACTGCAGTCCCCCAACCCTGAACCCTGAACTTTGACCCCAAGAACAGTCCTGCAACCCTGATCCCTGACCCCTAAACCCAAGTATAGTCCCCCAATCCTGAACCCTGACCCCAAGTACAGTCCCCCAACCCTGAACCCTGACCCCAAGTACAGTCCACCAACTGTGACCCCAAGTACAGTCCCCCAATCCTGAAACCTGAACCCTGATCCCACGTAAAGTCCCCAAGCCTGATTCCTGACCCCTGACCCCAAGTACAGTTCCCCAACCCTGAACCCTGACCCCAAGTATAGTCCCCCAACCCTTTCCCCTGAACCCAAGTACAGTCTCCCAACCATGAATCCCGAACACTGACCTCAAGTACAATCCCCAACCCTGAACCCGCAACCCTGACCCCAAGTAATGTCCCCAAGCCTGATTCCTGACCCCTCACCCCAAGTACATTTCCCCAACCCTGAACCCTAACCCCAATACAGTCTGCCAACCCTGAAACCGGAACCCTGACCCCAAGTACAGTCACCTAACCCTGAACCCTGACCCCAAGTCCAGTCCCCTAACGCTGACCCCTGACCCCAAATACAGTCCCTCTAACGCTGAACCCTGAACTCTGAAACCAAGTACAGTCCCACAACCCTGAACCCTGACCCCAA
This sequence comes from Prionace glauca, assembly GCA_037974335.1. Classification (NCBI taxonomy): domain Eukaryota; kingdom Metazoa; phylum Chordata; class Chondrichthyes; order Carcharhiniformes; family Carcharhinidae; genus Prionace; species Prionace glauca. Next base: position 175,948 of record JBBMRE010000130.1, on the reverse strand, counting down.
GGACAGTCCCACAACCCTGAAACCTGACCCCAAGTCCAGTCCCCTAACGCTGACCCCTGACCCCAAATACAGTCCCTCTAACGCTGAACCCTGAACTCTGAAACCAAGTACAGTCCCACAACCCTGAACCCTGACCCCAAGTACAGTCACCTAACCCTGAACCCTGACCCCAAGTCCAGTCCCCTAACGCTGACCCCTGACCCCAAATACAGTCCCTCTAACGCTGAACCCTGAACTCTGAAACCAAGTACAGTCTCACAACCCTGAACCCTGACCCCAAGTACAGTCCCACAACCCTGAACCCTGAACACTGACCCCAAGTACAGTCCCCCAATCCTGAAACCTGACCCCAAGTACAGTCCACCAAACCTTTCCCCTGAACCCAAGTACAGTGTCCCAAACCTGAATCCCAAATACTGACCTCAAGTACAGACCCCAATCCTGAACTCTGACCACAAGTAACGTCCCCAAGATTGATTCCTGACCCCTGACCCCAAGTAGAGTTCCCCAACCCTGAACCATGATCCCAAGTATAGTCCCCCAACCCTATACTCTGACCCCAATTACAGTCCCCCAAACCTGAACCCTGACCCCAAGTACAGTCCCCCAACACTGAACCCTGAACCCTGACCCCAAGTACAGTCCCCCAACCCTGAACACTGAACCTTGACCCCAAGTACCGTCCCCCAACACTGAACCCTGACCCCAAGTACAGTCCTCCAACCCTGTACCCTGAACTCTGACACCAACTACAGTCCCACAACCCTGAACCCTGACCCCAAGTACAGTCCCTCTAACCCTGAACCCTGAACTCTGAAACCAAGTAAAGTCCCCCAATCCTGAAGCCTGACCCCTAAACCCAAGTACAGTCCCCCAATCCTGAACCCTGACCCCAAGTACAGTCCCCCAATCCAGAACTCTGACCACAAGTACCGTCCCCCAACTCTGAACCCTACCATGACCCCAAGTACAGTCCCCAACACTGATCCCTGACCCCTGAGGCCAAGTACAGTCCCCCAACCCTGAACCCTGAACCCTGAACCCTGATCCCAAGTACAGTCCCCCAACACAGACCCCTGACCCCAGGTATAGTTCCCCAACCCTGAACCCTGACCCAAAGTACAGTCCCCCAACCCTGAACTCTGAAGCCTGACCCCAAGTACAGTCCCCAACCCTGAACCCTGACCCCAAGTACAGTCAACCAACTGTGACCCCAAGTACAGTCCCCCAACACTGAAACCTGAACCCTGATCCCACGTAAAGTCCCCAAGCCTGATTCCTGACCCCTGACCCCAAGTACAGTTCCCCAACCCTGAACCCTGACCCCAAGTATAGTCACCCAACCCTATACTCTGATCCCAAGTACAGTCCCCCAACCCTACACTCTGACCACAAATACAGTACCCCAACCCTTTCCCCTGAACCCAAGTACAGTCTCCCAACCATGAATCCCGAACACTGACCTCAAGTACAGTCCCCAACCCTGAACCCTGAACCCTGACCCCAAGTATATTCCCCAAGCCTGATTCCTGACCCCAATACAGTCTGCCAACCCTGAAACCGGAACCCTGACCTCAAGTACAGTCACCTAACCCTGACCCCTGACCCCAAGTCCAGTCCCCTAACGCTGAACCCTGACCCCTGACCCCAAATACAGTCCATCTATCCCTGAACCCTAACTCTGAACCCAAGGACAGTCTCACAGCCATGAATCCGGAACACTGACCTCAAGTACAGTCCTCAACTCTGAACCCTGAACCCTGACCCCAAGTAAATTCCCCAAGCCTCATTCCTGACCCCTGACCCCAAGAACAGTTCCCCAACCCTGAACCCTGAACCCTGACCCCAGGTACAGTCCCCCAACCCTGAATCCTGACCCCAATGCAGTCTGCCAACCCTGAAATCGGAATCCTGACCCCAAGTCCAGTCCCCTAACACTAAACCCTGACCCAAAGTACATTCCCTCTAACCCGGAACCCTGAACTCGAACATTGAACCCTGACCCCTGAACCAAAGTACAGTCCCCCAAACCTGAACCCCGAACCCTGACCCCAAGTACAGTACCCCAACACTGAACCCTGAACCCTGACCCCAAGTATAGTATCCCAACCCTATACTCTGACCCCAAGAACAGTCACACAACCCTGAACCCTGAACCCAAGTACAGTCCCACAACTCTGAACCCTGAACCCTGACCCCAAGTACAGTCCCCCAATCCTGAACCCTGACCTCAAGTACCATCGCACAACCATGAGCCCTGACCCCAAATACAGTCTCCCAACCCTGAACCCTGGCGCATAGTACAGTCCCCCAACGCTGAACCCTCACCCCAAATACAGTCCCCCAACCCTGAACCTATAACGCTGACAACAAGTACAGTCCGCCAACACAGAATCCTGACCCCTGACCCGAAGTACAGACACCCAACTCTGAACTCTGACCCCAAGTACAGTCCTCCAATCCTGAACCCTGAACGCTGACCCCAAGGACAGTCCCCCATCACTGAACCGCGACCCCAAGTACAGTCCCCCAACCCTGAATCCCTAAACTTGACCCCAACTGCAGTCCCCCAACCCGGAACCCTGAACTTTGACCCCAAGAACAGTCCCGCAACCCTGAACCCTGACCCCAAGTACAGTCCCCCAACCCTGAACCCTGAAGCCTGACCCCAAGTACAGTCCCCCAACCCTGAACCCTGAAGCCTGACCCCAAGTACAGTCCCCCAACCCTGAACTCTGAACCCTGACCCCAAGTACAGTCCCCCAAACCTGAACCCTGAACTCTGACCCCAAGTAGAGTCCCCCAAACCTGAACCCTGACCCCAAGGACAGTCCCGCAACACTGAATCCTGACCCCTAAACCCAAGTACAGTCCCCAATCCTGAACCCTGACCCCAAGTACAGTCCCCCAACCCTGAACACTGAACCTTAACCCCAAATACCGTCCCCCAACACTGAAGCCTGACCCCAAGTACAGTCCCCCAACCCGGAACCCTGAACTCTGACCCCAAGTACAGTCCCCCAACATGAACCCTGAACTCTAACCCCAAGTACAATCCCCTAACAGTGAACCCTGACCCCTGACCCCAAGTACAGTCCCCCAAACACTGAACGCCGAACCCTGACCCCAAGTACAGTTCCCCAACATGAACCCTGAACTCTAACCCCAAGTACAATCCCCTAACAGTGAACCCTGACCCCTGACCCCAAGTACAGTCCCCCAAAACTGAACCCCGAACCCTGACCCCAAGTTCAGTCCCTCAACACTGAAACCTGACCCCAAGTACACTCTCCTAACCCTGAACCCTGACTCCTGGCCCCGTATAGTTCCCCCAAACCTGAACTCTGACCCCAAGCACAGTCCCCCAACCCTATACTCTGACCCCAAGTACAGTCCCCTAACCCTGAACACTGAACCCTGACCCCAAGTACAGTCCCACAACACTGAATCCTGACCCCAACTACAGTCCCCCAACCCTGAACCCTGACCCCAAGTACAGTCCCCCAATACTGAACCCTGACCCCAAGTACAGAACTCTGACCCCAGACGTTGAACATTGAACCCTGACCCCTGACCCCAAGTACAGAACCCCAATCCTGAACTCTGACCCCATTACAGACGTCGAACATTGAACCCTGACCCCTGAACCCAAGTACAGTCCCCCAACCCTGAACCCTGAACCCAAGGACAGTCTCACAGCCATGAATCCGGAATACTGACCTCAAGTACAGTCCTCAACCCTGAACCCTGAACCCTGACCCCAAGTAAAGTCCCCAAGCCTCATTCCTGACCCCTGACCCCAGGAACAGTTCCCCAACCCTGAACCTTGAACCCTGACCCCAAGTATAGTCCCCCAACCCTATAATCTGACCCCAAGTACAGTCCCCCAACCCTGAATCCTGACCCCAATACAGTCTGCCAACCCTGAAACCGGAATCCTGACCCCAAGTACAGTCACCTAACACTAAACCCTGACCCCAAGTCCAGTCCCCTAACACTGAACCCTGACCCCAAGTCCAGTCCCCTAACACTGAACCCTGACCCCAAGTCCAGTCCCCTAACACTAAACCCTGACCCAAAGTACATTCCCTCTAACCCGGAACCCTGAACTCGAACATTGAACCCTGACCCCTGAACCAAAGTACAGTCCCCCAAACCTGAACCCCGAACCCTGACACCAAGTACAGTTCCTCAACACTGAACCCTGAACCCTGACCCCAAGTATAGTATCCCAACCCTATACTCTGACCCCAAGAACAGTCACACAACCCTGAACCCTGAACCCAAGTACAGTCCCACAACTCTGAACCCTGAACCCTGACCCCAAGTACAGTCCCCCAATCCTGAACCCTGACCCCAAGTACCATCGCACAACCATGAGCCCTGACCCCAAGTACAGTCTCCCAACACTGAACCCTGGCGCATAGTACAGTACCCCAACGCTGAACCCTCACCCCAAGTACAGTCCCCCAACACTGAACCTCTAACCCTGACCCCAAGTACAGTCCGCCAACACAGAATTCTGACCCCTGACCCGAAGTACAGACACCCAACTCTGAACTCTGACCCCAAGTACAGTCCTCCAATCCTGAACCCAGAACGCTGACCCCAAGGACAGTGCCCCATCACTGAACCGCGACCCCAAGTACAGTCCCCCAACCCTGAATCCCTAAACTTGACCCCAACTGCAGTCCCCCAACCCTGAACCCTGAACTTTGACCCCAAGAACAGTTCCGCAACCCTGAACCCTGACCCCAAGTACAGTCCCCCAACCCTGAACCCTGAAGCCTGACCCCAAGTACAGTCCCCCAACCCAGAAACCTGAACCCTGACCCCAAGTACAGTCCCCCAAACCTGAACCCTGAACTCTGACCCCATGTAGAGTCCCCCAACCCTGAACCCTGACCCCAAGGACAGTCCCCCATCACTGAACCCCGACCCCAAGTACAATCCCCCAACCCTGAATCCCTAAACCTGACCCCAACTGCAGTCCCCCAACCCTGAACCCTGAACTTTGACCCCAAGAACAGTCCTGCAACCCTGAACCCTGACCCCTAAACCCAAGTACAGTCCCCCAATCCTCAACCCTGACCCCAAGTACAGTCCCCCACCCCTGAACTCTGAAGCCTGACCCCATGTACAGTCCCCCAACCCTGAACCCTGACCCCAAGTACAGTCCACCAACTGTGACCCCAAGTACAGTCCCCCAATCCTGAAACTTGAACCCTGATCCCACGTAAAGTCCCCAAGCCTGATTCCTGACCCCTGACCCCAAGTACAGTTCCCCAACACTTTCCCCTGAACCCAAGTACAGTCTCCCAACCATGAATCCCGAACACTGACCTCAAGTACAATCCCCAACACTGAACCCGGAATCCTGACCCCAAGTAATGTCCCCAAGCCCGATTCCTGACCCCTCACCCCAAGTACAGTTCCCCAACCATGAACCCTGACCCCAATACAGTCTGCCAACCCTGAAACCGGAACCCTGACCCCAAGTACAGTCACCTAACCCTGAACCCTGACCCCAAGTACAGTCACCTAACCCTGAACCCTGACCCCAAGTCCAGTCCCCTAACGCTGAACCCTGACCCCAAATACAGTCCCTTTAACCCTGAACCCTGAACTCTGAAACCAAGTACAGTCCCACAACCCTGAACCCTGAACACTGACCCCAAGTACAGTCCCCCAATCCTGAAACCTGACCCCAAGTACAGTCCACCAAACCTTTCCCCTGAACCCAAGTACAGTGTCCCAACCCTGAATCCCAAATACTGACCTCAAGTACAGACCCCAATCCTGAACTCTGACCGCAAGTAACGTCCCCAAGATTGATTCCTGACCCCTGACCCCAAGTAGAGTTCCCCAACCCTGAACCCTGACCCCAAGTATAGTCCCCCAACCCTATACTCTGACCCCAATTACCGTCCCCCAAACCTGAACCCTGACCCCAAGTACAGTCCCCCAACACTGAACCCTGAACCCTGACCCCAAGTACAGTCCCCCAACCCTGAACACTGAACCTTGACCCCAAGTACCGTCCCCCAACACTGAACCCTGACCCCAAGTACAGTCCCCCAACCCTGAACCCTGAACTCTGACTCCAACTACAGTCCCCCAACCCTGAACCCTGACCTCAAGTACAGTCCCCCAATCCTGAACCCTGACCCCAAGTACAGTCCCCCAACCCTGAACCCTGAACTCTGACTCCAACTACAGTCCCCCAACCCTGAACCCTGACCTCAAGTACAGTCCCCCAATCCTGAACCCTGACCCCAAGTACAGTCTCCCAACCCTGAACTCTGACCCCTGAACCCAAGTACAGTCCCCCAACCCTGAACCCTGACCTCAAGTACAGTCCCCCAAACCTGAAACCTGAACCCTGACCCCACGTAAAGTGCCCAAGCCTGATTCCTGACCCCTGACCCCAAGTACAGTTCACCAACACTGAATCCTGAACCCTGACACCAAGTATAGTCCCCCAACCCTATACTCTGACCTCAAGTACAGTCCCCCAACCCTATACCCGGACCCCAAGTACAGTCCCCCAACCCTTTACCCTGACCCCAAGTACAGTATGCCAACCCTGAAACCGGAACCCTGACCCCAAGAACAGTCACCCAACCCTGAACTCTGAACCCAAGTACAGTCCCCCAATCCTGAACCCTGACCCCAAGTACCGTCTCACAACCCTGAGCCCTGACCCCAAGTACAGTCTCCCAACCCTGAACCCTGACGCCAAGTACAGTCCCCCAACAATGAACCCCTAACCCTCACCCCAAGTACAGTCCCCCAAACCTGAACCCCGAACCCCGACCTCAAGTACAGTCCCCCAAACCTGCACCCTGAACTCTGACCCCAAGTAGAGTCCCCCATCACTGAACCCTGACCCCAAGTACAGTCCCCCAACCCTTAATCCCTAAACCTGACCCCAACTGCAGTCCCCCAACCCTGAACTTTGACCCCAAGAACAGTCCCGCAACCCTGAACCCTGACCCCTAAACCCAAGTACAGTCCCCAATCCTGAACCCTGACCCCAAGTACAGTCCCCCAATCCAGAACTCTGACCACATGTACCGTCCCCTAACTCTGAACCCTGAACCATGACCCCAAGTACAGTCACCAACGCTGATCCCTGACCCCTGAGACCAAGTACAGTCCCCCAACCCTGAACCCTGAACCCTGATCCCAAGTACAGTCCCCCAACACAGACCCCTGACCCCAGGTATAGTTCCCCAACCCTGAACCCTGACCCCAAGAACAGTCACCCAACCCTGAACTCTGAAGCCTGACCCCAAGTACAGTCCCCCAACCCAGACCCCTGACCCCAGGTATAGTTCCCCAACCCTGACCCCTGACCCCAAATACAGTACCCCAACCCTTTCCCCTGAACCCAAGTACAGTCTCCCAACCATGAATCCCGAACACTGACCTCAAGTACAGTCCCCAACCCTGAACCCTGAACCCTGACCCCAAGTAATGTCCCCAAGCCTGATTCCTGACCCCAATACAGTCCCTCTAACCCTGAACCCTGAACTCTGAAACCAAGTACAGTCCCACAACCCTGAACCCTGACCCCAAGTGCAGTCCACCAAAGCTTTCCCCTGAACCCAAGTACAGTCTCCCAACCCTGAATCCCGAACACTGACCTCAAGTACAGACCCCAACCCTGAACCCTGTACCCTGACCCCAAGTAAAGTCCCCAAGATTGATTCCTGACCCCTGACCCCAAGTACAGTTCCCCAACCCTGAACCCTGACCACAAGTACAGTCCGCCAACCCTGAAACCGGAATCCTGACCCCAAGTACAGTCCCCCAATCCTGAACCCTGACCTCAAGTACAGTCCCCCAAACACTGAACCCTGAACTCTGATCCCAAGTACAGTTGTCCAACCCTGAACCCTGAACACAAGTACAGTCCCCTAAACCTGAACCCTGACCCCAAATACAGTCCCCCAACCCAGAACCCTGACCCCTGACCCCAAGTATAGAACCCCAACCCCATTCCCTGACCGCAATTACAGTCCCCCAACTATGAACCCTGAACTCTGACCCCAAGTACAATCCCCCAACCCTGAACCCCGGACCCTGACCCCAAGTACAATCCCCCAACCCTGAACCACGGACCCTGACCCCAAGTACACTCCCCCAAGCCAGAACACTGACCCCTGTCCCCAAATACAGTCCCCCAACGCTGAACTCTGAGCCCTGACCCCAAGTACAGTCCCCCAACCCTGAACCCTGACCCCAAGTACAGTCCACCAACTGTGACCCCAAGTACAGTCCCCCAACCCTGAAACCTGAACCCTGACCCCACGTAAAGTCCCCAAGCCTGATACCTGACCCCTGACCCCAAGTATAGTTCCCCAACCCTGAACCCTGACACGAAGTATAGTCCCCCAACCCTATACTCTGACCCCAAGTACAGTCCCCCAACCCGATACCCTGACCCCAAGTACAGTCTGCCAACCCTGAAACCGGAATCCTGACCCCAAGTACAGTCCCCCAAACCTGAACCCTGACCCCCAAGTACAGTCCACCAACTCTGAACCCTGAACCCTGACCCCAGTACAATCCCCCAACACTGAACCCTGACCCCAAGTACAATCCCCCAACCCTGAACCCTGAACCCTGACCCCAAGTACAGTCCCCCAACCCAATACCCTGACGCCGGACCGCAAGTACAGTCCCCCAACGCAGAACCCTGACCCATGACCCCAAGTACAATCCCCCAACATGAACCCTGAACTCTAACCCCAAGTATAGAACCCCAACCCTGAACCCTGACCCCAACTACAGTCCCCCAACACTAAACCCTGAACTCTGATCCCAAGTACAGTTGCCCAACCCTGAACCCTGACCACTGAACACAAGTACAGTCCCCCAAACCTGAACCCTGACCCCAAGTACAGTCCCCCAACCCAGAACCCTGACTCCTGACCCCAAGTACAGAACCCTAACCCTGATCCCTAACCCCTGAGTCCAAGTATAGTCCCCCAACCCTGAACCCTGTACCCTGACCCCAAGTACAGTCCTCCAACATTGAACCCTGACCCCTGAACACAAGTACAGACCCCAAACCTGAACCTCGAACCCTGACCCCAAGTACAGTTCCCCAACCCTGAACCCTGACCCCAAGTATAGTTTCCCAATCCTATTCTCTGACCCCAAGAACAGTCACCCAACCCTGAACGCTGAACCCTGAACCCAAGTAAAGTCTCCCAGCCATGAATCCGGAACACTGACCTCAAGTACAATCCCCAACCCTGAACCCTGAACACCGACCCCAAGTAAAGTCCCCAAGCCTCATTCCTGACCCCTGACCCAAAGAACAGTTCCCCAACCCTGAACCCTGAACCCTGACCCCAAGTACAGTCCCCCAACCCTGAACTCTGACCCCAAGTACAGTCTCCCAACCCTGAACACTGACGCCAAGTACAGTCCCCCAACCCTGAACCCTGACCCCAAGTACAGTCCCCCAACACTGAACCCTGACCCCAAGTACAGTCCCCCAACCCTGAACTCTGACCCCAAGTACAGTCTCCCAACCCTGAACACTGACGCCAAGTACAGTCCCCCAACCCTGAACTCTGACCCCAAGTACAGTCTCCCAACCCTGAACACTGACGCCAAGTACAGTCCCCCAACCCTGAACCCCGACCCCAAGTACAGTCCACCAACACAGAATCCTGACCCCTGACCCGAAGTACAGACACCCAACCCTGAACTCTGACCCAAGTACAGTCCCCCAACACTGAACCCCGAACCCTGACCTCAAGTACTGTCCCCGAAACCTGCACCCTGAACTCTGACCCCAAGTACAGTCCCCCAACCCTGAATCCCTAAACCTGACCCCAACTGCAGTCCCCCAAACCTGAACCCTGAACTTTGACCCCAAGAACAGTCCCGCAACCCTGAACCCTGACCACAAGTACCGTCCCCCAACACTGATCCCTGACCCCAAGTATAGTCCCCCAACCCTGATCCCTGACTCCTGAGCCCAAGTACAGTCCCCCAACCCTGAACCCTGAACCCTGAACCCAAGTACAGTCCCCCAATCATAAACAAATGAACCCTGACCCCAAGAACAGTCCCCCAACACAGAAACCTGACCCCTGACCCCAAGTACAGTCCCCCATCACTCATCCCCGAACCCTAACCCCATGTACAGTCCCACAACCCAAAACCCTGAGCCCTGACCCCAAGTACAGAACCCCAACATTTAAACTGAACTCTGACTCCAAGTACAGTCCCCGAACACTGAACCCCGAACCCTGACCCCAAGTAATGTCCCACAACGAAGAACCCTGACCCCTGACCCCATGGACAGTCCCCCAATCCAGAACCCTGACCCCTGACCCCAAGTACAGTCCCCCAACATGAACCCTGAACTCTGACACCAACTACAGTCCCCCAACCCTGAACCCTGACCCCAAGTACAGTCCCCCAACACTGAACCCTGAACTCTGATCCCAAGTACAGAACCCTAACCCTGAACTCTGACCCAATTACAGTCGTCCAACATTGAACCCTGACCACTGAACAGAAGTACAGTCCCCCAAACCTGAACCCTGACACCTGACCCCATGTACAGTCCCACAACCCTGAACCCTGACCCCAAATACAGTCCCTCAACCCTGAACCCTGACCCCAAGTACAGTCCCCCACCCCTTTCCCCCGAACGCAAGTACAGTCTCCCAACCCTGAATCCCAAACACTGACCTCAAGTATAGACCCCAAGCCTGATTCCTGAACCCTGACCCCAAATATAGTCCCCCAACCCTATACTCTGATCCCATGTACAGTCCCCCAACCCTGAACCCTGACCCCAAGTACAGTTCCCCAACCCTATACTCTGACCCCAAGTACAGTCACACAACCATGAACCTTGAACCCTGAACCCAATACAGTCTCCCAACCATGAATCCCGAACACTGACCTCAAGTACACTCCCCAACCCTGAACCCTGAACCCTGACCCCAAGTAAAGTCCGCAAGTCTGATTCCTGACCCCTGACCCCAAGAACAGTTCCCCAACCATGAACCCTGACCCCAAGTATAGTCCCCCAACCCTATAATCTGACCCCAAGTACAGTCCCCCAACCCTGAATCCTGACCCCAATACAGTCTGCCAACCCTGAAACCGGAATCCTGACCCCAAGTACAGTCACCTAACACTAAACCCTGACCCCAAGTCCAGTCCCCTAACACTGAACCCTGACCCCAAGTACAGTCCCTCTAGCCCTGAACCCTGAAACCTGAAACCAAGTACAGTCCCCCAACCCTTTCCCCCGAACCCAAGTACAGTCTCCCAACCCTGAATCCCGAATACTGACCTCAAGTACAGATCCCAAGCCTGATTCCTGACCCCTGACCCCAAGTACCGTTCCCCAACCCTGAACCCTGACCCCAAGTACAGTCTGCCAACCCTGAAACCGGAACCCTGACCCCAAGTCCAGTCCCCTAAAGCTAAACCCTGACCCCTGACCCCAAGTACAGTCACTCTAACCCAGAACCCTGAACTCTGAACCCAAGTACAGTCCCACAGCTCTGAACCCTGAACCCTGACCCCAAGTACAGTCCCCCAATACTGAACCCTGACCCCAAGTACCGTCTCACAACCCTGAGCCCTGACCCCAAGTACAGTCTCCCAACCCTGAACCCTGACGCCAAGTACAGTCCCCCAACCCTGAACCCTCACCCCTAGTACAGTCCCCCAACACTGAATCCTGACCCCTGACCCGAAGTACAGACACACAACCCTGAACTCTGACCCCAAGTACAGTCCTCCAACCCTGAACCTTGACCCCTGAACCCAAGTACAGTCCCCCAACCTTGAACCCCGAACCCTGACCTCAAGTACAGTCCCCCAAACTTGCACCCTGAACTCTGACCCCACGTAGAGTCACCCAACCCTGAACCCTGACCCCAAGGACAGTCCCCCAACACTGAACCCCGACGCCAAGTACAGTCCCCCAATCCTGAATCCCTAAACCTGACCCCAACTGCAGTCCCCCAACCCTGAACCCTGAACTTTGACCCCAAGAACAGTCTCGCAACCCTGAACCCTGACCCCTAAACCCAAGTACACTCCCTCAATCCTGAACCCTGACCACAAGTACCGTCCCCCAATCATGAACCCTGAACCCTGACCGCAAGTACAGTCCCCAACCCTGATCCCTGACCCCTGAGTCCAAGTACACTCCTCCAACCCTGAACCCTGAACCCTGATCCCAAGTACAGTCCCCCAACCCAGACCCCTGACCCAAAGTATAGTTCCCCAACCCTGAACCCTGACCCCAAGTACAGTCCCCCTACCCTGAACCCTGACCCCAAGTACAGTCACCCAATCCTGAACAACTGAACCCTGACCCCAAGTACAATCCCCCAACCCAAAACCCCGAACCCTGACCCCAAGTACAGTCCCCTAACATGAACCCTGAACTCTAACCCCAAGTACAATCCCCAAACCCTGAACCCTGACCACTGACCCCAAGTACAGTCCCCCAACACTGAACCCCAAACCCTGACCCCAAGTACAGTCCCCCAACACTGAACCCCAAACCCTGACCCCAAGTACAGTCCCCCAACCCTGAACCCTGACCCCTGGCCCCAAGTACAGTCCCCCAACCCTGAACACAGAACCCTGACCCCAAGTACAGTCCCCCAACACTGAAACATGTCCGCAAGTACTGTCCCCCATCCCTGAACCCTGAACTCTGACCCCAAGTACAGTTGTCCAACCCTGAACCCCAGACCCTGACCCCAAGTACAGTCCCCCAACTCAGAACCCTGACCTCTGACCCCAGGTACAGTCCCCCAACGCTGAACTCTGAGCCCTGACCCCAAGTACAGCCCCCAACCCAGAACCCTGAACTCTGACCCTAAGTGCAGACCCCCAACCCTGAACTCTGATCCCATTACAGTCCACCAACCCTGAACCCTGACCCCAAGTGCAGTCCTCCAACCCTGAACCCTGACCCCTGAACCCAAGTACAGTCCCCCAACCCTGAACCCCGAACGCTGACCCGAAGTACAGACCCCTAACTCTGAATCCCTAAACCTGACCCCAACTACTGTCCCCCAACACCGAACCCTGAACTTTGACCCCAAGAACAGTCCCCCAATCCTGAACCCTGACCACAAGAACCGTCCCGAACCCTGATCCCAAGTAGAGTCCCTCAACCCAGAACCCTGACCCCAAGTACAGACCACCAACGCTGAACTCTGAGCACTGACCCCAAGTACAATCCCTCAACCCTGAAACCTGAACCCTGACCCCACGTAATGTACCCAAGCCTGATTCCTGACCCCTGACCCCACGTAAAGTCCCCAAGCCTGATTCCTGACCCCTGACCGCATGTACAGTCGCCAACCCTGAACCCTGACCCCAAGTACAGTCTCGAACCCTGAACCCTGAACCCTGACCCCAAGTCCAGTCCCCTAATGCTGAACCCTGACCCCTGACCCCAAGTACAGTCCCTCAACCCTGAACCCTGAACTCTGAACCCAAGTACAGTCCCACAACTCTGAACCCTGACCCCAAGTACAGTCCCTCAACGCTGAACCCTGAACTCTGAACCCAAGTATAGTCCCCCAACCCTGAACCCCTAACCCTGACCCCATGTACAGTCCGCCAACACAGAATCCTGACCCCTGACCCGAAGCACAGACACCCAACCATGAACTCTGACACCAAGTGCAGTCCTACAACCCTGAACCCTGACCCCTGACCCCAATACAGTCACCCAACACTGAACCCTGAACCCAAGTACAATCCCCCAAACCTGAACCCTGACGGCAAGTACAGTCCCCAACACTGAACCCCGAACTCTGACACCAAGTACAGTTCCCCAACCCTGAACCCTGAACTCTGACCTCAAGTACAGTACCCCAAACCTGAACACTGAACTCTGACGCCAAGTACAGTCCCCCAACCCTGAACCCTGACCCCTGACCCTAAGTACAGTCCCCCAACCTAGAACTCTGACCCCTGACACCAAGTACAGTTCCCCCAAACCAGAACCCTGACCCCTGACCCCAAGTACAGTCTCCCAACCCTGACCCCTAATACAGTCCCCCAACTCTGAACCCTGAACCCAAGTACAGTCCCCCAACACTGAACCCCGAACTCTGACACCAAGTACAGTCCCCCAACTCTGAACCCTGACCCCAAGTACAGTCCCACAACACTGCACCCTGAACTCTGATCCCAAGTACAGTCCCCCAACCCTGAACCCTGAACTCTGACCTCAAGTACAGTCCCCCAAACCTGAACACTGAACTCTGACCTCAAGTACAGTCCCCCAACCCTGAACCCTGACCCCAAGTACAGTCCCCCAACACTGAACCCCGGACCCTGACCCCAAGTACAGTCCTCCAACCCAGAACCCTGAACTCTGACCACAAATATAGTCCCCAACCATGAACCCTGACCCCAAGTACAGTCCCCCAACCCTGAACTCTGAACACTGACCCCAAGTACAGTCCCCCAACTCTGAACACTGAACCCTGACCCCAAGTACAGTCCCTCAATCCTGAACAACTAAACCCTGACCCCAAGCGCAGTCCCTCAACACTGAACCCTGACCCCGAGTACAGTCCCCCAACCCTGAACCCCGAACCCAGATCCCAAGTACATTCCCCAACCATGAACCCTGACCCCAATACAGTCCCCCAACCCTGAACGCTGAACCCTGACCCCAAGAACAGTACCCCAATCCTGTACAACTGAACCCTGATCCCAATTACAGTCCCCAAACCCTGAACCCTGAACCCAATCCCCAAGAACAGTCCCCCAACCCTGAACCCTGAACTCTGACACCAACTACAGTCCCCCAACCCTGAACCCTGACCCCAAGTACAGTCCCCCAACACTGAACCCTGAACTCTGACCCCAAGTACAATCCCCCAACCCTTACCCCGGACTCCAAGTATAGTCCCCCAACACTGAACCCCGAACCCTGACCCCAAGTACAGTCCCCCAACATGAACCCTGAACTCTGACGCCAAGTACAATCCCCCAACCCTGAACCCTGACCCCTGACCCCAAGTACAGTCCCCCAACACTGAACCCTGACCCCAAGTACTGTCCACAACCCTGAACCCTGAACTCTGACCCCAAGTACAGTCCCCCAACCCTGAACGCTGAACCCTGACCCCAAGCACAGTCCCCCAATCCTGAACAACTGAACCCTGATAGCAATTACAGTTCCCCAACACTGAACCCTGAACCCTGATCCCAATTACAGTCCCCCAACACTGAACCCTGACCCCAAGTACAGTCCCCCCAGACTGAACCCTGTACTCTGACCCCAAGTACAGTTGCCCAACATTGAACCCTGACCCCTGAACCCCAGTACAGTCCCCCAAACCTGAACCCTGAACTCTGACCCCAAGTGCAGTCATCCAACCCTGAACACTGACCCCTGACCCCAAGTACAGTCCCCCAACCCAGAACCTGTGCCCTAACCCCAAATACAGTCCCCCAACCCTGAACACTGACCCCTGACCCAAAGTATAGACCCCCAACACTAATCCCCGATCCCTGACCCCAAGTTTAGTTCCCCAACCCAGAACCCTGACCCCAAGTACAGTCCCCCAACCCTGAACGCTGAACCCTGACCACAAGTATAGTCCCCCAATCCTGAACAATTGAACCCTGATAGCAATTACAGTCCCCCAACACTGAACCCAGAACCCTGATCCCAATTACAGTCCCCAAACCCTGAACCCTGAAGCCAATCCCCAAGAACAGTCCCCCAACCCTGAACCCTGAACTCTGACACCAAGTACAGTCCCCCAACCCAGAACCCTGAACCCTGACCCCAAGTACAGTCCCCCAACACTGAACCCTGAACTCTGACCCCAAGTACAGTTGCCCAACACTGAACCCTGACCCCTGAACCCCAGTACAGTCCCCCAAACCTGAACCCTGAACTCTGACCCCAAGTGCAGTCATCCAACCCTGAACACTGACCCCTGACCCCAAGTACATTCTCCCAACTCTAATCTCCGATCCCTGACCCCAAGTATAGTCCCCCAACCCAGAACCCTGAACTCTGACCCCAAGTACAGACCCCCAACCCTAAACTCTGACCCTAAGTACAGTCCTACAACCCTGAACCCAAGTACAGTCCCCAAAACCTGAACCCCGAACCCTGACCCCAAGTACAGTCCCCCAACATGAACCCTGAACTCTGACCCAAGGACAGTACCCCAACCCTGACCCCTGACCCCAAGTATAGTCCCCGAACACTGAACCCCGAACCCTGACCCCAAGTACAGTCCCCCAAAAATGCACCCTGAACTCTGACCCCAAGAACCTGAACCCTGAACCCTAAACCCAAGTACAGTCACCCAAACCTGAACACTGACCCCAAGTTTAGTCCCCCAACCCTGAACCCTGAACTCTGACCCCAAGTACAATCCCCCAACCCTGAATCCCTACACCTGACCCCAAGTACAGTCCCCCAACCCTGAACCCTGAACTTTGACCCCAAGAACAGTCCCGCAAACCTGAACCCTGACCCCTAAACCCAAGTACAATCCCCCAACCCTGACCCCTGACCCCAAGTACAGTTCCCCAACTCTGAACGCCGAACCCTGACCCCAAATAAAGTCCCCCAACCCTGAACCCTGACCACTGATCCCAAGTACAGTTCCCCAAACCAGAACCCTGACCCCTGACCCCAAGTACAGTCTCCCAACCCTGACCCCAAATAAAGTCCCCCAACCCTGAACCCTGACCCCAAGTACAGTCCTCCAACACTAAACCCTGATCTCTGACACCAAGTACAGTCCCACAACTCTGAACCCTGACCCCAAATACAGTCCCACAACACTGAACCCTGAACTCTGTTCCCAAGTACAGTCCTCCAACCCTGAACCCTGACCCCTGACCCCAAGTACAGACACCCAACACTGAACCCTGAACTCTGACCCCAAGTACAGTTGCCCAACACTAAACCCTGACCCCTGAACCCCAGTACAGTCCCCCAAACCTGAACCCTGAACTCTGACCCCAAGTGCAGTCATCCAACCCTGAACACTGACCCCTGACCCCAAGTACAGTCCCCCAACCCTGAACACTGACCCCTGACCCCAAGTACAGTCCCCCAACCCTGAACACTGACCCCTGACCCCAAGTACTGTCCCCCAACCCTGAACACTGACCCCTGACCCAAAGTACAGACCCCCAACACGAATCCCCGATCCCTGACCCCAAGTATAGTTCCCCAACCCAGAACCCTGACCCCATGTACAGTCCCCCAATCCTGAACAACTGAACCCTGACCCCAAGTACAGTCCCCCAACCCTCAACTCTGACCCTAAGTACAGTCCTACAACCCTGAACCCAAGTACAGTCCCCAAAACCTGAACCCCGAACCCTGACCCCAAGTACAATCCCCCAACCCTGAACCCTGACCCCTGACCCCAAGTACAGTTCCCCAACACTGAAATCCGAACCCTGACCCCAAGTACAGTCTCCCAACCCTCACCACAAATAAAGTCCCTCAACCCTGAACCCTGACCCCAAGTACAGTCCCCCAACCCTGAACCCTGAGCTCTGACCCCAAGTACAATCCCCCAACCCTGAACCCTGACCCCAAGTACAGTCCCCCAACCCTGAACCCTGACACCAAGTACAGTCCCCAACCCTGATCCCTGACCCCTGAGTCCAAGTACAGTCCCCCAACTCTGAACCCTGACCCCTGACCCCAACTACTGTCCTCCAGCCCTGAACCCTGAACTCTGACCCCAAGTACAGACCCCCAACACTGAACTCTGACCCCAAGTACAATCCCCCAACCCTGAACCCTGACCCTAAGAACAGTCCCCCAATCCTGAACAACTGAACCCTGACCCCGTGTACAGTCCCCCAACCCTGAACCCCGAACCCAGATCCCGAGTACATTCCCCAACCCTGAACCCTGAACTCTGTCTCCAAGTACAGTCCTCCAACCCTGAACCCTGACCCCAAATACAGTCCCCCAACACTGAACCCTGAACTCTGACCCCAAGTACAATCCCCCAACCCTGACCCCTGACCCCAAGTATAGTCCACCAACAGTGAACCCCGAACCCTAACCCCAAGTACAGTCCCCCAACATAAACCCTGAACTCTGACTCCAAGTACAATCACCCAACCCTGAACCCTGACCCCTGACCCCAAGTACAGTCCCCCCACACTGAACCCCGAACCCTGACCCCAAGTACAATCCCCAATACCTGAACCCTGATCCCTAGTACAGTCCCCCAACCCTGACCCCTGACCCCAAATAAAGTTTCCCAACCCTGGACCCTGACCCCAAGTAAAGACCCCCAACACTAAACACTGAACTCTGACCCCAAGTACAGTCCTCCAACCCTGAACCCTGACCCCTGACCCCAAGTACAGTCTCCCAACCCTGACCCCTAATACAGTCCCCCAAATCTGAACCCTGACCCCAAGTACAGTCCCCCAACCCAGAACCCTGACCCCAAGTACAGTCCCACAACACTGAACCCTGAACTCTGACCTCAAGTACAGTACCCCAAATCTGAACACTGAACTATGACGCCAAGTACAGTCCCCCAACCCTGAACCCTGACCCCAAGTACAGTCCCCCAACCCAGAATCCTGAACTCTGACCACAAGTATAGTCCCCCAACCCTGAACCCTGACCCCAAGTACAGTCCCCCAACCCTGAACTCTGAACCCTGACCCCAAGTACAGTCCCCCAACTCTGAACACTGAACCCTGACCCCAAGTACAGTCCCCCAATCCTGAACAACTAAACCCTGACCCCAAGCACAGTCCCTCAACACTGAACCCTGACCCCAAGTACAGTTCCCCAACCCTGAACCCCAAACCCAGATCCCAAGTACATTCCCCAACCCTGTACCCTGAACTCTGACACCAACTACAGTCCCCCAACCATGAACCCTGACCCCAATACAGTCCCCCAACCATGAACGCTGAACCCTGACCCCAAGTACAGTCCCCCAATCCTGAACAACTGAACCCTGATCCCAATTACAGTCCCCAAACCCTGAACCCTGACCCCAAGTGCAATCCCCCAACCCTGAACCCTGACCCCTGACCCCAAGTACAGTCCCCCAACACTGAACCCTGACCCAAGTACTGTCCCCAACCCTGAACCCTGAACTCTGACCCCAAGTACAGTCCCCCAACCCTGAAAGCTGAACCCTGACCCCAAGTACAGTCCCCCAATCCTGAACAACTGAACCCTGATAGCAATTACAGTCCCCCAACACTGAACCCTGACCCCTGATCCCAATTACAGTCCCCAAACCCTGAACCCTGACCCCGAGTACAGTCCCCAAATTCTGAACCCAATCCCCAAGAACAGTCCCCCAACCCTGAACCCTGAACTCTGACACCAAGTACAGTCCGCCAACCCTGAATCCTGACCCCAAGTACAGTCCCCCCAGACTGAACCCTGAACTCTGACCCCAAGTACAGTTGCCCAACATTGAACCCTGACCCCTGAACCCCAGTACAGTCCCCCAAACCTGAACCCTGAACTCTGACCCCAAGTGCAGTCATCCAACCCTGAACACTGACCCCTGACCCCAAGTACAGTCCCCCAACCCTGAAGACTGACCCCTGACCCAAAGTACACTCTCCCAACACTAATCCCCGATCCCTGACCCCAAGTATAGTCCCCCAACCCAGAACCCTGAACTCTGACCCCAAGTACAGACCCCGAACCCTAAAGTCTGACCCTACGTACATTCCTCCAACCCTGAACCCTGACCCCTGAACCCAAGTACAGTCCCCAACACTGAACGCCGAACCCTGACCCCCAAGTACCGTCCCCCAACCCAGAACCCTGACCACTGACCCCAAGTTCAGTCCCCCAACCCTGAACCCTGACCCCAAGTACAGTCCTCCAACCCTGAACCCTGACCCATGACCCCAAGTACAGTCCCCCAACCCAGAACTCTGAGCTCTGACCCCAAGTACAATCCCCCAACCCTGAACCCTGACCCCAAGTACAGTCCCCCAACCCTGAACCCTGACCCCTGACCCCAACTACTGTCCTCCAGCCCTGAACCCAGAACTCTGACCCCAAGTACAATCCTCCAACCCTGAACCCTGACACCAAGTACAGTCCCCCAACCCTGAACCCTGACCCCAAGTACAATACCCCAACACTGAACCCTGAACTCTGACCCCAAGTACAATCCCCCAACCCTGACCCCTGACCCCAAGTATAGTCCCCCAACAGTGAACCCCGAACCCTAACCCCAAGTACAATCCCCCAACATAAACCCTGAACTCAGACTCCAAGTACAATCCCCCAACCCTGAACCCTGAACCCTGATCCCAAGTACAGTCCCCCAACCCTGACCCCTGACCCCAAATATAGTTTCCCAACCCTGGACCCTGACCCCAAGTTCAGTCCCTCAACACTGAACCCTGACCCCAAGTACAGTCCTCCAACCCTGAACCCTGACCCCTGACCCCAAGTACAGTCTCCCAACCCTGACCCCTAATACAGTCCCCCAACTCTGAACCCTGACCCCAAGTACAGTCCCCCAACCCTGAACCCTGACCCCAAGCACAGTCCCTCAACCCTGACCCCAAGTATAGTCCCCCAACAGTGAACCCCGACCCCAGATCCCAAGTACATTCCCCAACCCTGAACCCTGAACTCTGACACCAACTACAGTCCCCCAACACTGATCCCTGACCCCAAGTACAGTCCCCCAATCCTGAACAACTGAACCCTGATCCCAATTACAGTCCCCAAACACTGAACCCTGAACCCTGAACCCAATCCCCAAGAACAGTCCCCCAACCCTGAACCCTGACCCCAAGTACAGTCCCCCAACACTGAACCCTGAACTCTGACCCCAAGTACAATCCCCCAACCCTTACCCCAGACTCCAAGTACAGTCCCCCAACATGAACCCTGAACTCTGTCGCCAAGTACAATCCCACAACCCTGAACCCTGACCCCTGACCCCAAGTACAGTCCCCCCAACACTGAACCCTGACCCCTGATCCCAATTACAGTCCCCCAACACTGAACCCTGACCCCGAGTACAGTCCCCAAATCCTGAACCCAATCCCCAAGAACAGTCCCTCAACCCTGAACCCTGAACTCTGACACCAAGTACAGTCCCCCAACCCTGAACCCTGACCCCAAATAAAGTTTCCCAACCCTGGACCCTGACCCCAAGTGCAGTCCCTCAACCCTGAACCCTGAACTCTGACACCGAGTACATTCTCCCAACTCTGAACCCTGACCCAAAGTAAAGACCCCCAACACTAAACACTGAACTCTGACCCCAAGTACAGTCCTCCAACCCTGAACCCTGACCCCTGACCCCAAGTACAGTCTCCCAACCCTGACCCCTAATACAGTCCCCCAACTCTGAACCCTGACCCCAAGTACAGTCCCACAACACTGAACTCTGACCTCAAGTACAATCCCCCAACCCTGAACCCTGACCCCTGACCCCAAGCACAGTCCCTCAACCCTGAACCCTGACCCCAAATATAGTTTCCCAACCCTGGACCCTGACCCCAAGTACAGTCCCCCAACCCTGAACCCTGAACTCTGACACCAAGTTCAGTCCCTCAACCCTGAACCCTGAACTCTGACACCGAGTACATTCTCCCAACCCTGAACCCTGACCCCAAGTACAGTCCCCCAACCCTGAACCCTGACCCCAAGTACAATACCCCAACACTGAACCCTGAACTCTGACCCCAAGTACAATCCCCCAACCCTGACCCCTGACCCCAAGTATAGTCCCCCAACAGTGAACCCCGAACCCTAACCCCAAGTACAATCCCCCAACATAAACCCTGAACTCAGACTCCAAGTACAATCCCCCAACCCTGAACCCTGACCCCTGACCCCAAGTACAGTCCCCAATACCTGAACCCTGATCCCAAGTACAGTCCCCCAACCCTGACCCCTGACCCCAAATATAGTTTCCCAACCCTGGACCCTGACCCCAGGTTCAGTCCCTCAACACTGAACCCTGACCCCAAGTACAGTCCTCCAACCCTGAACCCTGACCCCTGACCCCAAGTACAGTCTCCCAACCCTGACCCCTAATACAGTCCCCCAACTCTGAACCCTGACCCCAAGTACAGTCCCACAACACTGCACCCTGAACTCTGACGCCAAGTACAATCCCCCAACCCTGAACCCTGACCCCTGACCTCAAGTACAGTCCCCCAACCCTGAACCCTGACCCCAAGCACAGTCCCTCAACCCTGACCCCAAGTATAGTCCCCCAACAGTGAACCCCGACCCCAGATCCCAAGTACATTCCCCAACCCTGAACCCTGAACTCTGACACCAACTACAGTCCCCCAACACTGAACCCTGACCCCAAGTACAGTCCCCCAATCCTGAACAACTGAACCCTGATCCCAATTACAGTCCCCAAACACTGAACCCTGAACCCTGAACCCAATCCCCAAGAACAGTCCCCCAACCCTGAACCCTGAACTCTGACACCAACTACAGTCCCCCAACCCTGAACCCTGACCCCAAGTACAGTCCCCCAACACTGAACCCTGAACTCTGACCCCAAGTACAATCCCCCAACCCTTACCCCAGACTCCAAGTACAGTCCCCCAAACCTGAACCCTGACCCCAAGTATAGTCCCCCAACACTGAACCCTGAACTCTGACGCCAAGTACAATCCCACAACCCTGAACCCTGACCCCTGACCCCAAGTACAGTCCCCCAACACTGAACCCTGACCCCAAGTACTGTCCCCAACACTGAACCCTGAACTCTGACCCCAAGTACAGTCCCCCAACCCTGAACGCTGAACCCTGACCCCAAGTACAGTCCCCCAACACTGAACCCTGAACCCTGATCCCAATTACAGTCCCCCAACACTGAACCCTGACCCCTGATCCCAATTACAGTCCCCAAACCCTGAACCCTGACCCCAAGTACAGTCCCCAAATCCTGAACCCAATCCCCAAGAACAGTCCCCCAACCCTGAACCCTGAACTCTGACACCAAGTACAGTCCGCCAACCCTGAATCCTGACCCCAAGTACAGTCCCCCCAGACTGAACCCTGAACTCTGACCCCAAGTACAGTTGCCCAACACTGAACCCTGACCCCTGAACCCCAGTACAGTCCCCCAAACCTGAACCCTGAACTCTGACCCCAAGTGCAGTCATCCAACCCTAACACTGACCCCTGACCTCAAGTACAGTCCCCCAACCCTGAACCCTGAACTCTGACCCCAAGTACAGTCCCCCAACCCTGAACACTGACCCCTGACCCAAAGTACACTCTCCCAACACTAATCCCCGATCCCTGTCCCCAAGTATAGTTCCCCAACCCAGAACCCTGAACCCAAGTACAGTCCCCCAATCCTGAACAACTGAACCCTGATAGCAATTACAGTCCCCCAACACTGAACCCAGAACCCTGATCCCAATTACAGTCCCCCAACACTGAACCCTGAACCCTGATCCCAATGACAGTCCCCAAACCCTGAACCCTGATCCCAATCCCCAAGAACAGTCCCCCAACCCTGAACACTGAACTCTGACACCAAGTACATTCCGCCAACCCTGAACCCTGACCCCAAGTACAGTCCCCCAACACTGAAACCTGAACTCTGACCCCAAGTACAGTTGCCCAACACTGAACCCTGACACCTGAACCCCAGTACAGTCTCCCAAACCTGAACCCTGAACTCTGACCCCAAGTGCAGTCATCCAACCCTGAACACTGACCCCTGACCCCAAGAACAGTCCCCCAACCCAGAACCTGAGCTCTGACCCCAAGTACAGTCCCCCAACCCTGAAGACTGACCCCTGACCCAAAGTACAGACCCCCAACACTAATCCCCGATCCCTGACCCCAAGTATAGTTCCCCAACCCAGAACCCTGAACCCTGACCCCAAGCACAGACCCCCAACCCTAAACTCTGACCCTAAGTACAGTCCTACAACCCTGAACCCAAGTACAGTCCCCAAAACCTGAACCCCGAACCCTGACCCCAAGTACAGTCCCCCAACATGAACCCTGACCCCAAGTACTGTCCCCAAACACTGAACGCCGAACCCTGACACAAAGTAAAGTCCCACAACCCAGAACCCTGACCCCTGACCCCAAGTACAGTTCCCCAACACTGAACGCCGAACCCTGACCCCAAGTACAGTCTCCCAACCCTGACGCCAAATAAAGTCCCCCAACCCTGAACCCTGACCCCAAGTACAGTCCTCCAACACTAAACCCTGAACTCTGACTCCAAGTACAGTCCCCCAACTCTGAACCCTGATCCCAAATACAGTCCCACAACACTGAACCCTGAACTCTGTTCCCAAGTACAGTCCTCCAACCCTGAACCCTGACCCATGACCCCAAGTACAGTCCCCCAACCCAGAACTCTGAGCTCTGACCCCAAGTACAGTCCCCCAACCCTGAACCCTGACACCAAGTACAGTCCCCCAACCCTGAACCCTGACCCCTGACCCCAACTACTGTCCTCCAGCCCTGAACCCTGAACTCTGACCCCAAGTACAGACCCCCAACACTGAACTCTGACCCCAAGTACAATCCTCCAACCCTGAACCCTGACACCAAGTACAGTCCCCAACCCAGATCCCTGAACCCTGACCCCAAGTACAGTCCCCCAACCCTGAACTCCGAACCCTGATCCCAAGTACAGTCCCCCAACCCTGAACCCTGACCCCAAGTACAGTCCCCAACCCTGAACCCTGACCCCTGACCCCAAGTTTAGACCCCCAACCCTGAACCCTGACCCCAAGTACAGTCCCCCAACCCTGAACCCGAACCCAGATCCCAAGTACATTCCCCAACCCTGAACCCTGAACTCTGACTCCAAGTACAGTCCTCCAACCCTGAACCCTGACCCCAAATACAGTCCCCCAACACTGAACCCTGAACTCTGACCCCAAGTACAATCCCCCAACCCTGACCCCTGACCCCAAGTATAGTCCCCCAACAGTGAACCCCGAACCCTAACCCCAAGTACAGTCCCCCAACATAAACCCCGAACCCTGACCCCAAGTACAATCACCAAAACCTTAACCCTGAACTCTGACACCAATTACAATCTCCAATACCTGAACCCTGATCCCAAGTACAGTCCCCCAACACTGACCCCTGACCCCAAGTACAGTCCCCCAACACTAAACACTGAACTCTGACCCCAAGTACAGTCCTCCAACCCTGAACCCTGACCCCTGACCCCAAGTACAGTCCCCCAACATGAACCCTGAACTCTGACTCCAAGTACAATCCCCCAATCCTGAACCCTGACCCCAAGTACAGTCCACCAACAGTGAACCCCGAACCCTGACCCCAAGTACCGTCCCCCAACCCAGAACCCTGAACTCTGACACCAATTACAATCTCCCAACTCCGAACCCTGACCCCAAGTAAAGTCCCCCAACACTGAACCCTGACCCCTGACCCCAAGTACAGAACCCTAACCCTGAACCCTGACCCCATTACAGTCGTCCAACATTGAACCCTGACCCCTGAACCCAAGTACAAACCTGAAACCCAAACCCTGACCCCAAGTACAGTCACCCAACCCTGAACCCTGACCCCAAGTACAGTCCCTCTAACCCAGAATCCTGAACCCTGACCCCAAGTACAATCCCCAATACCTGAACCCTGACCCCAAGTACAGTCCCCCAACCCTGAGCCCTGACCCCAAGTACAGTCCCCCAACTCTGAACCCTGACCCAAAGTACAGTCCCCCAACACTGAACCCTGAACTCTGATCCCAAGTACAGTCCTCCAACCCTGAACCCTGACCCCTGAGCCCAAGTACAGTCCCCCAATCCTGAACCCTGACCCCAAGTACAGTCCCCAAACCCTGAACAGTGACCCCTGAGCCCAAGTACAGTCCCCCAACACTGACCCCTGACCCCAAGTACAGTCCCCCAACACTAAACACTGAACTCTGACCCCAAGTACAGTCCTCCAACCCTGAACCCTGACCCCTGACCCCAAGTACAGTCCCCCAACATGAACCCTGAACTCTGACTCCAAGTACAATCCCCCAATCCTGAACCCTGACCCCAAGTACAGTCCACCAACAGTGAACCCCGAACCCTGACCCCAAGTACCGTCCCCCAACCCAGAACCCTGAACTCTGACACCAATTACAATCTCCCAACTCCGAACCCTGACCCCAAGTAAAGTCCCCCAACACTGAACCCTGACCCCTGACCCCAAGTACAGAACCCTAACCCTGAACCCTGACCCCATTACAGTCGTCCAACATTGAACCCTGACCCCTGAACCCAAGTACAAACCTGAAACCCAAACCCTGACCCCAAGTACAGTCACCCAACCCTGAACCCTGACCCCAAGTACAGTCCCTCTAACCCAGAATCCTGAACCCTGACCCCAAGTACAATCCCCAATACCTGAACCCTGACCCCAAGTACAGTCCCCCAACCCTGAGCCCTGACCCCAAGTACAGTCCCCCAACTCTGAACCCTGACCCAAAGTACAGTCCCCCAACACTGAACCCTGAACTCTGATCCCAAGTACAGTCCTCCAACCCTGAACCCTGACCCCTGAGCCCAAGTACAGTCCCCCAATCCTGAACCCTGACCCCAAGTACAGTCCCCAAACCCTGAACAGTGACCCCTGAGCCCAAGTACAGTCCCCCAACCCTAAACCCTGGCCCCAAGTACAGTCTCCCAACACTGATCCCCGAACTCTGACCCCAATTACAGTCCCCCAACCCTGAACTTTGACCCCAAGTACAGTCCTCCAACCTTGAACCCTGACCCCTGGACCCAAGTGCAGACCCCAAAACCTGAACCCCAAACCCTGACCCCAAATACAGTCCCCCAAAACTGCACCGTGAACTCTGACCCAAGGACAGTCCCCCAACCCTGACCCCTGACCCCAAGTATAGTCCCCCAAAACTGAACCCCGAACCCTGACCCCAAGTACAGTCCCCCAACCCTCAACCCTGAACTTTGACCCCAAGAACAGTCCCGCAAACCTGGACCCTGACCCCTAAACCCAAGTACAATCCCCCAACCCTGACCCCTGACCCCAAGTATAGTCCCGCAACCCTGAACCCTGACCCCTGACCCCAAGTACAGTCCCCAAACACTGAATGCCGAACCCTGACCCCAAGTACAGTCCCCCAACCCAGAACCCTGACCCCTGACCCCAAGTACAGTCCCCAACATGAACCCTGAACTCTAACCCCAAGTACAATCCCTCAACCCTGAACCCTGACCCCTGACCCCAAGTACAGAACCCTAACCCTGAACCCTGACCCCATTAAAGTCGTCCAACATTGAACCCTGACCCCTGAACCCAAGTACAAACCTGAACCCCAAACCCTGACCCCAAGTACAGTTCCCCAACCCTGAACCCTGACCCCAAGTACAGTCCCCCAATCCTGAACCCTGACCCCAAGTACCGTCTCACAACCCTGAGCCCTGACCCCAAGTACAGTCTCCCAACCCTGACGCCAAGTACAGTCCCCCAACCCTGAACCCTCACCCCAAGTACAGTCCCCCAACACTGTACCCCTAACCCTGACCCCAAGTACAGTCCACCAACAAAGAATCCTTACCCCTGACCTGAAGTACAGACACCCAACACTGAACTCTGACCCCAAGTACAGTCCTCCAACCCTGAACCTTGCCCCTGAACCCAAGTACAGTCCCCCAACACTGAACCCCGAACCTTGACCTCAAGTACAGTCCCTGAAACCTGCACCCTTAACTCTGACCCCAAGTACAGTCCCCCAACCCTGAATCCCTAAATATGACCCCAACTGCAGTCCCCAAACCCCGAACCCTGAACTTTGACCCCAAGAACAGTCCCGCAACCCTGAACCCTGACCCCTAAACCCAAGTACATTCCCCCAATCCTGAACCCTGACCTCAAGTACAGTCCCCCAATCCTGAACCCTGACCCCTGAGTCCAAGTATAGTCCCCCAACCCTGAACCCTGAACCCTGATCCCAAGTACAGTCCCCCAACCCTGACCCCAGACCCCAAATATAGTTCCCCAACCCTGAACCCTGACCCCAAGTACTGTCCCTCAACCCCGAACCCTGACCCCAAATATAGTCCCCCAACCCAAAACCCTGATCCCTGACCCCACGTTCAGACCCCCAAACCTGAACTTTGACCCCAAGTACAGTCCTCCCACCCTGAACCAAAGTACAGTCCCCAAAACCTGAACCACGAACCCTGACCCCAAGTACAGTCCCCCAACATGAACACTGAACTCTGACTCCAAGTACAATCCACCAACCCTGAACCCTGATCCCTGACCCCAAGTACAGTCCCCAAACACTGAACGCAGAACCCTGACCCCAAGTACAGTCCCCCAACATGAACACTGAACTCTGACTCCAAGTACAGTTGCCCAACACTGAACCCTGACCCCTGAACCCCAGTACAGTCCCCCAAACCTGAACCCTGAACTCTGACACCAAGTACAGTCCGCCAACCCTGAATCCTGACCCCAAGTACAGTCCCCCCAGACTGAACCCTGAACTCTGACCCCAAGTACAGTTGCCCAACACTGAACCCTGACCCCTGAACCCCAGTACAGTCCCCCAAACCTGAACTCTGAACTCTGACCCCAAGTGCAGTCATCCAACCCTGAACACTGACCCCTGACCCCAAGTACAGTCCCCCAACCCAGAACCTGAGCTCTAACCCCAAGTACAGTCCCCCAACCCTGAACACTGACCCCTGACCCAAAGTACAGACCCTCAACACTAATCCCCGATCCCTGACCCCATGTACAGTCCCCCAACCCTGAACGCTGAATCCTGACCATAAGTATAGTCCCCCAATCCTGAACAACTGAACCCTGATAGCAATTACAGTCCCCCAACACTGAACCCAGAACCCTGATCCCAATTACAGTCCCCCAAAAATGCACCCTGAACTCTGACCCCAAGAACAGTCCCGCAAACCTGAACCCTGACCCCTAAACCCAAGTACAGTCACCCAAACCTGAACACTGACCCCAAATACAGTCCCCCAACCCTGAACCCCGTCCACTGACCCCAAGTCTAGTCCCCCAACCCTGAACCCAGATCCCAAGTACATTCCCCAACCCTGAACCCTGAACTCTGACCCCAAGTACAATCCCCCAACCCTGAATCCCTACACCTGACCCCAAGTACAGTCCCCCAACCCTGAACCCTGAATTTGACCCCAAGAACAGTCCCGCAAATCTGAACCCTGACCCCTAAACCCAAGTACAATCCCCCAACCCTGACCCCTGACCCCAAGTATAGTCCCCCAACACTGAACGCCGAACCCTGACCCCAAGTACAGTCCCCCAACATGAACCCTGAACTCTGACTCCAATTACAATCCCCAAACCATGAACCCTGACCCCAAGTACAGTTCCCCAACACTGAACGCCGAACCCTGACCCCAAGTACAGTCCCCCAACCCAGAACCCTGACCACTGACCCCAAGTACAGTCTCACAACCCTGACCCCAAATAAAGTCCCCCAACCCTGAACCCTGACCACTGATCCCAAGTACAGTTCCCCAAACCAGAACCCTGAACTCTGACACCAAGTACAGTCCCACAACTCTGAACCCTGACCCCAAATACAGTCCCCCAACACTGAACCCTGAACTCTGTTCCCAAGTACAGTCCTCCAACCCTGAACCCTGACCCCTGACCCCACGTACAGTCCCCCAACCCTGAACCCTGAACTCTGACCCCAAGTACAGACCCCCAACACTGAACTCTGACCCCAAGTACAGTCCCCAACCCTGATCCCTGACCCCTGAGTCCAAGTACAGTCCCCCAAACCTGAACCCTGAACCCTGATCCCAAGGTTAGACCCCCAACCCTGAACCCTGACCCCAAGTACAGTACCCCAACACTGAACCCTGAACCCTGAACTCTGTTCCCAAGTACAGTCCTCCAACCCTGAACCCTGACCCATGACCCCAAGTACAGTCCCCCAACCCAGAACTCTGAGCTCTGACCCCAAGTACAATCCTCCAACCCTGAACCCTGACCCCAAGTACAGTCCCCCAACCCTGAACCCTGACCCCAACTACTGTCCTCCAGCCCTGAACCCTGAACTCTGACCCCAAGTACAGTCCCCCAACCCAGAACTCTGAGCTCTGACCCCAAGTACAATCCTCCAACCCTGAACCCTGACCCCAAGTACAGTCCCCCAACCCTGAACCCTGACCCCAACTACTGTCCTCCAGCCCTGAACCCTGAACTCTGACCCCAAGTACAGACCCCCAACACTGAACTCTGACCCCAAGTACAATCCTCCAACCCTGGACCCTGACACCAAGTACAGTCCCCAACCCAGATCCCTGAACCCTGACCCCAAGTACAGTCCCCCAACCCTGAACTCCGAACCCTGATCCCAAGTACAGTCCCCCAACCCTGAACCCTGACCCCAAGTACAGTCCCCAACCCTGAACCCTGACCCCTGACCCCAAGTTTAGACCCCCAACCCTGAACCCTGACCCCAAGTACAGTTCCCCAAACCTGAACCCCGAACCCTGACCCCAAGTACAATACCCCAACACTGAACCCTGAACCCTGACCCTAAGAACAGTCGCCCAATCCTGAACCCTGACACCTGACCCCAAGTACAGTCCCCAACATGAACCCTGAACTCTAACCCCAAGTACAATCCCTCAACCCTGAACCCTGACCCCTGACCCCAAGTTCAGTCCCGCAACCCAGAACCCAACCAAGTACAGAACCCTAACCCTGAACCCTGACCCCATTAAAGTCGTCCAACATTGAACTCTGACCCCTGAACCCAAGTACAAACCTGAACCCCAAACCCTGACCCCAAGTACAGTTCCCCAACCCTGAACCCTGAACCCTGACCCCAAGTATAGTCCCCCAACCCTATACTCTGACCCCAAGTACAGTCACCCAACCCTGAACCCTGACCCTAAGTACAGTCCCTCTAACCCAGAATCCTGAACCCTGACCCCAAGTAAAATCCCCAATACCTGAACCCTGACCCCAAGTACCGTCTCACAACCCTGAGCCCTGACCCCAAGTACAGTCTCCCAACCCTGACGCCAAGTACAGTCACCCAACCCTGAACCCTGACCCTAAGTACAGTCCCTCTAACCCAGAATCCTGAACCCTGACCCCAAGTAAAATCCCCAATACCTGAACCCTGACCCCAAGTACCGTCTCACAACCCTGAGCCCTGACCCCAAGTACAGTCTCCCAACCCTGACCCCAAGTACAGTCCCCCAACACTGTACCCCTAACCCTGACCCCAAGTACAGTCCACCAACAAAGAATCCTTACCCCTGACCTGAAGTACAGACACCCAACACTGAACTCTGACCCCAAGTACAGTCCTCCAACCCTGAACCTTGCCCCTGAACCCAAGTACAGTCCCCCAACACTGAACCCCGAACCTTGACCTCAAGTACAGTCCCCGAAACCTGCACCCTTAACTCTGACCCCAAGTACAGTCCCCCAACCCTGAATCCCTAAATATGACCCCAACTGCAGTCCCCAAACCCCGAACCCTGAACTTTGACCCCAAGAACAGTCCCGCAACCCTGAACCCTGACCCCTAAACCCAAGTACAGTCCCCCAATCCTGAACCCTGACCCCTGAGTCCAAGTATAGTCCCCCAACCCTGAACCCTGAACCCTGATCCCAAGTACAGTCCCCCAACCCTGACCCCAGACCCCAAATATAGTTCCCCAACCCTGAACCCTGACCTCAACTACTGTCCCTCAACCCCGAACCCTGACCCCAAATATAGTCCCCCAACCCAAAACCCTGATCCCTGACCCCACGTTCAGACCCCCAAACCTGAACTTTGACCCCAAGTACAGTCCTCCAACCCTGAAACAAAGTACAGTCCCCAAAACCTGAACCACGAACCCTGACCCCAAGTACAGTCCCCCAACATGAACACTGAACTCTGACTCCAAGTACAGTCCACCAACCCTGAACCCTGATCCCTGACCCCAAGTACAGTCCCCAAACACTGAACGCCGAACCCTGACCCCAAGTACAGTCCCCCAACATGAACACTGAACTCTGACTCCAAGTACAGTCCGCCAACCCTGAATCCTGACCCCAAGTACAGTCCCCCCAGACTGAACACTGAACTCTGACCCCAAGTACAGTTGCCCAACACTGAACCCTGACCCCTGAACCCCAGTACAGTCCCCCAAACCTGAACCCTGAACTCTGACCCCAAGTGCAGTCATCCAACCCTGAACACTGACCCCTGACCCCAAGTACAGTCCCCCAACCCAGAACCTGAGCTCTAACCCCAAGTACAGTCCCCCAACCCTGAACACTGACCCCTGACCCAAAGTACAGACCCCCAACACTAATCCCCGATCCCTGACCCCAAGTATAGTCCCCCAACCAAAACCCTGATCCCTGACCCCAAGTACAGACCCCCAACCCTAAACTCTGACCCTAAGTACAGTCCTACAACCCTGAACCCAAGTACAGTCCCCAAAACCTGAACCCCGAACCCTGACCCCAAGTACAGTCCCCTAACATGAACTCTGACTCCAAGTACAATCCCCAAACCCTGAACCCTGACCCCTGACCCCAAGTACAGTCCCCCAACCCAGAACGCTGACCACTGACCCCAAGTACAGTCTCCCAACCCTGACCCCAAGTACAGTCCCCCAACCCTGAACCCTGACCCCAAGTACAGTCCCCAACCCTGAACCCTGACCCCAAGTTTAGACCCCCAACCCTGAACCCTGACCCCAAGTACAGTCCCCCAACCCTGAACCCTGACCCCAAGTACAGACCTCCAACACTGAACCCTGAACTGTGACACCAAGTACAGTCCCCCAACACTGAACCCTGACCCCTGATCCCAATTACAGTCCCCCAACCCTGAACCCTGACCCCAAGTACAGTCCCCAACCCTGAACCCTGACCCCAAGTTTAGACCCCCAACCCTGAACCCTGACCCCAAGTACATTCCCCAACCCTGAACCCTGAACTCTGACCCCAAGTACAGTCCCCCAACCCTGAACCCTGACCCCAAATACAGTCCCCCAACACTGATCCCTGAACTCTGACCCCAAGTACAATCCCCCAACCCTGAACCCTGACCCCAAGTACAGTCTCCCAACACTGAACCCCGAACCCTGACCCCAAGTACAATCCCCAATACCTGAACCCTGATCCCAAGTACAGTCCCCCAACCCTGACCCCTGACCCCAAATATAGTTTCCCAACCCTGAACCCTGAACTCTGACACCGAGTACATTCTCCCAACTCTGAACCCTGACCCAAAGTAAAGTCCCCCAACACTAAACACTGAACCCTGATCCCAAGTACAGTCCCACAAAACAGAACCCTGAACTCTGACCCCAAATACAGTCCCCCAACCCTGAATCCCTAAACCTGACCCCAAGTATAGTCACCCAACCCTGAACCCTGACCCCTGGACCCAAGTGCAGACCCAAAAACCTGAACCCCAAACCCTGACCCCAAATACAGTCCCCCAAAACTGCACCGTGAACTCTGACCCAAGGACAGTCCCCCAACCCTGACCCCAAGTATAGTCCCCCAAAACTGAACCCCGAACCCTGACCCCAAGAACAGTCCCGCAAACCTGAACCCTGACCTCTAAACCCAAGTATAGTCCCCCAACCCTGAAACCTGACCCCAAGTACTGTCCCCCAACCCTGAACCCTGAACTTTGACCCCAAGAACAGTCCCGCAAACCTGGACCCTGACCCCTAAACCCAAGTACAATCCCCCAACCCTGACGCCTGACCCCAAGTATAGTCCCCGAACACTGAACCCAGAACCCTGACCCCAAGTACAGTCCCCCAACACTGAACCCTGAACTCTAACCCCAAGTACAATCCCCCAACCCTGAACCCTGACCCCTGACCCCAAGTATAGTCCCCGAAAACTGAACCCCGAACCCTGACCCCAAGTACAGTCCCCCAACCCTCAACCCTGAACTTTGACCCCAAGAACAGTCCCGCAAACCTGGACCCTGACCCCTAAACCCAAGTACAATCCCCCAACCCTGACCCCTGACCCCAAGTATAGTCCCGCAACCCTGAACCCTGACCCCTGACCCCAAGTACAGTCCCCAAACACTGAATGCCGAACCCTGACCCCAAGTACAGTCCCCCAACCCAGAACCCTGACCCCTGACCCCAAGTACAGTCCCCAACATGAACCCTGAACTCTAACCCCAAGTACAATCCCTCAACCCTGAACCCTGACCCCTGACCCCAAGTACAGAACCCTAACCCTGAACCCTGACCCCATTAAAGTCGTCCAACATTGAACCCTGACCCCTGAACCCAAGTACAAACCTGAACCCCAAACCCTGACCCCAAGTACAGTTCCCCAACCCTGAACCCTGACCCCAAGTACAGTCCCCCAATCCTGAACCCTGACCCCAAGTACCGTCTCACAACCCTGAGCCCTGACCCCAAGTACAGTCTCCCAACCCTGACGCCAAGTACAGTCCCCCAACCCTGAACCCTCACCCCAAGTACAGTCCCCCAACACTGTACCCCTAACCCTGACCCCAAGTACAGTCCACCAACAAAGAATCCTTACCCCTGACCTGAAGTACAGACACCCAACACTGAACTCTGACCCCAAGTACAGTCCTCCAACCCTGAACCTTGCCCCTGAACCCAAGTACAGTCCCCCAACACTGAACCCCGAACCTTGACCTCAAGTACAGTCCCTGAAACCTGCACCCTTAACTCTGACCCCAAGTACAGTCCCCCAACCCTGAATCCCTAAATATGACCCCAACTGCAGTCCCCAAACCCCGAACCCTGAACTTTGACCCCAAGAACAGTCCCGCAACCCTGAACCCTGACCCCTAAACCCAAGTACATTCCCCCAATCCTGAACCCTGACCTCAAGTACAGTCCCCCAATCCTGAACCCTGACCCCTGAGTCCAAGTATAGTCCCCCAACCCTGAACCCTGAACCCTGATCCCAAGTACAGTCCCCCAACCCTGACCCCAGACCCCAAATATAGTTCCCCAACCCTGAACCCTGACCCCAAGTACTGTCCCTCAACCCCGAACCCTGACCCCAAATATAGTCCCCCAACCCAAAACCCTGATCCCTGACCCCACGTTCAGACCCCCAAACCTGAACTTTGACCCCAAGTACAGTCCTCCCACCCTGAACCAAAGTACAGTCCCCAAAACCTGAACCACGAACCCTGACCCCAAGTACAGTCCCCCAACATGAACACTGAACTCTGACTCCAAGTACAATCCACCAACCCTGAACCCTGATCCCTGACCCCAAGTACAGTCCCCAAACACTGAACGCAGAACCCTGACCCCAAGTACAGTCCCCCAACATGAACACTGAACTCTGACTCCAAGTACAGTTGCCCAACACTGAACCCTGACCCCTGAACCCCAGTACAGTCCCCCAAACCTGAACCCTGAACTCTGACACCAAGTACAGTCCGCCAACCCTGAATCCTGACCCCAAGTACAGTCCCCCCAGACTGAACCCTGAACTCTGACCCCAAGTACAGTTGCCCAACACTGAACCCTGACCCCTGAACCCAAGTACAGTCCCCCAACCCAGAACCTGAGCTCTAACCCCAAGTACAGTCCCCCAAACCTGAACTCTGAACTCTGACCCCAAGTGCAGTCATCCAACCCTGAACACTGACCCCTGACCCCAAGTACAGTCCCCCAACCCAGAACCTGAGCTCTAACCCCAAGTACAGTCCCCCAACCCTGAACACTGACCCCTGACCCAAAGTACAGACCCTCAACACTAATCCCCGATCCCTGACCCCATGTACAGTCCCCCAACCCTGAACGCTGAATCCTGACCATAAGTATAGTCCCCCAATCCTGAACAACTGAACCCTGATAGCAATTACAGTCCCCCAACACTGAACCCAGAACCCTGATCCCAATTACAGTCCCCCAAAAATGCACCCTGAACTCTGACCCCAAGAACAGTCCCGCAAACCTGAACCCTGACCCCTAAACCCAAGTACAGTCACCCAAACCTGAACACTGACCCCAAATACAGTCCCCCAACCCTGAACCCCGTCCACTGACCCCAAGTCTAGTCCCCCAACCCTGAACCCAGATCCCAAGTACATTCCCCAACCCTGAACCCTGAACTCTGACCCCAAGTACAATCCCCCAACCCTGAATCCCTACACCTGACCCCAAGTACAGTCCCCCAACCCTGAACCCTGAATTTGACCCCAAGAACAGTCCCGCAAATCTGAACCCTGACCCCTAAACCCAAGTACAATCCCCCAACCCTGACCCCTGACCCCAAGTATAGTCCCCCAACACTGAACGCCGAACCCTGACCCCAAGTACAGTCCCCCAACATGAACCCTGAACTCTGACTCCAATTACAATCCCCAAACCATGAACCCTGACCCCAAGTACAGTTCCCCAACACTGAACGCCGAACCCTGACCCCAAGTACAGTCCCCCAACCCAGAACCCTGACCACTGACCCCAAGTACAGTCTCACAACCCTGACCCCAAATAAAGTCCCCCAACCCTGAACCCTGACCACTGATCCCAAGTACAGTTCCCCAAACCAGAACCCTGAACTCTGACACCAAGTACAGTCCCACAACTCTGAACCCTGACCCCAAATACAGTCCCCCAACACTGAACCCTGAACTCTGTTCCCAAGTACAGTCCTCCAACCCTGAACCCTGACCCCTGACCCCACGTACAGTCCCCCAACCCTGAACCCTGAACTCTGACCCCAAGTACAGACCCCCAACACTGAACTCTGACCCCAAGTACAGTCCCCAACCCTGATCCCTGACCCCTGAGTCCAAGTACAGTCCCCCAAACCTGAACCCTGAACCCTGATCCCAAGGTTAGACCCCCAACCCTGAACCCTGACCCCAAGTACAGTACCCCAACACTGAACCCTGAACCCTGAACTCTGTTCCCAAGTACAGTCCTCCAACCCTGAACCCTGACCCATGACCCCAAGTACAGTCCCCCAACCCAGAACTCTGAGCTCTGACCCCAAGTACAATCCTCCAACCCTGAACCCTGACCCCAAGTACAGTCCCCCAACCCTGAACCCTGACCCCAACTACTGTCCTCCAGCCCTGAACCCTGAACTCTGACCCCAAGTACAGTCCCCCAACCCAGAACTCTGAGCTCTGACCCCAAGTACAATCCTCCAACCCTGAACCCTGACCCCAAGTACAGTCCCCCAACCCTGAACCCTGACCCCAACTACTGTCCTCCAGCCCTGAACCCTGAACTCTGACCCCAAGTACAGACCCCCAACACTGAACTCTGACCCCAAGTACAATCCTCCAACCCTGGACCCTGACACCAAGTACAGTCCCCAACCCAGATCCCTGAACCCTGACCCCAAGTACAGTCCCCCAACCCTGAACTCCGAACCCTGATCCCAAGTACAGTCCCCCAACCCTGAACCCTGACCCCAAGTACAGTCCCCAACCCTGAACCCTGACCCCTGACCCCAAGTTTAGACCCCCAACCCTGAACCCTGACCCCAAGTACAGTTCCCCAAACCTGAACCCCGAACCCTGACCCCAAGTACAATACCCCAACACTGAACCCTGAACCCTGACCCTAAGAACAGTCGCCCAATCCTGAACCCTGACACCTGACCCCAAGTACAGTCCCCAACATGAACCCTGAACTCTAACCCCAAGTACAATCCCTCAACCCTGAACCCTGACCCCTGACCCCAAGTTCAGTCCCGCAACCCAGAACCCAACCAAGTACAGAACCCTAACCCTGAACCCTGACCCCATTAAAGTCGTCCAACATTGAACCCTGACCCCTGAACCCAAGTACAAACCTGAACCCCAAACCCTGACCCCAAGTACAGTTCCCCAACCCTGAACCCTGAACCCTGACCCCAAGTATAGTCCCCCAACCCTATACTCTGACCCCAAGTACAGTCACCCAACCCTGAACCCTGACCCTAAGTACAGTCCCTCTAACCCAGAATCCTGAACCCTGACCCCAAGTAAAATCCCCAATACCTGAACCCTGACCCCAAGTACCGTCTCACAACCCTGAGCCCTGACCCCAAGTACAGTCTCCCAACCCTGACGCCAAGTACAGTCACCCAACCCTGAACCCTGACCCTAAGTACAGTCCCTCTAACCCAGAATCCTGAACCCTGACCCCAAGTAAAATCCCCAATACCTGAACCCTGACCCCAAGTACCGTCTCACAACCCTGAGCCCTGACCCCAAGTACAGTCTCCCAACCCTGACCCCAAGTACAGTCCCCCAACACTGTACCCCTAACCCTGACCCCAAGTACAGTCCACCAACAAAGAATCCTTACCCCTGACCTGAAGTACAGACACCCAACACTGAACTCTGACCCCAAGTACAGTCCTCCAACCCTGAACCTTGCCCCTGAACCCAAGTACAGTCCCCCAACACTGAACCCCGAACCTTGACCTCAAGTACAGTCCCCGAAACCTGCACCCTTAACTCTGACCCCAAGTACAGTCCCCCAACCCTGAATCCCTAAATATGACCCCAACTGCAGTCCCCAAACCCCGAACCCTGAACTTTGACCCCAAGAACAGTCCCGCAACCCTGAACCCTGACCCCTAAACCCAAGTACAGTCCCCCAATCCTGAACCCTGACCCCTGAGTCCAAGTATAGTCCCCCAACCCTGAACCCTGAACCCTGATCCCAAGTACAGTCCCCCAACCCTGACCCCAGACCCCAAATATAGTTCCCCAACCCTGAACCCTGACCTCAACTACTGTCCCTCAACCCCGAACCCTGACCCCAAATATAGTCCCCCAACCCAAAACCCTGATCCCTGACCCCACGTTCAGACCCCCAAACCTGAACTTTGACCCCAAGTACAGTCCTCCAACCCTGAAACAAAGTACAGTCCCCAAAACCTGAACCACGAACCCTGACCCCAAGTACAGTCCCCCAACATGAACACTGAACTCTGACTCCAAGTACAGTCCACCAACCCTGAACCCTGATCCCTGACCCCAAGTACAGTCCCCAAACACTGAACGCCGAACCCTGACCCCAAGTACAGTCCCCCAACATGAACACTGAACTCTGACTCCAAGTACAGTCCGCCAACCCTGAATCCTGACCCCAAGTACAGTCCCCCCAGACTGAACACTGAACTCTGACCCCAAGTACAGTTGCCCAACACTGAACCCTGACCCCTGAACCCCAGTACAGTCCCCCAAACCTGAACCCTGAACTCTGACCCCAAGTGCAGTCATCCAACCCTGAACACTGACCCCTGACCCCAAGTACAGTCCCCCAACCCAGAACCTGAGCTCTAACCCCAAGTACAGTCCCCCAACCCTGAACACTGACCCCTGACCCAAAGTACAGACCCCCAACACTAATCCCCGATCCCTGACCCCAAGTATAGTCCCCCAACCAAAACCCTGATCCCTGACCCCAAGTACAGACCCCCAACCCTAAACTCTGACCCTAAGTACAGTCCTACAACCCTGAACCCAAGTACAGTCCCCAAAACCTGAACCCCGAACCCTGACCCCAAGTACAGTCCCCTAACATGAACTCTGACTCCAAGTACAATCCCCAAACCCTGAACCCTGACCCCTGACCCCAAGTACAGTCCCCCAACCCAGAACGCTGACCACTGACCCCAAGTACAGTCTCCCAACCCTGACCCCAAGTACAGTCCCCCAACCCTGAACCCTGACCCCAAGTACAGTCCCCAACCCTGAACCCTGACCCCAAGTTTAGACCCCCAACCCTGAACCCTGACCCCAAGTACAGTCCCCCAACCCTGAACCCTGACCCCAAGTACAGACCTCCAACACTGAACCCTGAACTGTGACACCAAGTACAGTCCCCCAACACTGAACCCTGACCCCTGATCCCAATTACAGTCCCCCAACCCTGAACCCTGACCCCAAGTACAGTCCCCAACCCTGAACCCTGACCCCAAGTTTAGACCCCCAACCCTGAACCCTGACCCCAAGTACATTCCCCAACCCTGAACCCTGAACTCTGACCCCAAGTACAGTCCCCCAACCCTGAACCCTGACCCCAAATACAGTCCCCCAACACTGATCCCTGAACTCTGACCCCAAGTACAATCCCCCAACCCTGAACCCTGACCCCAAGTACAGTCTCCCAACACTGAACCCCGAACCCTGACCCCAAGTACAATCCCCAATACCTGAACCCTGATCCCAAGTACAGTCCCCCAACCCTGACCCCTGACCCCAAATATAGTTTCCCAACCCTGAACCCTGAACTCTGACACCGAGTACATTCTCCCAACTCTGAACCCTGACCCAAAGTAAAGTCCCCCAACACTAAACACTGAACCCTGATCCCAAGTACAGTCCCACAAAACAGAACCCTGAACTCTGACCCCAAATACAGTCCCCCAACCCTGAATCCCTAAACCTGACCCCAAGTATAGTCACCCAACCCTGAACCCTGACCCCTGGACCCAAGTGCAGACCCAAAAACCTGAACCCCAAACCCTGACCCCAAATACAGTCCCCCAAAACTGCACCGTGAACTCTGACCCAAGGACAGTCCCCCAACCCTGACCCCAAGTATAGTCCCCCAAAACTGAACCCCGAAGCCTGACCCCAAGAACAGTCCCGCAAACCTGAACCCTGACCTCTAAACCCAAGTATAGTCCCCCAACCCTGAAACCTGACCCCAAGTACTGTCCCCCAACCCTGAACCCTGAACTTTGACCCCAAGAACAGTCCCGCAAACCTGGACCCTGACCCCTAAACCCAAGTACAATCCCCCAACCCTGACCCCTGACCCCAAGTATAGTCCCCGAACACTGAACCCAGAACCCTGACCCCAAGTACAGTCCCCCAACACTGAACCCTGAACTCTAACCCCAAGTACAATCCCCCAACCCTGAACCCTGACCCCTGACCCCAAGTATAGTCCCCGAAAACTGAACCCCGAACCCTGACCCCAAGTACAGTCCCCCAACCCAGAACCCTGACCCCTGACCCCAAGTACAGTCCCCAACATGAACCCTAAACTCTAACCCCAAGTACAATCCCTCAACCCTGAACCCTGACACCTGACCCCAAGTACAGTTCCCCAACCCTGAACCCTGAACCCTGACCCCAAGTATAGTCCCCCAACCCTATACTCTGACCCCAAGTACAGTCACCCAACCCTGAACCCTGACCCTAAGTACAGTCCCTCTTACCCAGAATCCTGAACCCTGACCCCAAGTAAAATCCCCAATACCTGAACCCTGACCCCAAGTACAGTCCCCCAACCCTTTCCCCTGAACCCAAGTACAGTCTCCCAGCCATGAATCCGGAACACTGACCTCAAGTACAATCCCCAACCCTGAACCCTGAACCCTGACCCCAAGTAAAGTCCCCAAGCCTGATTCCTGACCCCTGACCCCAAGCACAGTTCCCCAACCCTGAACCCTGACCCCAATACAGTCTGCCAACCCTGAAACCGGAACCCTGACCCCAAGTACAGTCACCTAACCCTGAACCCTGACCCCAAGTACAGTCCCCTAACGCTGAACCCTGTCTCCTGACCCCAAATACAGTCCCTCAAACCCTGAACCCCGAACTCTGAAACCAAGTACAGTCGGCAACCCTGAACCCTGACCCCAAGTATAGTCCCCCAACCCTATACTCTGACCCCAAGTACAGTCCCCCAACCCTGAACCCTGAACCCTGACCCCTAGTATAGTCCCCCAACCCTATAATCTGACCCCAAGTACAGTCCCCCAACCCTGAACCCTGACCCCAAGTACAGAACCCCAAGCCTGAACTCTGACCCCATTACAGTCGTCCAACATTGAACCCTGACCGCTGAAGCCAAGTGCAGTCCCCCAAACTTGAACCCTGAACCCTGACCCCAAGTACTGTTCCCCAACACTGAACCCTGACGGCAAGTTTAGTCCCCCAACCCTATACTCTGATCCCAAGTACAGTCCCCCAACCCTGAACCCTGACCCCAATTCCAGTCCCCTAACACTGAACCCTGACCCATGACCCCAAGTACAGTCCCTCTAACCCTGAACTCTGACCCCAAGTACAGTCCCACAACCCGGAACCCTGAACCCAAGTATAGTCTCCCAACCCTGAAACCCGAACACTGACCTCAAGTACAGTCCCCCAACCCTGAACCCTGACCCCAAGTACAGTCCCCCAACCCTGAACCCTGACCCCAAGTACAGTCCCACAATCCTGAGCCCTGACCCCAAGTACAGTCTCCCAACCCTGAACCCTGACCCCAAGTACAATCCCCAATCCCTGAACCCTGACCCCATGTACAGTCCCCCAATCCTGAACCCTGACCCCAAGTACAGTCCCCCATCCCTGAACCCTGACCCCAAGTACAGTCCCCCAACCCAGACCCCTGACCCCAAATATAGTTCCCCAATCCTGAACCCTGAGCCCTGACCCCAAGTACAGTCCCCCAACACTCAACCCCGAACCCTGACCCCCAGTATAGTCCCCCAAACCAAAACTCTGATCCCTGACCCCAAGTACAGACCCTCAACCCTGAACCCTGACCCCAAGTAAAGTCCCCAAGCTTGATTCCTGACCCCTGACCCCAAGTACAGTTCCCCAACCCTGAACGCTGAACCCTGACCCCAAGTATAGTCCCCCAACCCTATACTCTGACCCCAAGTACAGTCCCAAAACCCTGAACCCTGACCCCAAGGACAGTCCCCCAACCCTGAATCCCTAAACCTGACCCCAACTGCAGTCCCCAACCCTGAACCCTGAACTTTGAAACCAAGAACAGTCCCGCAACACTGAACCCTGACCC
The DNA here is from genome assembly GCA_037974335.1 of Prionace glauca. NCBI lineage: Eukaryota > Metazoa > Chordata > Chondrichthyes > Carcharhiniformes > Carcharhinidae > Prionace > Prionace glauca. The sequence continues at coordinate 133,159 of JBBMRE010000130.1, read as the reverse complement.
CTAAACCCAAGTACAGTCCCCCAACCCTAAACCCTGAAGCCTGATCCCAAGTACAGTTCCCCAACCCTGAACCCTGAACCCTGACCCCAAGTACAGTCCCCCAATCCTGAACAACTGAACCCTCCCCCAAGTACAGTCCGCGAACCCTGAACCCTGACCCCAAGTACAGTCCCCGAACCCTGAGCTCTGACCCCAAGTACAGATCCTCAACCCTGAACTCTGACCCCTTGTACAGAACTCCCAACCTGAACCAAAGTACAGTCCCCAAAACCTGAAACACGAACCCCAACCCCAACTACAGTCTACCAACATGACACCTGAACTCTGACTCCAAGTACAATTCCCCAACCCTGAACCCTGACCCCAAGTACAGTCCTCAAACACTGAACGCCGAACCCTGACCCCAAGTACATTCCCCAACCCTGAACCCTGACCCCTGACCCCAAGTACAGTCCCCAACATGAACCCTGAACTCTAACCCCAAGTACAATCCCCCAACCCTGAACCCTGAACTCTGACCCCATTACAGTTGTCCAACATTGAACCCTGACCCAGGAACCCAAGTACAGTCCCCCCAACCTGAACCCTGAACCCTGACCCCAAGTATAGTTCCCCAACCCTATACTCTGACCCCAAGTACAGTCTCCCAACCCTGAACCCTGACCCCAAGTATAGTCCCTCTAATCCAGAACCCTGAACCCTGACCCCAAGTAAAATCCCCAATCCTGAACCCTGACCCCAAGTACCGTCTCACAACCCTGAGCCCTGACCCCAAGTACAGTCTCCCAACCCTGAACCCTGACGCCAAGTACAGTCCCCCAAACCTGAACCCTCACCCCAAGTACAGTCCCCCAACACTGTACCACTAACCCTTACCCCAAGTACAGTCCCCCAACACTGTACCACTAACCCTTACCCCAAGTACAGTCCACCAACACAGAATCCTTAACCCTGACCCGAAGTACAGACACCCAACCCTGAACTCTGACCCCAAGTACAGTCCTCCAACCATGAACCTTGCCCCTGAACCCAAGTACAGTCCCCCAACATTGAACCCCGAACCTTGACCTCAAGTACAGTCCCCCAAACCTGCACCCTGAACTCTGACCCCAAGTAGAGTCCCCCAACCCAGAACCCTGACCCCAAATACAGTCCCCCAACTCTGAATCCCTAATCCTGACCCCAACTGCAGTCCCCCAACCCTGAACCCTGAACTTTGACACCAACAACAGTCCCGCAACCCTGACCCCTGACCCCAAGTACAGTTCCCCAACCCTGAACCCTGACCCAAATACAGTCTGCCATCCCTGAAACCGGAACCCTGACCCCAAGTACAGTCACCTAACCCTGAAGCCTGCCCCCAAGTCCAGTCCCCTAACACTGAACCCTGACCCCTGACCCCAAGTACAGTCCCTCTAACCCTGAACTCTGAACTCTGAACCCAGGTACAGTCCCCCATTCCTGAACCCTGACCCCTGAGTCCAAGTACAGTCCACCAACCCTGAACCCTGAACTCTGATCCCAAGTACAGTCCCCCAACCCTGAACCCTGAACTCTGACCCCGAGTACAGTCCTGCAACCCTGAACACCGAATCCTGATCCCAAGTACAGTCACCCAACCCAGAACCCTGACCCCTGACCCCAAGTACAGTCCCCCAACCCCGAACCCTAACCCCAAGTACAGTCCCCGAACCCAAAACCCTGAGCCCTGACCCAAGTACAGACCCCCAACTCTTAACTCTGACCCCGTACAGTCCTCCCACCCTGAACACAAGTACAGTCCCCAAAACCTGAACCACGAACCCAAACCCCAAGTACAGTCCCCCAACATGAACCCTGAACTCTGACTCCAAGTACAATCCCCCAACCCTGAACCCTGACCCCTGACCCCAAGTACAGTCCCCAAACATTGAACGCCGAACCCTGACCCCAAGTACAGTCGCCCAACCCAATACCCTGACCCCAGACCCCAAGTACAGTCCCCCAACCCAGAACCCTGACCCCTGACCCCAAGTACAGTCCCATAACATGAACCCTGAACACTAACACCAAGTATAGTCCCCCAATCCTGAACCCTGATCCCAAGTACAGTCCCCCAACCCTGAACCCTGACCCCAAGTACAGTGCCCCAATCCTGAACCCTGATCCCAAGTACAGTCCCCCAATCCTGAACCCTGACCCCAAGTACAGTCCCCCAACACTGAACCCTGAAGCCTGACCCCAAGTACAGTTCCCCAACCCTGAACCCTGAACCCTGACCCCAAGTACAGTCCCCCAATCCTGAACAACTGAACCCTGACCAAGTACAGTCCGTGAACCCTGAACCCTGACCCCAAGTACAGTCCACGAACCCTGAGCTCTGACCCCAAGTACAGACCCCAACCCTGAACCCTGACCCCAAGTACAGTCCCCCAACACTCAACCCCGAACCCTGACCCCCAGTATAGTCCCCCAACCCAAAACTCTGATCCCTGACCACAAGTACAGACCCTCAACCCTGAACTCTGACCCCTTGTACAGAACTCCCAACCTGAACCAAAGTACAGTCCCCAAAACCTGAACCACGAACCCTGACCCCAAGTACAGTCTACCAACATGACACCTGAACTCTGACTCCAAGTACAATTCCCCAAACCTGAAACCTGACGCCTGACCCCAAGTACAGTCCCCAAACACTGAACGCCGAATCCTGACCCCAAGTACAGTCCCCCAACCCAGAACCCTGACCCCTGACCCCAAGTACAGTCCCCAACATGAACCCTGAACTCTAACCCCAAGTACAATCCCACAACCCTGAACCCTGAACCCTGACCCCATTACAGTCGTCCAAAATTGAACCCTGACCCTGGAACACAAGTACAGTCCCCCCAACCTGAACCCTGAACCCTGACCCCAAGTACAGTTCCCCAACCCTATACTCTGACCCCAAGTACAGTCTCCCAACCCTGAACCCTGACCCCAAGTATAGTCCCTCTAACCCAGAACCCTGAAACCTGACCCCAAGTAAAATCCCCAATACCTGAACCCTGACCCCAAGTACAGTCCCCCAATCCTGAACCCTGACCCCAAGTACCGTCTCACAACCCTGAGCCCTGACCCCGAGTACAGTATCCCAACCCTGAACCCTGACGCCAAGTACAGTCCCCGAAACCTGAACACTCATCCCAAGTACAGTCCCCCAACACTGTACCCCTAACCCTGACCCCAAGTACAGTCCACCAACACAGAATCCTTACCCCTGACCCGAAGTACAGACACCCAACCCTGAACTCTGACCCCAAGTACAGTCCTCCAACCCTGAACATTGCCCCTGAACCCAAGTACAGTCCCCCAACACTGAACCCCGAACCTTGACCTCAAGTACAGTCCCCCAAACCTGCACCCTGAACTCTGACCCCAAGTACAGTCCCCCAACCCTGAATCCCTAAATATGACCCCAACTGCAGTCCCCCAACCCTGAACTTTGACCCCAAGAACAGTCCCGCAACCCTGAACCCTGAACCCTAAACCCAAGTACAGTCCCCCAATCCTGAACCCTGACCCCAAGTACAGTCCCCCAATCCTGAACCCTGACCCCTGAGTCCAAGTACAGTCCTCCAACCCTGAACACAGAAGCCTGATCCCAAGTACAGTCCCCCAACCCTGACCCCTGAGCCCAAATATAGTTCCCTAACCCTGAAGCCTGACCCCAAGTACAGTACCCCAACCCTGAACCCTGAACCCTGAACCCTGACCCCAAGTACAGTCCCCCAATCCTGAACAACAGAACCCTGACCCCAAGTACAGTCCCCCAACCCTGAGCTCTGACCCCAAGTACAGTCCCCCAACCCTGAACCCTTATCCATGACCCCAAAACAGTCCCCCAACACTGAACCCTGATCCCTGACCCCAAGTACAGACCCCCAAACCTGAACTTTGACCCCAAGTACAACCTCCCACCCTGAACCAAAGTACAGTACCCAAAACCTGAACCACGAACCCTAACCCCAAGTACAGACCCCCAACATGAACCCTGAACTCTGACTCCAAGTACAGTCCCCCAACCCAGATCCCTGACCCCTGACCCCAAGTACATTCCCCCAACATGAACCCTGAACTCTAACCCCAAGTACAAACCCCCAACCCTGAACCCTGGCCCCTGACCCCAAGTACAGTCCCCCAACACTGAACCCCGAACTCTGACCCCAAGTACACTCCCTCAACCCTGAACCCTGACCCCAAGTACAGTTCCCCCAACCCTGAACCCTGAACCCTGACCCCAAGTACAGTTGCCCAACACTGAACCCTGACCCCTGAACACAAGTACAGTCCCCCAGAACAGTGACCCCTGACCCCAAGTACAGAACCCTAACCCTGAAATCTGACCCCATTACAGTCGTCCAACATTGAACCCTGACCCCTGAACCCAAGTACAGTCCCCCAAACCTGAACCCCAATCCCTGACCCCAAGTACAGTTCCCCAACCCTGAACCCTGACCCCAAGTACAGTCACCCAACCCTGAACCCTGAACCCTGACCACAAGTAAAGTCCCCAAGCCTGATTCCTGACCCCTGACCCCAAGTACAGTTCCCCAACCCTGAACCCTGACCCCAATACAGTCTGCCAACCCTGAAACCGGAACCCTGACCCCAAGTCCAGTCCCCTAACACTGAACCCTGACCCCTGACCCCAAGTACAGTCCCTCTAACCCTGAACTCTGAACTCTGAATCCAGGTACAGTCCCCCAATCCTGAACCCTGACCCCTGACCCCAAGTACAGTCCCCAAACATTGAACGCCGAACCCTGACTCCAAGTACAGTCCCCAACATGAACCCTGAACTCTAACCCCAAGTACAATCCCCCAACCCTGAACCCTGACCCCTGATCCCAAGTACAATCCCCCAACCCTGAAGCCTGACCCCAAATACAGTCCCCCCAACCTGAACCCTGAACCCTGACCCCAAGTACAGTTCCCCAACCCTGAACCCTGACCCCAAGTACAGTCCCTCTAACCCTGAACTCTGAACTCTGAATCCAGGTACAGTCCCCCAATCCTGAACCCTGACCCCTGACCCCAAGTACAGTCCCCAAACATTGAACGCCGAACCCTGACTCCAAGTACAGTCCCCAACATGAACCCTGAACTCTAACCCCAAGTACAATCCCCCAACCCTGAACCCTGACCCCTGATCCCAAGTACAATCCCCCAACCCTGAAGCCTGACCCCAAATACAGTCCCCCCAACCTGAACCCTGAACCCTGACCCCAAGTACAGTTCCCCAACCCTGAACCCTGACCCCAAGTACCGTCTCACAACCCTGAGCCCTGACCCCAAGTACAGTATCCCAACCCTGAACCCTGACGCCAAGTACAGTCCCCCAAACCTGAACCCTCAGCCCAAGTACAGTCCCCCAACACTGTACCCCTAACCCTGACCCCAAGTACAGTCCACCAACACAGAATCCTTACCCCTGACCCGAAGTACAGACACCCAACCCTGAACTCTGACCCCAAGTACAGTCCTCCAACCCTGAACCTTGCCCCTGAACCCAAGTACAGTCCCCCAACACTGAACCCCGAACCTTGACCTCAAGTACAGTCCCCCAAACCTGCACCCTGAACTCTGACCCCAACTGCAGTCCCCCAACCCTGAACCCTGAACTTTGACCCCAAGAAAAGTCCCGCAACCCTGAACCCTGAACCCTAAACCCAAGTACAGTCCCCCAATCCTGAACCCTGACCCCAAGTACAGTCCCCCAATCCTGAACCCTGACCCCTGAGTCCAAGTACAGTCCCCCAACCCTGAACACAGAACCCTGATCCCAAGTACAGTCCCCCAACCCTGACCCCTGAGCCCAAATATAGTTCCCTAACCCTGAAGCCTGACCCCAAGTACAGTACCCCAACCCTGAACCCTGAACCCTGACCCCAAGTACAGTCCCCCAATCCTGAACAACAGAACCCTGACCCCAAGTACAGTCCCCCAACATGAACCCTGAACTCTGACTCCAAGTACAGTCCCCCAACCCAGATCCCTGACCCCTGACCCCAAGTACATTCCCCCAACATGAACCCTGAACTCTAACCCCAAGTACAAACTCCCAACCCTGAACCCTGACCGCTGGCCCCAAGTACAGTTGCCCAACACTGAACCCTGACCCCTGAACACAAGTACAGTCCCCCAGAACAGTGACCCCTGACCCCAAGTACAGAACCCTAACCCTGAAATCTGACCCCATTACAGTCGTCCAACATTGAACCCTGACCCCTGAACCCAAGTACAGTCCCCCAAACCTGAACCCCAAACCCTGACCCCAAGTACAGTCCCACAACCCAAAACCCTGAGCCCTGACCCCAAGTACAGACCCCCAACTCTTAACTCTGACCCCAAGTACAGTCCTCCCACCCTGAACCCAAGTACAGTCCCCAAAACCTGAACCACGAACCCTGACCCCAAGTACAGTCCCCCAAGATGTACCCTGAACTCTGACTCCAAGTACAATCCCCCAACCCTGAACCCTGACCCTTGACCCCAAGTACAGTCCCCAAACATTGAACGCCGAACCCTGACCCCAAGTACAGTCCCCCAACCCAATACCCTGACCCCTGACCCCAAGTACAGTCCCATAAAATGAACCCTGAACACTAACACCAATTATAGTGCCCCAACCCTGAACCCTGACCCCAAGTACAGTCCCCCAACACTGAACCCTGATCCCAAGTACAGTCTCCGAATCCTGAACACTGAACCCTGACCCCAAGTACAGTCCCCCAACCCTGAACCCTGAACTCTGATACCAAGTACAGTCCCCCAACCCTGAACCCTGACCCCAAGTACAGTCCCCCAACGGCAGAACCCTGAACCCTGACCCCAAGTACAGTCCTCCAACATTGAACCCTGACCCCTGAACCCAACTACAGTCCCCCAAACCTGAACCCAGAAACCTGACACCAAGTACAGTTCCCCAACACTGAACCCTGAACCCTCACCCCAAGTATAGTCTCCCAACCCTATACTCTGACCCCAAGAACAGTCACCCAACCCTGAACCCTGAACCCAAGTACAGTCTACCAGCCATGAATCCGGAACACTGACCTCAAGTACAGTCCCCAACCCTGAACCCTGAACCCTGACCCCAAGTATAGTCCCCCAACCCTGAACCCTGACCCCAAGTCCAGTTCCCTAAAGCTAAACCCTGACCCCTAACCCCAAGTACAATCCCTCTAACCCAGAACCCTGAACCCTGACCCCAAGTACCGACTCACAACCCTGAGCACTGACCCCAAGTACAGTCTCCCAACCCTGAACCCTGACGCCAAGTACAGTCCCCCAACCCTGAACCCTCACCCCAAGTAAAGTGCCCCAACACTGTACCCCTGACCCTGACCCCAAGTACAGTCCACCAACACAGAATCCTGACCCCTGACCCGAAGTACAGACTCCCAACACTGAACCCCGAACCCTGACCTCAAGTACAGTCCCCCAAACCTGCACCCTGAACTCTGACCCCAAGTAGAGTCCCCCAACCCTGATCGCTGACCCCAAGAACAGTCCCCCAAACCTGAATCCCTAAACCTGACCCCCAACTGCAGTCCCCCAAACCTGAACCCTGAACTTTGACCCCATGAACAGTCCCGCAACCCTGAACCCTGACCCCTAAACCCAAGTACAGTCACCCAATCCTGTACCCTGACCCCAAGTACAGTCCAGCAATCCTGAACCCTGACCACAAGTACCGTCCCCCAACCCTGAACCCTGAACTCTGACCCCGAGTACAGTCCTGCAACCCTGAACACCGAACCCTGATCCTAAGTACAGTCACCCAACCCAGAACCCTGACCCCTGACCACAAGTACAGTCCGCCATCACTCATCCCCGAACCCTAACCCCAAGTACAGTCCCACAACCCAAAACCCTGAGCCCTGACCCCAAGTACAGACTCTTAACTCTGACCCCAAGTACAGTCCCCAAACACTGAACGCCGAACCCTGACCCCAAGTACAGTTCCACAACCATGAACCCTGAACCCAAGTACAGTCTCCCAACCATGAATCCCAAACACTGACCTCAAGTACAGTTCCCAACCCTGAACCCTGAACCCTGACCCCAAGTAAAGTCCCCAAGTCTGATTCCTGACCCCTGACTCCAAGAACAGTTCCCCAACCATGAACCCTGACCCCAAGTATAGTCCCCCAACCCTATACTCTGACCCCAAGTACAGTCACCCAACCCTGAACCCTGAACCCTGACCCCAAGTAAAGTCCCCAAGCCTGATTCTTGACCCCTGACCCCAAGTACAGTCCCCCAACCCTGAACTCTGACCCCAAGTACAGTCCCCAAACCCTGACCCCTGACCCCAAGTACAGTCCCCCAACATGAACCCTGAACTCTGACACCAACTACAGTCCCCCAACCCTGAACCCTGACCCCAAGTACAGTCCCCCAGCACTGAACCCTGAACTCTGATCCCAAGTACAGAACCCTAAGCCTGAACTCTGACCCCATTACAGTCGTCCAACATTGAACCCTGACCACTGAACACAAGTACAGTCCCCCAAACCTGAACCCTGAACCCAAGTACAGTCCCCCAACCCAGAACCATGACCCCTGACGCTAAGTACAGAACCCTCACCCTGAACTCTGACCCCAAGTACAGTCCTCCAAACCTGAACCCCGAACCCTGACCCCAAGTATAGTTCCCCAACCCTGAACCCTGACCCTAAGTATAGTCCCCCAACCCTATACTCTGACCCCAAGTACAGTCACACAACCATGAATCCCGAACACTGACCTCAAGTACAGTCCCCAACACTGAACCCTGAACCCTGACCCCAAGTAAAGTCCCCAAGCCTCATTCCTGACCCCTGACCCCAAGAACAGTTCCCCAACCATGAACCCTGACCCCAAGTATAGTCCCCCAACCCTATAATCTGACCCCAACTACAGTCCCCCAACCCTGAACCCTGACCCCAATACAGTCTGCCAACCCTGAAACCGGAACCCAGACCCCAAGTACAGTCACATAACCCTGAACCCTGACCCCAAGTCCAGTCCCCAACATGAACCCTGAACTCTAACCCCAAGTACAATCCCCCAACCCTGAACCCTGACCCCTGATCCCAAGTACAATCCCCCAACCCTGAAGCCTGACCCCAAATACAGTCCCCCCAACCTGAACCCTGAACCCTGACCCCAAGTACAGTTCCCCAACCCTGAACCCTGACCCCAAGTACCGTCTCACAACCCTGAGCCCTGACCCCAAGTACAGTATCCCAACCCTGAACCCTGACGCCAAGTACAGTCCCCCAAACCTGAACCCTCAGCCCAAGTACAGTCCCCCAACACTGTACCCCTAACCCTGACCCCAAGTACAGTCCACCAACACAGAATCCTTACCCCTGACCCGAAGTACAGACACCCAACCCTGAACTCTGACCCCAAGTACAGTCCTCCAACCCTGAACCTTGCCCCTGAACCCAAGTACAGTCCCCCAACACTGAACCCCGAACCTTGACCTCAAGTACAGTCCCCCAAACCTGCACCCTGAACTCTGACCCCAACTGCAGTCCCCCAACCCTGAACCCTGAACTTTGACCCCAAGAAAAGTCCCGCAACCCTGAACCCTGAACCCTAAACCCAAGTACAGTCCCCCAATCCTGAACCCTGACCCCAAGTACAGTCCCCCAATCCTGAACCCTGACCCCTGAGTCCAAGTACAGTCCCCCAACCCTGAACACAGAACCCTGATCCCAAGTACAGTCCCCCAACCCTGACCCCTGAGCCCAAATATAGTTCCCTAACCCTGAAGCCTGACCCCAAGTACAGTACCCCAACCCTGAACCCTGAACCCTGACCCCAAGTACAGTCCCCCAATCCTGAACAACAGAACCCTGACCCCAAGTACAGTCCCCCAACATGAACCCTGAACTCTGACTCCAAGTACAGTCCCCCAACCCAGATCCCTGACCCCTGACCCCAAGTACATTCCCCCAACATGAACCCTGAACTCTAACCCCAAGTACAAACTCCCAACCCTGAACCCTGACCGCTGGCCCCAAGTACAGTTGCCCAACACTGAACCCTGACCCCTGAACACAAGTACAGTCCCCCAGAACAGTGACCCCTGACCCCAAGTACAGAACCCTAACCCTGAAATCTGACCCCATTACAGTCGTCCAACATTGAACCCTGACCCCTGAACCCAAGTACAGTCCCCCAAACCTGAACCCCAAACCCTGACCCCAAGTACAGTCCCACAACCCAAAACCCTGAGCCCTGACCCCAAGTACAGACCCCCAACTCTTAACTCTGACCCCAAGTACAGTCCTCCCACCCTGAACCCAAGTACAGTCCCCAAAACCTGAACCACGAACCCTGACCCCAAGTACAGTCCCCCAAGATGTACCCTGAACTCTGACTCCAAGTACAATCCCCCAACCCTGAACCCTGACCCTTGACCCCAAGTACAGTCCCCAAACATTGAACGCCGAACCCTGACCCCAAGTACAGTCCCCCAACCCAATACCCTGACCCCTGACCCCAAGTACAGTCCCATAAAATGAACCCTGAACACTAACACCAATTATAGTGCCCCAACCCTGAACCCTGACCCCAAGTACAGTCCCCCAACACTGAACCCTGATCCCAAGTACAGTCTCCGAATCCTGAACACTGAACCCTGACCCCAAGTACAGTCCCCCAACCCTGAACCCTGAACTCTGATACCAAGTACAGTCCCCCAACCCTGAACCCTGACCCCAAGTACAGTCCCCCAACGGCAGAACCCTGAACCCTGACCCCAAGTACAGTCCTCCAACATTGAACCCTGACCCCTGAACCCAACTACAGTCCCCCAAACCTGAACCCAGAAACCTGACACCAAGTACAGTTCCCCAACACTGAACCCTGAACCCTCACCCCAAGTATAGTCTCCCAACCCTATACTCTGACCCCAAGAACAGTCACCCAACCCTGAACCCTGAACCCAAGTACAGTCTACCAGCCATGAATCCGGAACACTGACCTCAAGTACAGTCCCCAACCCTGAACCCTGAACCCTGACCCCAAGTATAGTCCCCCAACCCTGAACCCTGACCCCAAGTCCAGTTCCCTAAAGCTAAACCCTGACCCCTAACCCCAAGTACAATCCCTCTAACCCAGAACCCTGAACCCTGACCCCAAGTACCGACTCACAACCCTGAGCACTGACCCCAAGTACAGTCTCCCAACCCTGAACCCTGACGCCAAGTACAGTCCCCCAACCCTGAACCCTCACCCCAAGTAAAGTGCCCCAACACTGTACCCCTGACCCTGACCCCAAGTACAGTCCACCAACACAGAATCCTGACCCCTGACCCGAAGTACAGACTCCCAACACTGAACCCCGAACCCTGACCTCAAGTACAGTCCCCCAAACCTGCACCCTGAACTCTGACCCCAAGTAGAGTCCCCCAACCCTGATCGCTGACCCCAAGAACAGTCCCCCAAACCTGAATCCCTAAACCTGACCCCCAACTGCAGTCCCCCAAACCTGAACCCTGAACTTTGACCCCATGAACAGTCCCGCAACCCTGAACCCTGACCCCTAAACCCAAGTACAGTCACCCAATCCTGTACCCTGACCCCAAGTACAGTCCAGCAATCCTGAACCCTGACCACAAGTACCGTCCCCCAACCCTGAACCCTGAACTCTGACCCCGAGTACAGTCCTGCAACCCTGAACACCGAACCCTGATCCTAAGTACAGTCACCCAACCCAGAACCCTGACCCCTGACCACAAGTACAGTCCGCCATCACTCATCCCCGAACCCTAACCCCAAGTACAGTCCCACAACCCAAAACCCTGAGCCCTGACCCCAAGTACAGACTCTTAACTCTGACCCCAAGTACAGTCCCCAAACACTGAACGCCGAACCCTGACCCCAAGTACAGTTCCACAACCATGAACCCTGAACCCAAGTACAGTCTCCCAACCATGAATCCCAAACACTGACCTCAAGTACAGTTCCCAACCCTGAACCCTGAACCCTGACCCCAAGTAAAGTCCCCAAGTCTGATTCCTGACCCCTGACTCCAAGAACAGTTCCCCAACCATGAACCCTGACCCCAAGTATAGTCCCCCAACCCTATACTCTGACCCCAAGTACAGTCACCCAACCCTGAACCCTGAACCCTGACCCCAAGTAAAGTCCCCAAGCCTGATTCTTGACCCCTGACCCCAAGTACAGTCCCCCAACCCTGAACTCTGACCCCAAGTACAGTCCCCAAACCCTGACCCCTGACCCCAAGTACAGTCCCCCAACATGAACCCTGAACTCTGACACCAACTACAGTCCCCCAACCCTGAACCCTGACCCCAAGTACAGTCCCCCAGCACTGAACCCTGAACTCTGATCCCAAGTACAGAACCCTAAGCCTGAACTCTGACCCCATTACAGTCGTCCAACATTGAACCCTGACCACTGAACACAAGTACAGTCCCCCAAACCTGAACCCTGAACCCAAGTACAGTCCCCCAACCCAGAACCATGACCCCTGACGCTAAGTACAGAACCCTCACCCTGAACTCTGACCCCAAGTACAGTCCTCCAAACCTGAACCCCGAACCCTGACCCCAAGTATAGTTCCCCAACCCTGAACCCTGACCCTAAGTATAGTCCCCCAACCCTATACTCTGACCCCAAGTACAGTCACACAACCATGAATCCCGAACACTGACCTCAAGTACAGTCCCCAACACTGAACCCTGAACCCTGACCCCAAGTAAAGTCCCCAAGCCTCATTCCTGACCCCTGACCCCAAGAACAGTTCCCCAACCATGAACCCTGACCCCAAGTATAGTCCCCCAACCCTATAATCTGACCCCAACTACAGTCCCCCAACCCTGAACCCTGACCCCAATACAGTCTGCCAACCCTGAAACCGGAACCCAGACCCCAAGTACAGTCACATAACCCTGAACCCTGACCCCAAGTCCAGTCCCCTAACGCTAAACCCTGACCCCAAGTACAGTCCCTCTAACCCTGAACCCTGAAATCTGACCCCAAGTACAGTCCCCCAACCATTTCCCCCGAACCCAAGTACAGTCTCCCAACCCTGAATCCCGAACACTGACCTCAAGTACAGTCCCCCAACCCTGAACCCTGACCCCAGGTAAAGACCCCAAGCCTGATTCCTGACCCCTGACCCCAAGTACAGTTCACCAACCCTGAACCCTGACCCCAAGTATAGTCCCCCAACCCTATACTCTGAACCCATGTACAGTCCCGCAACCCTGAACCCTGACCCCTAAACCCAAGTACAGTCCCCCAATCCTGAACCCTGACCCCAAGTACAGACCCCCAATCCTGAACCCTGACCACAAGTACCGTCCCCCAACCCTGATCCCTGACCCCAAGTATAGTTCCCCAACCCTGATCCCTGAACCCTGACCCCAAGTACAGTCCCCCAACACTGAACCCTGAAGTCTGACACCAACTATAGTCCCCCAACCCTGAACCCTGAACTTTGATCCCAAGTACAGAACTAACCCTGAACCCTGACCCCAAGTATAGTCCCCCAACCCTATACTCTGACCGCAAGTACAGTCACCCAACCCTGAACCCTGAACCCTGACCCCAAGTATAGTCCCCCAACCATGAATCCCGAACACTGACCTCAAGTACAGTCCCCGACCCTGAACCCTGACCCACTGACCCCAAGTACAGTTCCCCAAGCCTCATTCCTGACCCCTACCCCAAGTACAGTTCCCCAACCCTGAACCCTGAACCCTGACCCCAAGTAAAGTCCCCATGCCTGATTCCTGAACCCTGACCCCAATACAGTCTGCCATCCCTGAAACCGGAACCCTGACCCCAAGTACAATCACCTAACCCTGAACCCTGACCCCAAGTCCAGTCCCCTAACACTGAACCCTGACCCCTGACCCCAAGTACAGTGTCTCTAACCCTGAACCCTGAACTCTGAACCCAAGTACAGTCCCCCAATCCTGAACCCTGACCCCTGAGTCCAAGTACAGTCCACCAACCCTGAACCCTGAACTCTGATCCCAAGTACAGTCCCCAGTCTTGAACAACTGACCCCTGACCCCAAGTACAGTGTCTCTAACCCTGAACCCTGAACTCTGAACCCAAGTACAGTCCCCCAATCCTGAACCCTGACCCCTGAGTCCAAGTACCGTCCCCCAACCCTGAACCCTGAACTCTGACCCCGAGTACAGTCCTGCAACCCTGAACACCGAACCCTGATCCCAAGTACAGTCACCTAACCCAGAACCCTGACCCCAAGTACAACCCCCCAACCCTGAGCTCTGACCCCAAGTACAGTCCCCCAACACTCGTCCCCGGACCCTAACCCCAAGTACAGTCCCCCAACCCAAACCCCTGAGCCCTGACCCCAAGTACAGACCCCCAACTCTTAACTCTGACCCCAAGTACAGTCCTCCCACCCTGAACACAAGTAGAGTTCCCAAAACCTGAACCACGAACCCTGACCCCAAGTACAGTCCCCCAGCATGAACCCTGAACTCTGACTCCAAGTACAATCCCCCAACCCTGAATCCTGACCCCAAACATTGAACGCCGAACCCTGACCCCAAGTACAGTCCCCCAAACCAATACCCTGATCCCGGACCCCAAGTACAGACCCCAATCCAGAACCCTGACCCCTGACCCCAAGTACACTCCCCCAACATGAACCCTGACCCCAAGTACAGTCCCCCAACCCTGAACGCTGACCCCTGACCCCAATTACAGTCTACCAACACTGAACCCTGAGCCCAAGTACAGTCCCCCAACCCTGAACCCTGACCCCAAGTACAGTCCCCCAACCCTGAACCCTGAACCCTGACCCCAAGTACAGTCCCCCAAACCTGAACCCTGACCCCAAGTACTGTCCCCCAACCCAGAATCCTGACCCCTGACCTCAAGTACAGAACCCTAACCCTGATCCTTGACCGCTGATTCCAAGTACAGTCCCCCTGAAACCTGAACCCTGACCCCAAGTACAGTCCTCCAACATTGAACCCTGACCCCTGAACCCAAGTACTGTCCCCCAAACCTGAACCCAGAAACCTGACCCCAAGTACAGTTCCCCAACACTGAACCCTGAACCCTGACCCCAAGTATAGTCTCCCAACCCTATACTCTGACCCCAAGAACAGTCACCCAACCCTGAACCCAAGTACAGTCTCCCAGCCATGAATCCGGAACACTGACCTCAAGTACAATCCCCAACCCTGAACCCTGACCCCAAGTAAAGTCCCCAAGCCTCATTCCTGACCCCTGACCCAAAGAACAGTTCCCCAACCCAGAACCCTGAACCCTGACCCCAAGTCCAGTCCCCTAAAGCTAAACCCTGAACCCTGACCCCAAGTACAATCCCCAATCCCTGAACCCTGACCCCAAGTACAGTCCCCCAATCCTGAACCCTGACCCCAAGTACCATCTCATAACCCTGAGCCCTGACCCCAAGTACAGTCTCCCAACCCTGAACCCTGACCCCAAGTACAGTCCCCCAACACTGAACCCCTAAACGTGACCCCAAGTACAGTCTCCCAACCCTGAACCCTGACGCCAAGTACAGTCCCCCAACCCTGAACCCTCACCCCAAGTACAGTCCCCCAACACTGTACCCCTAACCCTGACCCCAAGTACAGTCCACCAACACAGAATCCTGACCCCTGACCCAACCCTGAACTCTGACCCCAGGTACACTCCTCCAACCCTGAACCTTGCCCCTGAACCCAAGTACAGTCCCCCAACACTGAACCCCGAACCCTGACCTCAAGTACAGTCCCCCAAACCTGCACCCTGAACTCGGATCCCAAGTAGAGTCCCCAACCCTGATCCCTGATCCCAAGTACAGTCCCCCAACCCTGAATCCCTAAACCTGACCCCAACTGCAGTACCCCAAACCTGAACCCTGAACTTTGACCCCAAGAACAGTCCCGCAACACTGAACCCTGACCCCAAGTACAGTCCCGCAATCCTGAACCCTGACCACAAGTACCGTCCCCCAACCCTAATCCCTGACCCCTGAGCCCAAGTACAGTCCCCCAACCCTGATCCCTAACCCTTGAGCCCAAGTACAGTCCCCCAACCCTGATCCCTAACCCTTGAGCCCAAGTACAGTCCCCCAATCCTGAACAACTGAACCCTGACCCCAAGTACAGTCCCCCAACCCTGAACGCTGAACTCTGACCCCGAGTACAGTCCTGCAACCCTGAACACCGAACCCTGATCCGAAGTACAGTCACCCAACCCAGAATCCCGAACCCTGACCCCAAGTACAGTCCCACAACCCAAAACCCTGAGCCCTGACCCCAAGTACAGACCCCCAACTCTTAACTCTGACCCCAAGTACAGTCCTCCCACCCTAAACACAAGTACAGTCCCCAAAACCTGAACCACGAACCCTAACCCCAAGTACAGTCCCCCAACATGAACCCTGACCCCAAGTACTGTCCCCAAACACTGAACGCCGAACCCTGACACAAAGTAAAGTCCCACAACCCAGAACCCTGACCCCTGACCCCAAGTACAGTCCCCCAATCCAGAACCCTGACCCCTGACCCCAAGTACAGTCCCCAAAACCTGAACCACGAACCCTAACCCCAAACCTGAACCCCGAACCCTGACCCCAAGTACAGTTCCCCAACACTGAACCCTGAACCCTGACCCCAAGTATAGTCTCCCAACCCTATACTCTGACCCCAAGAACAGTCACCCAACCCTGAACCCTGAACCCAAGTACAGTCTACCAGCCATGAATCCGGAACACTGACCTCAAGTACAGTCCCCAACCCTGAACCCTGAACCCTGACCCCAAGTATAGTCCCCCAACCCTGAACCCTGACCCCAAGTCCAGTTCCCTAAAGCTAAACCCTGACCCCTAACCCCAAGTACAGTCCCTCTAACCCAGAACCCTGAACCCTGACCCCAAGTACCGACTCACAACCCTGAGCACTGACCCCAAGTACAGTCTCCCAACCCTGAACCCTGACGCCAAGTACAGTCCCCCAACCCTGAACCCTCACCCCAAGTAAAGTCCCCCAACACTGTACCCCTAACCCTGACCCCAAGTACAGTCCACCAACACAGAATCCTGACCCCTGACCCGAAGTACAGACTCCCAACACTGAACCCCGAACCCTGACCTCAAGTACAGTCCCCCAAACCTGCACCCTGAACTCTGACCCCAAGTAGAGTCCCCCAACCCTGATCGCTGACCCCAAGTACAGTCCCCCAAACCTGAATCCCTAAACCTGACCCCCAACTGCAGTCCCCCAAACCTGAACCCTGAACTTTGACCCCATGAACAGTCCCGCAACCCTGAACCCTGACCCCTAAACCCAAGTACAGTCACCCAATCCTGTACCCTGACCCCAAGTACAGTCCAGCAATCCTGAACCCTGACCACAAGTACAGTCCCCCAACCCTGATCCCTGACCCCTGTCCCCAAGTACAGTCCCCCAACCCTGAACCCTGAACTCTGACCCCGAGTACAGTCCTGCAACCCTGAACACCGAACCCTGATCCTAAGTACAGTCACCCAACCCAGAACCCTGACCCCTGACCACAAGTACAGTCCGCCATCACTCATCCCCGAACCCTAACCCCAAGTACAGTCCCAAAACCCTGAGCCCTGACCCCAAGTACAGACTCTTAACTCTGACCCCAAGTACAGTCCCCAAAACCTGAACCACGAACCCTAACCCCAAGTACAGTCCCCCAACATGAACCCTGAACTCTGACTCCAAGTACAATCCACCAACCCTGAACCGTGACCCCAGGTACAGTCCCCAAACACTGAACGCCGAACCCTGACCCCAAGTACAGTTCCCCAACCCTGAACCCTGACCCCAAGTATAGTCCCCCAACCCTATACTCTGACGCCAAGTACAGTCACACAACCATGAACCCTGAACCCAAGTACAGTCTCCCAACCATGAATCCCGAACACTGACCTCAAGTACAGTTCCCAACCCTGAACCCTGAACCCTGACCCCAAGTAAAGTCCCCAAGTCTGATTCCTGACCCCTGACCCCAAGAACAGTTCCCCAACCATGAACCCTGACCCCAAGTATAGTCCCCCAACCCTATACTCTGACCCCAAGTACAGTCACCCAACCCTGAACCCTGAACCCTGACCCCAAGTAAAGTCCCCAAGCCTGATTCCTGACCCCTGACCCCAAGTACAGTCCCCCAACCCTGAACCCTGAACTCTGACCCCAAGTACAGTCCCCAAACCCTGACCCCTGACCCCAAGTACAGTCCCCCAACATGAACCCTGAACTCTGACACCAACTACAGTCCCCCAACCCTGAACCCTGACCCCAAGTACAGTCCCCCAGCACTGAACCCTGAACTCTGATCCCAAGTACAGAACCCTAACCCTGAACTCTGACCCCATTACAGTCGTCCAACATTGAACCCTGACCACTGAACACAAGTACAGTCCCCCAAACCTGAACCCTGAACCCAAGTACAGTCCCCCAACCCAGAACCCTGACCCCTGACGCTATGTACAGAACCCTCACCCTGAACTCTGACCCCAAGTACAGTCCCCCAAACCTGAACCCCGAACCCTGACCCCAAGTACAGTTCCCCAACCATGAACCCTGACCCCAAGTATAGTCCCCCAACCCTATACTCTGACCCCAAGTACAGTCACACAACCATGAACCCTGAACCCAAGTACAGTCTCCCAACCATGAATCCCGAACACTGACCTCAAGTACAGTCCCCAACACTGAACCCTGAACCCTGACCCCAAGTAAAGTCCCCAAGCCTCATTCCTGACCCCTGACCCCAAGAACAGTTCCCCAACCATGAACCCTGACCCCAAGTATAGTCCCCCAACCCTATAATCTGACCCCAAGTACAGTCCCCCAACCCTGAACCCTAACCCCAATACAGTCTGCCAACCCTGAAACCGGAACCCAGACCCCAAGTCCAGTCCCCTAACGCTAAACCCTGACCCCAAGTACAGTCCCTCTAACCCTGAACCCTGAAATCTGAACCCAAGTACAGTCCCACAACCCTGAACCCAGACCCCAAGTACAGTCCCCCAACCATTTCCCCCGAACCCAAGTACAGTCTCCCAACCCTGAATCCCGAACACTGACCTCAAGTATAGACCCCAAGCCTGATTCCTGACCCCTGACCCCAAGTACAGTTCCCCAATCCTGAACCCTGACCCCAAGTATAGTCCCCCAACCCTGAACCCTGACCCCAAGTCCAGTCCCCTAAAGCTAAACCCTGACCCCTGACCCCAAGTACAGTCCCTCTAACCCAGAACCCTGAACCCTGACCCCAAGTACTATCCCCAATCCCTGAACCCTGACCCCAAGTACAGTCCCCCAATCCTGAACCCTGACCCCAAGTACCGTCTCATAACCCTGAGCCCTGACCCCAAGTACAGTCTCCCAACCCTGAACCCTGACGCCAAGTACAGTCCCCCAACCCTGAACCCTCACCCCAAGTACAGTCCCCCAACACTGAACCCCTAAACGTGACCCCAAGTACAGTCTCCCAACCCTGAACCCTGACGCCAAGTACAGTCCCCCAACCCTGAACCCTCACCCCAAGTACAGTCCCCCACTGTACCCCTAACCCTGACCCCAAGTACAGTCCACCAACACAGAATCCTGACCCCTGACCCGAAGTACAGACACCCAACCCTGAACTCTGACCCCAAGTACACTCCTCCAACCCTGAACCTTGCCCCTGAACCCAAGTACAGTCCCCCAACACTGAACCTCGAACCCTGACCTCAAGTACAGTCCCCCAAACCTGCACCCTGAACTCTGACCCCAAGTAGAGTCCGCAACCCTGATCCCTGACCCCAAGTACAGTCCCCCAACCCTGAATCCCTAAACCTGACCCCAACTGCAGTCCCCCAAACCTGAACCCTGAAGTTTGACCCCAAGAACAGTCCCGCAATCCTGAACCCTGACCACAAGTACCGTCCCCCAACGCTGATCCCTGACCCCTGACCCCAAGTATAGTCCCCCAACCCTGATCCCTGACCCCTGAGCCCAAGTACAGTCCCCCAACCCTGAACAACTGAACACTGACCCCAAGTACAGTCCCCCAACCCTGAACCCTGACCCCTGACCCCAAGTACAGTCCCCCAACATGAACCCTGAACTCTGACACCAACTACAGTCCCCCAACCCTGAATCCTGAACTCTGATCCCAAGTACAGAACTAACCCTGAACTCTGACCCCATTACAGTCGTCCAACATTGAACCCTGACCACTGAACACAAGTACAGTCCCCCAAACCTGAATCTGACCCCAAGTACAGTCCCCCAACCCAGAACCCTGACCACTGACCTTAAGTACAGAACCCTCACCCTGAATTCTGACCCCAAGTACAGTCCCCCAAACCTGAACCCCGAACCTTCAACCCAAGTACAGTTACCCAACCCTGAACCCTGACCCCAAGTATAGTCCCCCAACCCTATACTCTGACCCCAAGTACAGTCACACAACCATGAACCCTGAACCCTGAACCCAAGTACAGTCTCCCAACCATGAATCCCGAACACTGAACTCAAGAACAGTCCCCAATCCTAAACCCTGAACCCTGACCCCAAGTAAAGTCCCCAAGCCTCATTCCTGACCCCTGACCCAAAGAACAGTTCCCCAACCCTGAACCCTGAACCCTGACCCCAAGTATAGTCCCCCAACCCTGAACCCTGACCCCAAGTCCAGTCCCTAAAGCTAAACCCTGACCCCTGACCCCAAGTACAGTCCCTCTAACCCTGAACCCTGACCCCAAGTATAGTCCCCCAACCCTGAACCCTGACCCCAAGTAATGTCCCCAAGCCTCATTCCTGACCCCTGACCCAAAGAACAGTTCCCCAACCCTGAACCCTGACCCCAAGTATAGTCCCCCAACCCTGAACCCTGACCCCAAGTCCAGTCCCCTAAAGCTAAACCCTGACCCCTGACCCCAAGTACAGTCCCTCTAACCCTGAACCCTGAACCCTGACCCCAAGTATAATCCCCCAACCCTGAACCCTGACCCCAAGTCCAGTCCCCTAAAGCTAAACCCTGACCCCTGACCCCAAGTACAGTCCCTCTAACCCAGAACCCTGAACCCTGACCCCAAGTACAATCCCCAATCCCTGAGCCCTGACCCCAAGTACAGTCTCCCAACCCTGAACCCTGACGCCAAGTACAGTCCCCCAACCCTGAACCCTCACCCCAAGTACAGTCCCCCACTATACCCCTAACCATGACCCCAAGTACAGTCCACCAACACAGAATCTTGACCCCTGACCCGAAGTACAGACACCAACCCTGAACTCTGACCCCAAGTACACTCCTCCAACCCTGAACCTTGCCCCTGAACCCAAGTACAGTCCCCCAACCCTGAATCCCTAAACCTGACCCCAACTGCAGTCCCCCAAACCTGCACCCTGAACTTTGACCCCAAGAACAGTCCCCCAACCCTGATCCCTGACCCCTGACCCCAAGTATAGTCCCCCAATCCTGAACCCTGACCCCAAGTACAGTCCCCCAACCCTGAACCCTGTCCCCAAGTACAGTCCCCCAACACTAAACCCTGAACTCTGATCCCAAGTACAGTTGCCCAACCCTGAACCCTGACCACTGAACATAAGTACAGTCCCCCAAACTGACCCCAAGTACTGTCCCCCAACCCAGAACCCTGACCCCTGACCTCAAGTACAGAACCCTAACTCTGATCCCTGACCCCTGAGTCCAAGTACAGTCCCCCAACCCTGAACCCTGAACCCTGACCCCAAGTACAGTCCCCCAACACTGAACCCCTAAACGTGACCCCAAGTACAGTCTCCCAACCCTGAACCCTGGCGCGAAGTACAGTCTCCCAACCCCTAACCCTGACCCCAAGTACAGTCCACCAACACAGAATCCTGACCGCTGACCCAACCCTGAACTCTGACCCCAAGTACAGTCCCCCAACACTAAACCCCGAACCCTGATCTCAAGTACAGTCCCCCAAACCTGCACCCTGAACTCTGACCCCAAGTAGAGTCCCCAACCCTGATCCCTAACCCCAAGTACAGTCCCCCAACCCTGAATCCCTAAACCTGACCCCAACTGCAGTCCCCCAAACCTGAACCCTGAAGTTTGACCCCAAGAACAGTCCCGCAATCCTGAACCCTGACCACAAGTACCGTCCCCCAACGCTGATCCCTGACCCCTGACCCCAAGTATAGTCCCCCAACCCTGATCCCTGACCCCTGAGCCCAAGTACAGTCCCCCAACCCTGAACAACTGAACACTGACCCCAAGTACAGTCCCCCAACCCTGAACCCTGACCCCTGACCCCAAGTACAGTCCCCCAACATGAACCCTGAACTCTGACACCAACTACAGTCCCCCAACCCTGAATCCTGAACTCTGATCCCAAGTACAGAACTAACCCTGAACTCTGACCCCATTACAGTCGTCCAACATTGAACCCTGACCACTGAACACAAGTACAGTCCCCCAAACCTGAATCTGACCCCAAGTACAGTCCCCCAACCCAGAACCCTGACCACTGACCTTAAGTACAGAACCCTCACCCTGAATTCTGACCCCAAGTACAGTCCCCCAAACCTGAACCCCGAACCTTCAACCCAAGTACAGTTACCCAACCCTGAACCCTGACCCCAAGTATAGTCCCCCAACCCTATACTCTGACCCCAAGTACAGTCACACAACCATGAACCCTGAACCCTGAACCCAAGTACAGTCTCCCAACCATGAATCCCGAACACTGAACTCAAGAACAGTCCCCAATCCTAAACCCTGAACCCTGACCCCAAGTAAAGTCCCCAAGCCTCATTCCTGACCCCTGACCCAAAGAACAGTTCCCCAACCCTGAACCCTGAACCCTGACCCCAAGTATAGTCCCCCAACCCTGAACCCTGACCCCAAGTCCAGTCCCTAAAGCTAAACCCTGACCCCTGACCCCAAGTACAGTCCCTCTAACCCTGAACCCTGACCCCAAGTATAGTCCCCCAACCCTGAACCCTGACCCCAAGTAATGTCCCCAAGCCTCATTCCTGACCCCTGACCCAAAGAACAGTTCCCCAACCCTGAACCCTGACCCCAAGTATAGTCCCCCAACCCTGAACCCTGACCCCAAGTCCAGTCCCCTAAAGCTAAACCCTGACCCCTGACCCCAAGTACAGTCCCTCTAACCCTGAACCCTGAACCCTGACCCCAAGTATAATCCCCCAACCCTGAACCCTGACCCCAAGTCCAGTCCCCTAAAGCTAAACCCTGACCCCTGACCCCAAGTACAGTCCCTCTAACCCAGAACCCTGAACCCTGACCCCAAGTACAATCCCCAATCCCTGAGCCCTGACCCCAAGTACAGTCTCCCAACCCTGAACCCTGACGCCAAGTACAGTCCCCCAACCCTGAACCCTCACCCCAAGTACAGTCCCCCACTATACCCCTAACCATGACCCCAAGTACAGTCCACCAACACAGAATCCTGACCCCTGACCCGAAGTACAGACACCAACCCTGAACTCTGACCCCAAGTACACTCCTCCAACCCTGAACCTTGCCCCTGAACCCAAGTACAGTCCCCCAACCCTGAATCCCTAAACCTGACCCCAACTGCAGTCCCCCAAACCTGCACCCTGAACTTTGACCCCAAGAACAGTCCCCCAACCCTGATCCCTGACCCCTGACCCCAAGTATAGTCCCCCAATCCTGAACCCTGACCCCAAGTACAGTCCCCCAACCCTGAACCCTGTCCCCAAGTACAGTCCCCCAACACTAAACCCTGAACTCTGATCCCAAGTACAGTTGCCCAACCCTGAACCCTGACCACTGAACATAAGTACAGTCCCCCAAACTGACCCCAAGTACTGTCCCCCAACCCAGAACCCTGACCCCTGACCTCAAGTACAGAACCCTAACTCTGATCCCTGACCCCTGAGTCCAAGTACAGTCCCCCAACCCTGAACCCTGAACCCTGACCCCAAGTACAGTCCCCCAACACTGAACCCCTAAACGTGACCCCAAGTACAGTCTCCCAACCCTGAACCCTGGCGCGAAGTACAGTCTCCCAACCCCTAACCCTGACCCCAAGTACAGTCCACCAACACAGAATCCTGACCGCTGACCCAACCCTGAACTCTGACCCCAAGTACAGTCCCCCAACACTAAACCCCGAACCCTGATCTCAAGTACAGTCCCCCAAACCTGCACCCTGAACTCTGACCCCAAGTAGAGTCCCCAACCCTGATCCCTGACCACAAGTACAGTCCCCCAACCCTGAATCCCTAAACCTGACCCCAACTGCAGTCCCCCAAACCTGAACAACTGAACTTTGACCCCAAGAACAGTCCCGCAACACTGAACCCTGACCCCTAAACCCCAGTACAGTCCCCCAATACTGAACCCTGACCCCAAGTACAGTCCCGCAATCCTGAATTCTGACCCCAAGTACAGTCCCCCAAACCTGAACCCTGAACCCTCAACCCAAGTACAGTTCCCCAACTCTGAACCCTGACCCCAAGTATAGTCCCCCAACCCTATACTCTGACCCCAAGTACAGTCATACAACCATGAACCCTGAACCCTGAACCCAAGTACAGTGCCCAACCCTGAACCCTGAACCCTGACCCCAAGTAAAGTCCCCAAGCCTCATTCCTGACCCCTGACCCCAAGAACAGTTCCCCAACCATGAACCCTGACCCCAAGTATAGTCCCCCAACCCTGAACCCTGACCCCAAGTACAGTCCCCCAACCCTGAACCCTGACCCCAAGTACAGCCCCCCAACCCTGAACACTGAACCCTGACCCCAAGTACAGTCAACCAACACTGAACCCTGAGCCCAAGTACAGTCCCACAACCCTGAACCCTGAACTCTGACACCAAGTACAGTCCCCCAAACCTGAACCCTGTCCCCAAGTACAGTCCCCCAACACTAAACCCTGAACTCTGATCCCAAATACAGTTGCCCAACCCTGAACCCTGACCCCTGACCTCAAGTACAGAACCTAACCCTGACCCCTGACCCCTGAGTCCAAGTATAGTCCCCCAACCCTGAACCCTGAACCCTGACCCCAAGTACAGTCCTCCAACATTGACCCCTGACCCCTGAACCCAAGTACAGTCCCCCAAACATGAACCCAGAAACCTGACCCCAAGTACAGTTCCCCAACACTGAACCCTGAACCCTGAACCCTGACCCCAAGTATAGTCTCCCAACCCTATACTCTGACCTCAAGAACAGTCACCCAACCCTGAACCCTGAACCCAAGTACAGTCTCCCAGCCATGAATCCGGAACACTGACCTCAAGTACAATCCCCAAACCTGAACCCTGAACCCTGACCCCAAGTAAAGTCCCCAAGCCTCATTCCTGACCCCTGACCCAAAGAACAGTTCCCCAACCATGAACTCTGAACCCTGACCCCAAGTATAGTCCCCCAACCCTGAACCCTGACCCCAAGTCCAGTCCCCTAAAGCTAAACCCTGACCACTGACCCCAAGTACAGTCCCTCTAAACCAGAACCCTGAACCCTGACCCCAAGTACAATCCCCAATCCCTGAACCCTGACCCCAAGTACAATCCCCCAATCCTGAACCCTGACCCCAAATACCGTCTCATAACCCTGAGCCCTGACCCCAAGTACAGTCTCCCAACCCTGAACCCTGACGCCAAGTACAGTCCCCCAACCCTGAACACTCATCCCAAGTACAGTCCCCCAACACTGTACCCCTAACCCTGACCCCAAGGACAGTCCACCAATACAGAATCCTGACCCCTGACCCGAAGTACAGACACCCAACCCTGAACTCTGACCCCAAGTACACTCCTCCAACTATGAACCTTGCCCCTGAACCCAAGTACAGTCCCCCAACACTGAACCCCGAACCCTGACCTCAAGTACAGTCCCCCAAATCTGCACCCTGAACTCCGACCCCAAGTAGAGTCCCCAGCCCTAATCCCTGACCCCAAATACAGTCCCCCAACCCTGAATCCCTAAACCTGACCCCAACTGCAGTCCCCCAAACCTGAACCCTGAACTTTGACCCCAAGCACAGTCCCGCAACACTGAACCCTGACCACTAAACCCAAGGACAGTCCCCAATCCTGAACCCTGACCCCAAGTACAGTCCCGCAATCCTGAACCCTGACCACAAGTACCGTCCCCCAACCCTGATCCCTGACCCCTGACCCCAAGTATAGTCCCCCAACACTGATCCCTGACCCCTGAGCCCAAGTACAGTCCCCCAACCCTGAACCCTGAACCCTGAACCCAAGTACATACCCCCAATCCTGAACAACTGAACCCTGACCCCAAGTACAGTCCCCCAACCCTGAACTCTGACCCTGAGTACAGTCCTGCAACCCTGAACACCGAAGCCTGATCCTAAGTACAGTCACCCAACCCAGAACCCTGACCCCAAGAACAGTCCCACAACCCAAAACCCTGAGCCCTGACCCCAAGAACAGTCCCACAACCCAAAACCCTGAGCCCTGACCCCAAGTACAGACCCACAACCCAAAACCCTGAGCCCTGACCCCAAGTACAGACCCCCAACTCTTAACTCTGACCCCAAGTACAGTCCTCCCACCCTGAACACAAGTACAGTCCCCAAAACCTGAACCACGAACCCTAACCCCAAGTACAGTCCCCCAACATGAACCCTGACCCCAAGTACAGTCCCCAAACACTGAACGCCGAACCCTGACACGAAGTAAAGTCCCACAACCCTGAACCCTGACCCCTGACCCCAAGTACAGTCCCCCATCATGAACCCTGAACTTTGACACCAACTACAGTCCCCCAACCCTGAACCCTGAATTCTGATCCCAAGTACAGAACTAACCCTGAACTCTGACCCCATTACAGTCGTCCAACATTGAACCCTGACCACTGAACACAAGTACAGTCCCCCAAACCTGAACCCTGACCCCAATTACAGTCCCCCAACCCAGAACCCTGAACTCTGACCCCGAGTACAGTCCCCAAAACCTGAACTCCGAACCCTGAACCCAAGTACAGTCCCCCAACCCTGAACCCTGACCCCAAGTATAGTCCCCCAACCCTATACTCTGACCCCAAGTACCGTCTCCCAACCATGAATCCCGAACACTGACCTCAAGTACAGTCCCCAACCCTGAACCCTGAACCCTGACCCCAAGTAAAGTCCCCAAGCCTCATTCCTGACCCCTGACCCCAAGAACAGTTCCCCAACCATGAACCCTGACCCCAAGTATAGTCCCCCAACCCTATAATCTGACCCCAAGTACAGTCCCCCAACCCTGAACCCTGACCCCAATACAGTCTGCCAACCCTGAAACCGGAACCCTGACCCCAAGTACAGTCACCTATCGCTGAACCCTGACCCCAAGTACAGACCCTCTAACCCTGAACCCTGAAATCTGAACCCATGTACAGTCCCACAACCCTGAACCCCGACCCCAAATACAGTCCCTCAACCCTGAACCCTGACCCCAAGTACAGCCCCCAACCCTTTCCCCCGAACCCAAGTACAGTCTCCCAACCCTGAATCCCAAACACTGACCTCAAGTATGGACCCCAAGCCTGATTCCTGACCCCTGACCCCAAGTACAGTTCCCCAAACCTGAACCCTGACCCCAAGTATAGTCCCCCAACCCTGATCCCTGACCCCAAGTACAGACACCCAATCCTGAACCCTGACCCCTGAACCCAAGTACAGTCCCCCAAACCTGATCCCTGACCCCTGAACCCAAGTACAGTCCCCCAATCCTGAACAACTGAATCCTGACCCCAAGTATAGTCCCCCAACCCAGAACCCTGACCCCTGACGCCAAGTACAGAACCATCACCCTGAACCCTGACCCCAAGTACAGTCCCCCAAACCTGAACCCCGAACCCTGACCCCAAGTACAGTTCCCCAACTCTGAACCCTGACCCCAAGTATAGTCCCCCAACCCTATACTCTGAACCCAAGTACAGTCCCCCAACCATGAACCTTGAACCCTGAACCCAAGTACAGTCTCCCAACCATGAATCCCGAACACTGACGTCAAGTACAGTCCCCAACCCTGAACCCTGACCCCAAGAACAGTTCCCCAACCATGAACCCTGACCCCAAGTATAGTCCCCCAACCCTATAATCTGACCCCAAGTACAGTCCCCCAACCCTGAACCCTGATCCTAATACAGTCTGCCAACCCTGAAACCGGAACCCAGACCCCAAGTACAGTCCCCTAACGCTGACCCCTGACCCCAAATACAGTCCCTCAACCCTGAACCCTGACCCCAAGTACAGTTCCCCAACCCTGAACCCTGACCCCAAGTATAGTCCACCAACCCTATACTCTGAACCCATGTACAGTCCATCAATCCTGAACCCTGAACCCAAGTACAGTCCCCCAACACTGAACCCCGAACCCTGACCCCAAGTACACTCCCCCAACCCTGAACCCTGACCTCTGGCCCCAAGTATAGTCGCCCAACCCTGACCCCTGACCCGAAGTACAGTCCCCCAACCCTGAACTCTGACCCCAAGTACAGTCCCCCAACACTGAACCCTGAACCCTGACCCGAAGTACAGACACCCAACCATGAACTCTGACCCCAAGTGCACTCCTCCAACCCTGAACGCTGAACCCTGACCCCAAGACAGTCCCCGAATCCTGAACAACTGAATCCTGACCTCAAGTACAGTCCCCCAACCCTGAACCCTGAGCTCTGACCCCAAGTACAGTCCCCCAACACTGAACCCTGACCCTGAGTACAGTCCCCCAACCCTGAACCCTGAACCCAGATCCCAAGTACAGTCCCCCAACCCTGAACCCTGAACTCTGACACCAAGTACAGTCCCCCAACCCTGAACCCTGACCCCAAGTACAGTCCCCCAACTCTGAACCCTGACCCCAAGAACAGTCCCACAACCCAAAACCCTGAGCCCTGACCCCAAGAACAGTCCCACAACCCAAAACCCTGAGCCCTGACCCCAAGTACAGACCCACAACCCAAAACCCTGAGCCCTGACCCCAAGTACAGACCCCCAACTCTTAACTCTGACCCCAAGTACAGTCCTCCCACCCTGAACACAAGTACAGTCCCCAAAACCTGAACCACGAACCCTAACCCCAAGTACAGTCCCCCAACATGAACCCTGACCCCAAGTACAGTCCCCAAACACTGAACGCCGAACCCTGACACGAAGTAAAGTCCCACAACCCTGAACCCTGACCCCTGACCCCAAGTACAGTCCCCCATCATGAACCCTGAACTTTGACACCAACTACAGTCCCCCAACCCTGAACCCTGAATTCTGATCCCAAGTACAGAACTAACCCTGAACTCTGACCCCATTACAGTCGTCCAACATTGAACCCTGACCACTGAACACAAGTACAGTCCCCCAAACCTGAACCCTGACCCCAATTACAGTCCCCCAACCCAGAACCCTGAACTCTGACCCCGAGTACAGTCCCCAAAACCTGAACTCCGAACCCTGAACCCAAGTACAGTCCCCCAACCCTGAACCCTGACCCCAAGTATAGTCCCCCAACCCTATACTCTGACCCCAAGTACCGTCTCCCAACCATGAATCCCGAACACTGACCTCAAGTACAGTCCCCAACCCTGAACCCTGAACCCTGACCCCAAGTAAAGTCCCCAAGCCTCATTCCTGACCCCTGACCCCAAGAACAGTTCCCCAACCATGAACCCTGACCCCAAGTATAGTCCCCCAACCCTATAATCTGACCCCAAGTACAGTCCCCCAACCCTGAACCCTGACCCCAATACAGTCTGCCAACCCTGAAACCGGAACCCTGACCCCAAGTACAGTCACCTATCGCTGAACCCTGACCCCAAGTACAGACCCTCTAACCCTGAACCCTGAAATCTGAACCCATGTACAGTCCCACAACCCTGAACCCCGACCCCAAATACAGTCCCTCAACCCTGAACCCTGACCCCAAGTACAGCCCCCAACCCTTTCCCCCGAACCCAAGTACAGTCTCCCAACCCTGAATCCCAAACACTGACCTCAAGTATGGACCCCAAGCCTGATTCCTGACCCCTGACCCCAAGTACAGTTCCCCAAACCTGAACCCTGACCCCAAGTATAGTCCCCCAACCCTGATCCCTGACCCCAAGTACAGACACCCAATCCTGAACCCTGACCCCTGAACCCAAGTACAGTCCCCCAAACCTGATCCCTGACCCCTGAACCCAAGTACAGTCCCCCAATCCTGAACAACTGAATCCTGACCCCAAGTATAGTCCCCCAACCCAGAACCCTGACCCCTGACGCCAAGTACAGAACCATCACCCTGAACCCTGACCCCAAGTACAGTCCCCCAAACCTGAACCCCGAACCCTGACCCCAAGTACAGTTCCCCAACTCTGAACCCTGACCCCAAGTATAGTCCCCCAACCCTATACTCTGAACCCAAGTACAGTCCCCCAACCATGAACCTTGAACCCTGAACCCAAGTACAGTCTCCCAACCATGAATCCCGAACACTGACGTCAAGTACAGTCCCCAACCCTGAACCCTGACCCCAAGAACAGTTCCCCAACCATGAACCCTGACCCCAAGTATAGTCCCCCAACCCTATAATCTGACCCCAAGTACAGTCCCCCAACCCTGAACCCTGATCCTAATACAGTCTGCCAACCCTGAAACCGGAACCCAGACCCCAAGTACAGTCCCCTAACGCTGACCCCTGACCCCAAATACAGTCCCTCAACCCTGAACCCTGACCCCAAGTACAGTTCCCCAACCCTGAACCCTGACCCCAAGTATAGTCCACCAACCCTATACTCTGAACCCATGTACAGTCCATCAATCCTGAACCCTGAACCCAAGTACAGTCCCCCAACACTGAACCCCGAACCCTGACCCCAAGTACACTCCCCCAACCCTGAACCCTGACCTCTGGCCCCAAGTATAGTCGCCCAACCCTGACCCCTGACCCGAAGTACAGTCCCCCAACCCTGAACTCTGACCCCAAGTACAGTCCCCCAACACTGAACCCTGAACCCTGACCCGAAGTACAGACACCCAACCATGAACTCTGACCCCAAGTGCACTCCTCCAACCCTGAACGCTGAACCCTGACCCCAAGACAGTCCCCGAATCCTGAACAACTGAATCCTGACCTCAAGTACAGTCCCCCAACCCTGAACCCTGAGCTCTGACCCCAAGTACAGTCCCCCAACACTGAACCCTGACCCTGAGTACAGTCCCCCAACCCTGAACCCTGAACCCAGATCCCAAGTACAGTCCCCCAACCCTGAACCCTGAACTCTGACACCAAGTACAGTCCCCCAACCCTGAACCCTGACCCCAAGTACAGTCCCCCAACTCTGAACCCTGACCCCAAGTATAGTCCACCAACCCTATACTCTGAACCCATGTACAGTCCATCAATCCTGAACCCTGAACTCTGACCCCAAGTACAGTCCCCCAACACTGAACCCTGAACCCTGACCCGAAGTACAGACACCCAACCATGAACTCTGACCCCAAGTGCACTCCTCCAACCCTGAAACCTGACCCCTGAACCCAAGTACAGTCCCCCAACCCTGAACCCCGAACCCTGACCCCAAGTGCAGTCCCCCAAACCTGCACCGTGAATTCTGACCCCAAGTACAGTCCCCCAACCCTGAACCCCGAACCCTGACCCCAAGTGCAGTACCCCAAACCTGCACCGTGAATTCTGACCCCAAGTACAGTCCCCCAACCCTGAACCCTGACCCCAAGGACAGTCCCCAAACACTGAAACCCGACCCCAAGTACAGACCCCAACCCTGAACCCTGACCCCAAGGACAGTCCCCCAACATTGAACCCCGACCCCAAGTAGAGTCCCCCAAACCTGAACCCTGAACTCTGACTCCAAGTGCAGTCATCCAAACCTGAACACTGACCCCTGACCCCAAGTACAGTCCCCCAACCCAGAAACCTGAACCCTGCTCCCAAGTACAGACCCGCAACCCAGAACTCGGAGCCGAAGTACGGTCCCCCAACCCTTAACCCTGACCCCTGGACACAAGTGCAGACCCCAAAACCTGAACCCCAAACCCTGACCCCAAATACAGTCCCCCAACATGAACCCTGAACTCTGACCCCAATTACAATCCCCCAACCCTGACCCCAAGTACAGTCCCCCAACCCTGAACCCTGACCCCAAGTACACTCCCCAACCCTGAACGCTGAACCCTGACCCCAAGACAGTCCCCGAATCCTGAACAACTGAACCCAGATCCCAGGTACAGTCCCCCAACTCTGAACCCTGATCCCAAGTACAGTCCCCCAACACTGAACCCTGACCCCTGACCCCAAGTATAGTCCCCCAATCCTGAACCCTGACCCCTGACCCCAGGTACAGTCCCCGAACACTGAACTCCGTACCCTGACCCCAAGTACAGTCCCCCAACTCTGAACCCTGACCCCAATTACAATCCCCAACAGTGAACCCTGACCCCTGACCCCAAGTATAGTCTCCCAACCCTGAACCCTGACCCCAAGTACAGTCCCCCAACACTGAACACTGAACTCTGATCCCAAGTACAGTTGCCCCAACCTGAACCCTGACCCCTGAACACAAATACAGTCCCCCAATCCTGAACCCTGACCCCAAGTACCGTCCCCCAACCCTGAACCCTGAACCCTGACCCCAAGTACCCTCGCCCAAACCTGAACCCTGAACCCTGACCCCAAGTACACTCCCCAACCCTGATCCCTGACCCCTGACCCCACGTACAGTCCCCCAACCCTGAACGCCGAACCCTGACCACAAATACAGTCTCCCAACTCTGAACACTGAACCCTGACCCCAAGTACAGTCCCCCAACCCTGAACCCTGACCCCAAGTACAGTCCCCCAACATTGAACCCTGAACTCTGACTCCAAGTACAGTCCCCCAACCCTGAACCCTGACCCCAAATACAGTCCCCCAACATGAAACCTGAACTCTGACTCCAAGTACAATCCCCCAACCCAGAATCCTGAACCCTGACCCCAAGTACATTCCCCAAACACTGAATGCTGAACTCTGTTCCCAAGTACAGTTCTCCAACTCTGATCCCCGACCCCTGACCCCAAGTACAGTCCTCCAACTCTGATCCCTGAACCCTGACCCCAAGTACGGTCCCCCAACCCAGAACCCTGAACTCTGACCCCAAGTACAGACCCCCAATCCTGAACTCTGACCCCAAGTACAGTCCTCCAACCGTGAACCCTGACCCCTGGACCCAAGTGCAGACCCCAAAATCTGAACCCTGAACCCTGACCCCAAGGACAGTCCCCCAACCACGTTTCCCTACCCCAAGTACAGTCCCACAATCCTGAACCCTGAACTTTGACCCCAAGAACACTCCCGCAACCCTAAACCCTGACCCCTAAATTCAGTACAGTCCCCCAATCCTGAACCCTGACCCCAAGTACAGACCCCCAACACTGAACCCTGACCCCGAGTACAGTCCCCCAACACTGAACCCTGAACCCTGACCCCAAGTACAGTCCCCCAACACTGAACCCTGAACTCTGATCCAAAGTACAGTCCCCCAACCCTGAACCCAGACCCCTGAACACAAGTACAGTCCCCCAAACCTGAACCCTGAACTCTGACCCCAAGTGCAGTCATCCAACCCTGAACACTGACCCCTGACCCCAAGTACAGTCCCCCAACCCTGAACCCTGAGCTCTGACCCCATGTACAGTCCCACAATACTGAACTCTGACCCCGAGTACAGTCCCCCAACCCAGAACCCTGAGCTCTGACCCCAAGAACAGTCCGCCAACCCTGAACCCTGAACTCTGACACCAAGTACAGTCCCCCAACCCTGAACCCTGACCCCAAGTACTGTCCCCCCAACACTGAACCCTGAACTCTGTTCCCAAGTACAGTTGCCCAACTCTGAACCCTGACCCCTGAACCCAAGTACAGTCCCCCAAACCTGAACCCTGAACTCTGACCCCAAGTGCAGTCATCCAACCCTGAACACTGACCCCTGACCCCAAGTACAGTTGCCCAACCCTGAACACTGAACACAAGTACATTCCCCAACCCTGAACCCTGACCCCAAGTACAGGCCCCGAACCCAGAAGCCTGACCCCTGACCCCAAGCATAGTCCCCCAATGCTGAACTCTGAGCCCTGACCCCAAGTACAGTCACCCAACCCTGATCACTGACCCCAAGTACAGTCCACCAACCCTGAACCCTGAACCCTGACCCCAAGTACAGTCCCCCAACCCTGAAACCAGAACCCTGACCCCACGTAATGTACCCAAGCCTGATTCCTGACCCCTGACCCCATGTACAGTTCCCCAACCCTGAACCCTGAACCCTGACCCAAGTACAGTCCCGAACCCTGAACCCTGAACCCTGACCCCAAGTATAGTCCCCCAACCCTGAACCCTGAACTTTGACCCCAAGAACAGTCCCGCAACCCTGAACCCTGACCCCTAAACCCAAGTAGAGTCCCCCAAACCTGAACCCTGACCCCAACTACAGTCCCCCAATCCTGGACACTAACCACATGTACCGTCCCCCAACTCTGAACCCTGAACCCTGACCCTAAGTACAGTCCCCATCCCTGATCCCTGACCCCTGAGCCCAAGTACACGTCCCCCAAACCTGAACCCCGAACCCTGATCCCAAGTACAGTCCCCCAACACTGAACTCTGACCCCATGTACAGTCCCCCAAATTTGAACCCTGAACCCTGTCTCCAAGTACAGTCCCCCAACCCAGAACCCTGACCCTTGACCCCAAGTACAGTCCCCCAACTCAGAACCCTGAACCGTGACCCCTGAACTGAAGTACAGTCCCCCAACCCTGAACCCCGAACGCAGACCGCAAGTACAGTCCCCCAATCCTGAACCCTGACCCCTGCCGCAAGTATAGTCCCCCAACGCTGAACTCCGAGCCCTGACCCCAAGTAGAGTCACCCACCCCTGATCACTGACCCCAAGTACAGTCCACCAACCCTGAAACCTGAACCCTGACCCCACGTAATGTCCCCAAGCCTGATTCCTGACCCCTGATCCCACGTAAAGTCCCTAAGCCTGATTCCTGACCCCTGACCCCATGTACAGTTCCCCAACCCTGAACCCTGAACCCTGACCCCAAGTACAGTCCCGAACCCAGTACACTGAACCCTGACCCCAAGTATAGTCCCTCAACCCTGAACCCTGACCCCAAATCCAGTCCACTAACGCTGAACCCTGACCCCTGACCCCAAGTACAGTCTCTCAAACCTGAACCCTGAACTCTGAACCCAAGTACAGTCCCACAAACCTGAACCCTGACCACAAGTACAGTCCCCCAACACTGAACCCCTAACCCTGACCCCAAGTACAGTCCACTAACGCTGAACCCTGACCCCTGACCCCAAGTACAGTCTCTCAAACCTGAACCCTGAACTCTGAACCCAAGTACAGTCCCACAAACCTGAACCCTGACCACAAGTACAGTCCCCCAACACTGAATCCCTAACCCTGACCCCAAGTACAGTCCGCCAACACAGAATCCTGACCCCTGACCCTGACACCCAGACACCCAACCCTGAACTCTGACACCAAGTGCAGTCCTCCAACCCTAAACCCTGACCCCTGACCCAAGTACAGTCACCCAACACTGAACCCTGAACCCATGTACAATCCCCCAAACCTGAACCCTGACTTCAAGTACAGTCACCCAACCCTGAACCCTGACCCCAAGTACAGTCCCCCAACACTGAACCCCGAACTCTGACGCCAAGTACAATCCCCCAACCCTGAACCCTGACCACTGACCCGAAGTACAGACCCCCAACCTAGAACCCTGACCCCTGACCCCAAGTACAGTCCCCCAAACCAGAACCCTGATCCCTGACCCCAAGTACAGTCCCCCAACACTGAACCCCGAACTCTGACACCAAGTACAGTCCTCCAACCCTGAACCCTGACCCCTGACCCCAAGTACAGTCCCCCAACCAAGAACTCTGAGCTCTGACCCCAAGTACCTTCCCCCAACCCTGAACTCTGACCTCAAGTACAGTACCCCAACCCAGAACCCTGATCACTGACCCCAAGTATAGTCCCCCAACCCTGAACCCTGACTCCAAGTACAGTCCCCCAACCCTGAACCCTGACCCCTGACCCCAAGTATAGTCCCCCAACCCTGAACTCTGACCCCAAGTACAGTCCCCCAACTCTAAACACTGAACCCTGACCCCAAGTACAGTCCCCCAATCCTGAACAACTAAACCCTGACCCCAAGCACAGTCCCTCAACACTGAACCCTGACCCCGAGTACAGTCCCCCAACCCTGAACCCCGAACCCAGATCCCAAGTACATTCCCCAACCCTGAACCCTGAACTCTGTCACCAACTACAGTCCCCCAACCCTGAACTCTGACCCCAAGTACAATCCCCCAACCCTTACCCCGGACTCCAAGTATAGTTCCCCCAACACTGAACCCCGAACCCTGACCCCAAGTACAGTCCCCCAACACTGAACCCCGAACCCTGACCCCAAGTACAGTCACCCAACATGAACCCTGAACTCTGACTCCAAGTACAATCCCCCAATCCTGAACCCTGACCCCTGACCCCAAGTACAGTCCCCCAACACTGAACCCCGAACCCTGACCCCAAGTAGAATCCCCCAAACCTGAACCCTGACCCCTGACCCCAAGTACAGTCCCCAACACTGAACCCCGAACCCTGACCCCAAGTACAATCCTCCAAACCTGAACCCTGACCCCTGAGCCCAAGTATAGTTCCCCAACACTGATCCCTGACCCTGAGCCCAAGTACAGTCCCCCAACCCTGAACCCTGACCCCAAGTGCAGTCCCCCAACCCTGAACCCTGACCCAAGTACAGTCGCCCAACCCTGAACCCTGACCCCTGACCCCAAGTACAGTCCCCCAACACTAATCCCCGAACTCTGACCTCAATTACAGTCCCCCAACCCAAAACCCTGAACCCTGACCCCAAGTACAGAACCACAACCCTGAACTCTGACCCCAAGTACAGTCCCCCAACACTGAACCCAGAAACCTGACCCCAAGTACACTCCTCCAAACCTGCACCCTGATATCTGACCCCAAGTACAGTCCTCCAACCCTGAACCCTGACCCCAAGGACAGTCACCGAAACCTGAACCCTGACCCCTGACCTCAAGTACAGTCCCCCAACCCTGAACTCTGACCCCAAGTATAGTCCCCCAAACATGAACCCTGACCCCAAGTACAGTCCCCCAACCCTGAACCCTGACTCCTGACCTCAAGTACAGTCGCCAAACCCGGAACTCTCACCCCAAGTACAGTCCCCCAACACTGAACCATGAACTTGACCTTAAGTACTGTCCCATAATCCTGAACCCTGACCCCTGACCCCAATTACAGTCCCCCAACCCTGAACCCCGAACCCTGACCCAAAGTACAGTCCCTCACCACTGACCTCACGGTCAGTCCCTCAAACCAGAACCCTGAACCCAGAACCCAGGTACAGTCTCGCAAACCTGCACCCTGACCCTAGTACAGTCCCCCAAACCTGAACCCTGAACACTGACAACACGTACAGTCCCACAACTCTGAACCCTGACCCCAAGTACAGTCCCCCAAAAGTGACCGCCGAACCCTGACCCCATGTACAGTACCCCAACATGAACCCTGAACTCTGACCCCAAGTACAATCCTCCAACCCTGAACCCCGACCCCTGACCCCAAGAACAGTCCCTAACACTCAACCCCGAACCCTGACCCCAAGGACAGTCCCCCAACCCTGAATCCCCAAACCTGACCCCAAGTATAGTCCCCCAACCCTGAACCCTGAACATTGACCCCAAGAACAGACCCGCAACCCTGAACCCTGACCCCTAAACCCAAGTACAGTCCCTCAATCCTGAACCCTGACTCCAAGTACAGACCCCAATCCTGAACCCTGACCACAAGTACCGTCCCCCAACCCTGAACCCTGACCCCAAACACAATCCTCAACCCTGAGCCGTGACCCCTGAGCCCAAGTACAGTCCCCCAACACTGAACCCCGAACTCCGATCCCAAGTACAGTCCCCCAACCCTGAACCCTGACCCCAAGTACAGTTCCCCAACCCTGAACCCTGACCCCAAGTACAGTTCCCCAACCCTGAACCCTGACCCCAAGTATAGTTCCCCCAACCCTAAACCCTGACCCCAAGTACAGTCCCCCAACCCTGAACCCTGAACCCTGACCCCAAGTACAGTCCCCCAACCCTGAACGCTGAACCCTGACCCCAGGACAGTCCCCGAATCCTGAACAACTGAATCCTGACCCCAAGTACATTCCCCCAACACTGAACCCTGACCCCTGACCCCAAGTATAGTCCCCCAACCCTGAACCCTGACCTCAAGTATAGTCCCCCAAACCTGAACCCTGACCCCAAGTATAGTCCCCCAACTATGACCCCTGACCCCAAGAACATTCTCCAACACTCAACCCCGAACCCTGACACCAAGTACAATCCCCTAAACCTGACCCCTGACCCCAAGTATAGTCCCCCAACCCTGAACACTGACCCCTGACACCAAGTACAGTCCCCCAACCCTGAACCCTGACCCCAAACACAATCCTCAACCCTGAGCCCTGACCCCTGAGCCCAAGTACAGTCCCCCAAACATGAACCCCGAACTACCATCCCAAGTACAGTCCCCCAACCCTGACCCCTGACCCCAAGTACAGTCCCCTAACCCTGAACCCTGACCCCTGACCCCAAGTACAGTCCCCCAACCCTGAACGCTGAACCCTGACCCCAAGACAGTCCCCGAATCCTGAACAATTGAATCCTGACCCCAAGTACAGTCACTCAACACTGAACCCTGACCACTGAACCCAAGTACAGTCCCCCAAACCTGAACCCTGAACTCTGACCCCAAGTAAAGTCATCCCACCCTGAACACTGACCCCTGACCCCAAGTACAGTCCCCCAACACTGAACCCTGACCCTGAGTACAGTCCCCCAAACCTGAACTTTGAACTCTGACACCAAGTACGGTCCCCCAACCCTGAACGCTGACCCCAAGTACAGTCCCCCAACCCTGAACCCTGACCCCTGAACCCAAGTACAGTCCCCCAACCCTGAACACTGAGCCCTGACCCCAAGTACAATCCCCCAACACTGAACTCCGAACCCTGACCCCAAATACAGTCCCCCAACCCTGAACTCTGACCCCTAACCTCAAGTACAGTTCCCCAACCCTGAACCCTGACCCCAAGTACAAACGCCAACGCTGACCCCTGACCCCAAGTACAGTCCCCAACCACGAATCCCAACCCCAAATACAGTCCCCCAACATGAAACCTGAACTCTGACTCCAAGTACAATCCCCCAACCCTGAACCCTGACCCCTGATCCCAAGTACAGTCCTCCAACTCTGAACCCTGACCCCTGACCCCAAGTACAGTCCCCCAACACAGACAACTGAACTCTGACCCCAAGTACAGTCCCACAACCCTGAACCCTGACCCCAAGTACGGTCCCCCAACCCAGAACCTTGAACTCTGACCCCAATTACAGTCCCCCAACCGAGAACACTGAACTCTGACCCCAAGTACAGACCCCCAACAGTGAACTCTGACCCCAAGTACAGTCCTCCAAACGTGAACCCTGACCCCTGGATCCAAGTGCAGACCCCAAAATCTGAACCCTGAACCCTGACCCCAAGGACAGTCCCCCAACAACTTTTCCCCACCCCAAGTACAGTCCCCCAACCCTGAACCCTGAACTTTGACCCCAAGAACACTCCTGCAACCCTGAACCCTGACCCCTAAACTCAGTACAGTCCCCCAATCCTGAACCCTGACCAGAAGTACCGTCACCCAACCCTGAACCCTGAACCCTGACCCCAAGTAAAGTTCCCCAAACCTGAACCCTGACCCCAAGTACAGTCCCCCAACCCTGAACCCGAACCCTGATCCCAAGTACAGTCCCCCAACCCTGAACCCCAAACCCAGATCCCAAGTACAGTCCCCCAACATTGAACCCTGAACTCTGATCCAAAGTACAGTCCGCCAACCCTGAACCCTGAACTCTGACACCAAGTACAGTCCCCCAACTCTGAACCCTGACCCCAAGTACAGTCCCCCAACACTGAACCCTGACCCCTGACCCCAAGTATAGTCCCACAACCCTGAACCCTGACCCCAAGTACAGTCCCCCAACATGAAACCTGAACTCTGACTCCAAGTACAATCCCCCAACCACGAACCCAGAACCCTGACCCCACGTACAGTCCCCCAACACTGAACGCTGAACTCTGATCCCAAGTACAGTCCTCCAACTCTGAACCCTGACCCCTGACCCCAAGTGCAGTCCCCCAACACAGACAACTGAACTCTGACCCCAAGTACAGTCCCCCAACCCTGAACCCTGACCCGAAGTAACCCCCAAACCAGAACCCTGAACTATGACCCCAATTACAGTCCCCTAACCCAGAACACTGAACTCTGACCCCCAAGTACAGATCCCCAACACTGAACTCTGACCCCAATTACAGTCCTCCAACCGTGAACCCTGACCCCTGGACCCAAGTGCAGACACCAAAATCTGAACCCTGAACCCTGACCCCAAGGACAGTCCCCCAACAACGTTTCCCTACCCCAAGTACAGTCCCCCAACCCTGAACCCTGAACTTTGACCCCAAGAACACTCCCGCAACCCTGAACCCTGACCCCTAAACTCAGTACAGTCCCCCAATCCTGAACCCTGACCCCAAGTACAGACCCCCAATCCTGAACCCTGACCAGAAGTACAGTCCCCCAACCCTGAACCCTGAACCCTGACCCCAAGTACAGTTCCCCAACCCTGAACCCTGACCCCAAGTACAGTCCCCCAACCCTCAACCCTGACCCCAAGTACAGTCCCCCAACCCTGAATGCTGAACCCTGACCCCAAGTACAGTCCCCCAATCCTGACCAACTGAACCCTGACCCCAAGTACAGTCTCCCAACCCTGAACCCTGACCCCAAGTACAGTCCCCCAACACTGAACCCTGAACTCTGACCCCAAGTGCAGTCATCCAACCCTGAACACTGACCCCTGACCCCAAGTACAGTCCCCCAACCCTGATCCCTGAGCTCTGACCCCATGTACAGTCACATAATACTGAACCCTGACCCCGAGTACAGTCCGCCAACCCTGAACCCTGAACTCTGACACCAAGTACAGTCCCCCAATCCTGAACCCTGACCCCAAGTACAGTCCCCCAATCCTGACCCCTGACCCCAAGTACAGTCCGCCAACCCTGATCCCTG
The DNA here is from genome assembly GCA_037974335.1 of Prionace glauca. Taxonomy (NCBI): domain Eukaryota; kingdom Metazoa; phylum Chordata; class Chondrichthyes; order Carcharhiniformes; family Carcharhinidae; genus Prionace; species Prionace glauca. Next base: position 91,928 of record JBBMRE010000130.1, on the reverse strand, counting down.
AGCTCTGACCCCATGTACAGTCACACAATACTGAACCCTGACCCCGAGTACAGTCCGCCAACACTGAACCCTGACCCCTGACACCAAGTATAGTCCCCCAACCCTGAACCCTGACCACAAGTACCCTCGCCCAACCCTGAACCCTGAACCCTGACCCCAAGTACACTCCACAACCCTGATCCCTGACCCCTGAGCTCAAGTAGTCCCCCAACCCTGAACGCCGAACCCTGATCCCAAGTACAGTCCCCCAAACCTGACCCCAAGTACAGTCCCCCATCCCAGAACCCTGATCCATGACCCCAAAACAGTCCCCCAAACCTGAACCCTAACCCCAAGTATAGTCCCCCAATCATGACCCCTGACCCCAAGTACAGTCCCCCAACCCTGAATCCCCAAACCTGACCCCAAGTACAGTCCCCCAACCCTGAACCCTGAACTTTGATCCCAAGAACAGACCCGCAACCCTGAACCCTGACCCCTAAAGCCAAGTACAGACCCCAATCCTGAACCCTGACCCCAAGTACAGACCCCAATCCTGAACCCTGACCACAAATACCGTCCCCCAACCCTGAACCCTGAACCCTGACCCCAAACACAATCCTCAACCCTGAGCCCTGACCCCTGAGCCCAAGTACAGTCCCCCAACCCTGAACCCCGAACTCCGATCCCAAGTACAGTCCCCCAACCCTGAACCCTGACCCCAAGTACAGTCCCCCAACCCTGAACCCTGACCCCTGACCCCAAGTATAGTTCCCCCAACTCTAAACCCTGACCCCAAGTACAGTCCCCCAAACCTGAAGCCTGAACCCTGACCCCAAGTACAGTCCCTCAACCCTGAACGCTGAACCCTGAACCCAAGACAGTCCCCGAATCCTGAACAACTGAATCCTGACCCCAAGTACAGTCCCCCAAACCTGAACTCTGAACTCTGACCCCAAGTACAGTCATCCAACCCTGAACACTGAACCCTGACTCCAAGTACAGTCCCCCAACCCAGAATCCTGAGCTCTGACCCAAGTACAGTCCCCAAAACTGAACCCTGACTCCGAGTACATTCCCCCAACACTGAACCCTGAGCTCTGACCACAAGTACAGTCCCCCAACACTGAACCCTGAGCTCTGACCCCAAGTACAGTTCCCCAACTCTGAACCCTGACCCCGAGTACAGTCCCCCAACCCTGAACCCCGAACCCAGATCCCAAGTACAGTCTACCAACCCTGAACCTTGAACTCTGTCACCAAGTACAGTCCCCCAACCCTGAACCCTGACCCCAAGTACAGAACCCCAACAGGGAACGCCGAATTCTAACCCCAAGTACAATCCCCCAAACCTGAACCCTGACCCCAAGAACAGTCCCCCAGACCTGAACCCTGAACTCTGACAAGTACAGTCCCCCAAACCTGAACGCTGATCCATGACCCCAAAACAGTCCCCCAATCCTGAACCCTGACCCCAAGAATAGTCCCCCAACCATGAACCCTGACCCCAAGTACTGTCCCCCAACCCTGAACCCTGAACCCAGATCCCAAGTACAGTCCCCCAACACTGAACCCTGAACTTTGACCCCAAGTACAAACGCTAACGCTGACCACTGACCCCAAGTACAGTCCCCCAACCACGAACCCCAACCTCAAATACAGTTCCCCAACATGAAACCTGAACTCTGACTCCAAGTACAATCCCCGAACGCTGAACCCTGACTCCAAGTACAGTCCCCCAACCCAGAACCCTGAACTCTGACCACAAGTACAATCCCCCAACACAGACAACTGAACTCTGACCCAAGTACAGTCCCCCAACACAGACAACTGAACTCTGACCCCAAGTACAGTCCCCCAACCCTGAACCCTGACCCCAATTACAGTCCCCCAACCCAGAACACTGAACTCTGACCCCAAGTACAGACCCCAAAATCTGAACCATGAACACTGACCCCAAGGACAGTCCCCCAACAACATTTCCCTACCCCAAGTACAGTCCCCCAACCCTGAACTTTGACCCCAAGAACACTCCCGCAACCCTGAACCCTGACCCCTAAACTCAGTACATTCCCCCAATCCTGAACCCTGACCCCAAGTACAGTCCCCCAACCCTAAACCCTGACCACAAACACAATCCTCAACCCTGATCCCTGACCCCTGAGCCCAGTACAGTCCCCCAAACCTGAACCGTGAACTCTGACCCCAAGTGCAGTCATCCAACTCTGAACACTGACCCCTGACCCCAAGTGCAGTCCCCCAACCATGAACCCTGATCTCTGACCCCATGTAAAGTCCCACAATACTGAGCCCTGACCCCAAGTACAGTCCCCCAACACTGAACCCCAAACCCAGATCCCAAGTACAGTCCGCCAACCCTAAACCCTGAACTCTGACACCAAGTACAGTCCCCCAACCCTGAACCCTGACCCCAAGTATAGTCCCCCCAACCCTGAACCCTGACCCCTGAACCCAAGTACAGTCCCCCAAACCTGAACCCTGAACTCTGACCCCAAGTGCAGTCATCCAACCCTGAACACCGACCCCTGACCCCAAGTACAGTCCCCCAACCCTGAACCCTGACCCCTGACCTCAAGTCCCCAAACCCTGAACTCTCACCCCAAGTACAGTCTCCCAACACTGAACCGTGAACTTGACCTTAAGTACAGTCCCATAATCCTGACCCCTGACCCCAAGTACAGTCCGCCAACCCTGATCCCTGAGCTCTGACCCCATGTACAGTCACACAATACTGAACCCTGACCCCGAGTACAGTCCGCCAACCCTGAACACTGAACTCTGACACCAAGTACAGTCCCCCAACACTGAACCCTGACCCCTGACACCAAGTATAGTCCCCCAACCCTGAACCCTGACCACAAGTACCCTCGCCCAACCCTGAACCCTGAACCCTGACCCCAAGTACACTCCACAACCCTGATCCCTGACCCCTGAGCTCAAGTAGTCCCCCAACCCTGAACGCCGAACCCTGATCCCAAGTACAGTCCCCCAAACCTGACCCCAAGTACAGTCCCCCATCCCAGAACCCTGATCCATGACCCCAAAACAGTCCCCCAAACCTGAACCCTAACCCCAAGTATAGTCCACCAATCATGACCCCTGACCCCAAGAACAGTCCCCAACACTCAATCCCGAACCCTGACACCAAGTACAATCCCCTAAACCTGAACCTTGACCCCAAGTACAGTCCCCCAACCCTGAACCCTGACCCCAAGTACAGTCCCCCAACCCTGAACCCTGAACCCTGACCCCAAGTACAGTCCCCCAACACTGAACCCTGACCACTGAACCCAAGTACAGTCCCCCAAACCTGAACCCTGAGCTCTGACCCAAGTACAGTACCCAACACTGAACCCTGACTCCGAGTACAGTCCGCCAACCCTAAACCCTGAGCTCTGACCCCAAGTACAATCCCCCAACCCTGAACCCTGAGCTCTGACGCAAGTACAGTCCCCCAACACTGAACCCTGACCCCAAGTACAGTCCCCCAACACTGAACCCTGAGTTCTGACCCCAAGTACAGTCCCCCAACACAGAACCCTGACCCCGAGTACAGTCCCCCAACACTGAACCCTGACCCCAAGTACAGTCCCCCAACCCTGAACCCTGAGCTCTGACCCCAAGTACAGTCCCCCAACACTGAACCCTGACCCCAAGTACAGTCCCCCAAACCTGAACCCTGAACCCTGACTCCGAGTACAGTCCCCCAACCCTGAACCCTGACACCAAGTACAGTCCCCCAACCCTGAACCCTGACCCCTGAACCCAAGTACAGTCCCCCAAACCTGAACCCTGAACTCTGACCCCAAGGGCAGTCATCCAACACTGAACTCCGGACCCTGACCCCAAATACAGTCCCCCAACCCTGAACCCTGAACCCTGACCCCAAGTACAGTCCCCCAACCCTGAACTCTGACCCCAAGTACAGTCCCCCAACAAGGAACGCCGAATTCTAACCCCAAGTACAGTCCCCCAACCCAGAACCCCGTACCCTGACCCCAAGTACAATCCCCCAAACCTGAACCCTGACCCCAAGAACAGTCCCCCAAACCTGAACCCTGAACCCTGACCCCAAGTGCAGTCCCCCAACACTGAACCCTGACCCCTGACACCAAGTATAGTCCCCCAACCCTGAACCCTGACCCCAAGTACAGTCCCCCAACACTGAACACTGAACTCTGATCCCAAGTACAATCCTCCAACCCTGAACCCTGAACTTTGATCCCAAGAACAGACCCGCAACCCTGAACCCTGACCCCTAAAGCCAAGTACAGACCCCAATCCTGAACCCTGACCCCAAGTACAGATCCCAATCCTGAACCCTGACCACAAATACCGTCCCCAACCCTGAACCCTGAACCCTGACCCCAAACACAGTCCTCAACCCTGATCCCTGACCCCTGAGCCCAAGTACAGTCCCCCAACCCTGAACTCCGAACTCCGATCCCAAGTACAGTCCCCCAACCCTGAACCCTGACCCCAAGTACAGTCCCCCAACCCTGAACCCTGACCCCTGACCCCAAGTATAGTTCCCCCAACTCTAAACCCTGACCCCAAGTACAGTCCCCCAAACCTGAAGCCTGAACCCTGACCCCAAGTACAGTCCCCCAACCCTGAACGCTGAACCCTGAACCCAAGACATTCCCCGAATCCTGAACAACTGAATCCTGACCCCAAGTACAGTCCCCCAACCCTGAACCCTGAGCTCTGACCCAAGTACAGTCCCCCAAATCTGAACCCTGAACTCTAACCCCAAGTACAGTCATCCAACCCTGAACACTGACCCCTGACCCCAAGTACAGTCCCCCAACACTGAATCCTGAGCTCTGACCCCAAGTACAGTCCCCCAACTCTGAACCCTGACCCCGAGTACAGTCCCCCAACCCTGAACCCCGAACCCAGATCCCAAGTACAGTCCCCCAACCCTGAACTTTGAACTCTGTCACCACGTACAGTCCCCCAACCCTGAACCCTGACCCCAAGTACAGTCCCCCAACCCTGAACCCTGACCCCTGAACCCAAGTACAGTCCCCCAAACCTGAACCCTGAAGTCTGACCCCAAGTGCAGTCATCCACTCCTGAACACTGAGCCCTGACCCCAAGTATAATCCCCCAACACTGAACTCCGGACCCTGACCCCAAACAGTCCCCCAACCCTGAATCCTGACCCCAAGTACAGTCCCCCAACCTGACCCCAAGTATAGTCCCCCAACCATGAACCCTGACCCCAAGTACTGTCCCCCAACCCTGAACCCTGAACCCTGACCGCAAATACAGTCCCCCAACTCTGAACCCTGAACCCTGACCCCAAGTACAGTCCCCCAACCACGAACCCCAACCTCAAATACAGTCCCCCAACATGAACCCTGACCCCTGACTCCAAGAACAGTCCCCCAACCCAGAACCCTGAACTCTGACCCCAAGTACAGACCCCCAACACTGAACTCTGACCCCAAGTACAGTCCTCCAACCGTGAACCCTGACCCCTGGACCCAAGTGCAGACCCCAAAATCTGAACCATGAACCCTGACCCCAAGGACAGTCCCCCAACAACATTTCCCTACCCCAAGTACAGTCCCCCAACCCTGAACCCTGAACTTTGACCCAAGAACACTCCCGCAACCCTGAACCCTGACCCCTAAACTCAGTACAGTCCCCCAATCCTGAACCCTGACCCCAAGTACAGTCCCCCAACCCTGAACCCTGACCCCAAGTACAGTCCCCCAACCCAGAACGCTGAACCCTGACCCCAAGTACAGTCCGCCAATCCTGAACAACTGAACCCTGACCCCAAGTACAGTCCCCCAACACTGAACCCTGAACTCTGATCCAAAGTACAGCTGCCCAACCCTGAACCCAGACCCCTGAGCCCAGTACAGTCCCCCAAACCTGAACCGTGAACTCTGACCCCAAGTGCATTCATCCATCTCTGAACACTGACCCCTGACCCCAAGTGCAGTCCCCCAACCATGAACCCTGATCTCTGACCCCATGTAAAGTCCCACAATACTGAGCCCTGACCCCGAGTACAGTCCCCCAACCCAGAACCCTGAGCTCTGACCCCAAGTACAGTCCCCCAACACTGAACCCCAAACCCAGATCCCAAGTACAGTCCGCCAACCCTGAACCCTGAACTCTGACACCAAGTACAGTCCCCCAACCCTGAACCCTGACCCCAAGTATAGTCCCCCCAACCCTGAACCCTGACCCCTGAACCCAAGTACAGTCCCCCAAACCTGAACCCTGAACTCTGACCCCAAGTGCAGTCATCCAACCCTGAACACCGACCCCTGACCCCAAGTACAGTCCCCCAACCCTGAACCCTGACCCCTGACCTCAAGTACAGTCCCCAAACCCTGAACTCTCACCCCAAGTACAGTCTCCCAACACTGAACCATGAACTTGACCTTAAGTACAGTCCCATAATCCTGACCCCTGACCCCGAGTACAGTCCGCCAACACTGAACCCTGAACTCTGACACCAAGTACAGTCCCCCAACACTGAACCCTGACCCCTGACACCAAGTATAGTCCCCCAACCCTGAACCCTGACCCCAAGTACAGTCCCCCAACACTGAACACTGAACTCTGATCCCAAGTCAGTTGCCCCAACCTGAACCCTGACCCCTGAACACAAATACAGTCCCCCAAACCTGAATCCTGACCCCAAGTATAGTCCCCCAATCATGACCCCTGACCCCAAGAACAGTCCCCAACACTCAATCCCGAACCCTGACACCAAGTACAATCCCCTAAACCTGAACCCTGACCCCAAGTACAGTCCCCCAACCCTGAACCCTGAACTCTGACACCAACTACAGTCCCCCAACTATGAACCCTGACCCCAAGTACAGTCCCCCAAAACTGAACCCTGAACTCTGATCCCAAGTACAATCCTCCAACCCTGAACCCTGAACCCTGACCCCAAGTACAGAACCCCAACTCTGAACCCTGAACTTTGACCCCAAGAACAGACCCGCAACCTTGAAACCTGACCCCTAAACCCAAGTACAGTCCCCCAACCCTGAACCCTGACCCCTAACCCCAAGTATAGTTCCCCCAACCCTAAACCCTGACCCCAAGTACAGTCCCCCAACCCTGAACCCTGAACCCTGACCCCAAGTACAGTCCCCCAACACTGAACCCTGACCACTGAACCCAAGTACAGTCCCCCAACCCTGAATACTGACCTCTGACCCCAAGTACAGTCCCCCATCCCTGAACCCTGAGCTCTGACCCAAGTACAGTCCCCAACACTGAACCCTGACTCCGAGTACAGTCCCCCAACCCTGAACCCTGAGCTCTGACCCCAAGTACAATCCCCCAACCCTGAACCCTGAGCTCTGACCCCAAATACAGTCCCCCAACACTGAACCCTGACCCCGAGTACAGTCCCCCAACCCTGAACCCTGAGCTCTGACCCCAAGTACAGTCCCCCAACCCTGAACCCTGAGCTCTGATCCCAAGTACAGTCCCCCAACCCTGAACCCTGACACCAAGTACAGTCCCCCAACCCTGAACCCTGACCCCTGAACCCAAGTACAGTCCCCCAAACCTGAACCCTGAGCTCTGACCCCAAGTGCAGTCCCCCAACCCTGAACCCTGAGCTCTGACGCAAGTACAGTCCCCAACACTGAACCCTGACTCCGAGTACAGTCCCCCAACCCTGAACCCTGAGCTCTGACCACAAATACAGTCCCCCAACACTGAACCCTGACCCCGAGTACAGTCCCCCAACCCTGAACCCTGAGCTCTGACCCCAAGTACAGTCCCACAACCCTGAACCCTGAGCTCTGACCCCAAGTACAGTCCCCCAACCCTGAACCCTGACACCAAGTACAGTCCCCCAACCCTGAACCCTGACCCCTGAACCCAAGTACAGTCCCCCAAACCTGAACCCTGAACTCTGACCCCAAGGGCAGTCATCCAACACTGAACACTGAGCCCTGACCCCAAATACAGTCCCCCAACCCTGAACTCTGACCCCAAGTACAGTCCCCCAAACCTGAACCCTGACCCCAAGAACAGTCCCCCAAACCTGAACCCTGAACCCTGACCCCAAGTACAGTCCCCCAACACTGAACCCTGACCCCTGACACCAAGTATAGTCCCCCAACCCTGAACCCTGACCCCAAGTACAGTCCCCCAACACAGAAAACTGAACCCTGACCCCAAGTACAGTCCCCCAACCCTGAACCCTGAACTTTGGTCCCAAGAACAGACCCGCAACCCTGAACCCTGACCCCTAAAGCCAAGTACAGACCCCAATCCTGAACCCTGACCCCAAGTACAGTCCCACAATCCTGAACCCTGACCCCTGACCCCAAGTACAGTCCCCCAACCCTGAACCCTGACCCCTGACCCCAAGTATAGTTCCCCCAACTCTAAACCCTGACCCCAAGTACAGTCCCCCAAACCTGAAGCCTGAACCCTGACCCCAAGTACAGTCCCCCAACCCTGAACGCTGAACCCTGAACCCAAGACAGTCCCCGAATCCTGAACAACTGAATCCTGACCCCAAGTACAGTCCCCCAAACCTGAACCCTGAACTCTGACCCCAAGTACAGTCATCCAACCCTGAACACTGACCCCTGACCCCAAGTACAGTCCCCAAAACTGAACCCTGACTCCGAGTACATTCCCCCAACACTGAACCCTGAGCTCTGACCCCAAGGCCTCATTTGGAGTACTGTGCGCAGTTCTGGTCGCCTCACTATAGGAAAGATGTAGAAGCTATTGAAAGGGTGCAGAGGAGATTTACAAGGATGTTGCCTGGACTGGGAGGCATGCCTTATGAAGATAGGTTGAGGGAGCTGGGACTCTTTTCCCTGGAGAGGCGAAGGTTGAGAGGCGACCTGATAGAAGTTTATAAAATGTTGAGAGGAATAGATAGGGTGGACTCTCAGAGGCTATTTCCCCGGGTTGAAATGGTCGCTACGAGAGGACACAGATTTAAGGTGCGGGGAGGGAAGTACAGAGGTGATGTTAGGGTAAGTTTTTCACTCAGAGGGTAGTGAGTGATTGGAATCGGCTGCCGTCGTCGGTGGTGGAGGCGAACTCGCTGGGGTCTTTTAAAAGACTTCTGGATGAGTATATGGGGTTTAATGGGATTGGGGGTTATAGATAGGTCTATAGATTGGTGGGGTTGATGCGATCGGCGCAACTCGAGGGCCGAAGGGCCTGTTTGTGCTGTAATGTTCTATGTTCTATGTTCTAAGTACAGTCCCCCAACTCTGAACCCTGACCCCGAGTACAGTCCCCCAACCATGAACCCTGACCCCGAGTACAGTCCCCCAACCCTGAACCCCGAACCCCAGATCCCAAGTACAGTCCCCCAACCCTGAACCTTGAACTCTGTCACCAAGTACAGTCCCCCAACCCTGAACCCTGACCCCAAGTACAGTCCCCCAACCCTGAACCCTGACCCCTGAACCCAAGTACAGTCCCCCAAACCTGATCCCTGAAGTCTGACCCCAAGTGCAGTCATCCAATCCTGAACACTGAGCCCTGACCCCAAGTATAATCCCCAACACTGAACTCCGGACCCTGACCCCAAATACAGTCCCCCAACCCTGAACTCTGACCCCTGACCTCAAGTACAGTTCCCAACCCTGAACGCTGACCCCCAAGTACAGTCCCCCAACACGGAACCCTGAGCTCTGACCCCAAGTACAGTCCCCCAACTCTGAACCCTGACCCCGAGTACAGTCCCCCAACCCTGAACCCCGAACCCAGATCCCAAGTACAGTCCCCCAACCCTGAACTTTGAACTCTGTCACCACGTACAGTCCCCAACCCTGAACCCTGACCCCAAGTACAGTCCCCCAACCCTGAACCCTGACCCCTGAACCCAAGTACAGTCCCCCAAACCTGAACCCTGAAGTCTGACCCCAAGTGCAGTCATCCACTCCTGAACACTGAGCCCTGACCCCAAGTATAATCCCCCAACACTGAACTCCGGACCCTGACCCCAAACAGTCCCCCAACCTGAATCCTGACCCCAAGTACAGTCCCCCCAACCATGAACCCTGACCCCAAGTACTGTCCCCCAACCCTGAACCCTGAACCCTGACCGCAAATACAGTCCCCCAACTCTGAACCCTGAACCCTGACCCCAAGTACAGTCCCCCAACCACGAACCCCAACCTCAAATACAGGTCCCCAACATGAACCCTGACCCCTGACTCCAAGAACAGTCCCCCAACCCAGAACCCTGAACTCTGACCCCAAGTACAGACCCCCAACACTGAACTCTGACCCAAGTACAGTCCTCCAACCGTGAACCCTGACCCCTGGACCCAAGTGCAGACCCCAAAATCTGAACCATGAACCCTGACCCCAAGGACAGTCCCCCAACAACATTTCCCTACCCCAAGTACAGTCCCCCAACCCTGAACCCTGAACTTTGACCCCAAGAACACTCCCGCAACCCTGAACCCTGACCCCTAAACTCAGTACAGTCCCCCAATCCTGAACCCTGACCCCAAGTACAGTCCCCCAACCCTGAACCCTGACCCCAAGTACAGTCCCCCAACCCAGAACGCTGAACCCTGACCCCAAGTACAGTCCGCCAATCCTGAACAACTGAACCCTGACCCCAAGTACAGTCCCCCAACACTGAACCCTGAACTCTGATCCAAAGTACAGCTGCCCAACCCTGAACCCAGACCCCTGAGCCCAGTACAGTCCCCCAAACCTGAACCGTGAACTCTGACCCCAAGTGCATTCATCCATCTCTGAACACTGACCCCTGACCCCAAGTGCAGTCCCCCAACCATGAACCCTGATCTCTGACCCCATGTAAAGTCCCACAATACTGAGCCCTGACCCCGAGTACAGTCCCCCAAACCTGAACCCTGAACTCTGACACCAAGTACAGTCCCCCAACCCTGAACCCTGACCCCAAGTATAGTCCCCCCAACCCTGAACCCTGACCCCTGAACCCAAGTACAGTCCCCCAAACCTGAACCCTGAACTCTGACCCCAAGTGCAGTCATCCAACCCTGAACACCGACCCCTGACCCCAAGTACAGTCCCCCAACCCTGAACCCTGACCCCTGACCTCAAGTACAGTCCCCAAACCCTGAACTCTCACCCCAAGTACAGTCTCCCAACACTGAACCATGAACTTGACCTTAAGTACAGTCCCATAATCCTGACCCCTGACCCCGAGTACAGTCCGCCAACACTGAACCCTGAACTCTGACACCAAGTACAGTCCCCCAACACTGAACCCTGACCCCTGACACCAAGTATAGTCCCCCAACCCTGAACCCTGACCCCAAGTACAGTCCCCCAACACTGAACACTGAACTCTGATCCCAAGTCAGTTGCCCCAACCTGAACCCTGACCCCTGAACACAAATACAGTCCCCCAACACTGAACCCTGACCCCAAGTACAGTCCCCCAAACCTGAATCCTGACCCCAAGTATAGTCCCCCAATCATGACCCCTGACCCCAAGAACAGTCCCCAACACTCAATCCCGAACCCTGACACCAAGTACAATCCCCTAAACCTGAACCCTGACCCCAAGTACAGTCCCCCAACCCTGAACCCTGAACTCTGACACCAACTACAGTCCCCCAACTATGAACCCTGACCCCAAGTACAGTCCCCCAAACCTGAACCCTGAACTCTGATCCCAAGTACAATCCTCCAACCCTGAACCCTGAACCCTGACCCCAAGTACAGAACCCCAACTCTGAACCCTGAACTTTGACCCCAAGAACAGACCCGCATCCTTGAAACCTGACCCCTAAACCCAAGTACAGTCCCCCAACCCTGAACCCTGACCCCTAACCCCAAGTATAGTTCCCCCAACCCTAAACCCTGACCCCAAGTACAGTCCCCCAACCCTGAACCCTGAACCCTGACCCCAAGTACAGTCCCCCAACACTGAACCCTGACCACTGAACCCAAGTACAGTCCCCCAACCCTGAATACTGACCTCTGACCCCAAGTACAGTCCCCCATCCCTGAACCCTGAGCTCTGACCCAAGTACAGTCCCCAACACTGAACCCTGACTCCGAGTACAGTCCCCCAACCCTGAACCCTGAGCTCTGACCCCAAGTACAATCCCCCAACCCTGAACCCTGAGCTCTGACCCCAAATACAGTCCCCCAACACTGAACCCTGACCCCGAGTACAGTCCCCCAACCCTGAACCCTGAGCTCTGACCCCAAGTACAGTCCCCCAACCCTGAACCCTGAGCTCTGATCCCAAGTACAGTCCCCCAACCCTGAACCCTGACCCTGAACCCAAGTACAGTCCCCCAAACCTGAACCCTGAGCTCTGACCCCAAGTGCAGTCCCCCAACCCTGAACCCTGAGCTCTGACGCAAGTACAGTCCCCAACACTGAACCCTGACTCCGAGTACAGTCCCCCAACCCTGAACCCTGACCCCTGAACCCAAGTACAGTCCCACAACCCTGAACCCTGAGCTCTGACCCCAAGTACAGTCCCCCAACCCTGAACCCTGACACCAAGTACAGTCCCCCAACCCTGAACCCTGACCCCTGAACCCAAGTACAGTCCCCCAAACCTGAACCCTGAACTCTGACCCCAAGGGCAGTCATCCAACACTGAACACTGAGCCCTGACCCCAAATACAGTCCCCCAACCCTGAACTCTGACCCCAAGTACAGTCCCCCAAACCTGAACCCTGACCCCAAGAACAGTCCCCCAAACCTGAACCCTGAACCCTGACCCCAAGTACAGTCCCCCAACACTGAACCCTGACCCCTGACACCAAGTATAGTCCCCCAACCCTGAACCCTGACCCCAAGTACAGTCCCCCAACACAGAAAACTGAACCCTGACCCCAAGTACAGTCCCCCAACCCTGAACCCTGAACTTTGGTCCCAAGAACAGACCCGCAACCCTGAACCCTGACCCCTAAAGCCAAGTACAGACCCCAATCCTGAACCCTGACCCCAAGTACAGTCCCACAATCCTGAACCCTGACCCCTGACCCCAAGTACAGTCCCCCAACCCTGAACCCTGACCCCTGACCCCAAGTATAGTTCCCCCAACTCTAAACCCTGACCCCAAGTACAGTCCCCCAAACCTGAAGCCTGAACCCTGACCCCAAGTACAGTCCCCCAACCCTGAACGCTGAACCCTGAACCCAAGACAGTCCCCGAATCCTGAACAACTGAATCCTGACCCCAAGTACAGTCCCCCAAACCTGAACCCTGAACTCTGACCCCAAGTACAGTCATCCAACCCTGAACACTGACCCCTGACCCCAAGTACAGTCCCCAAAACTGAACCCTGACTCCGAGTACATTCCCCCAACACTGAACCCTGAGCTCTGACCCCAAGGCCTCATTTGGAGTACTGTGCGCAGTTCTGGTCGCCTCACTATAGGAAAGATGTAGAAGCTATTGAAAGGGTGCAGAGGAGATTTACAAGGATGTTGCCTGGACTGGGAGGCATGCCTTATGAAGATAGGTTGAGGGAGCTGGGACTCTTTTCCCTGGAGAGGCGAAGGTTGAGAGGCGACCTGATAGAAGTTTATAAAATGTTGAGAGGAATAGATAGGGTGGACTCTCAGAGGCTATTTCCCCGGGTTGAAATGGTCGCTACGAGAGGACACAGATTTAAGGTGCGGGGAGGGAAGTACAGAGGTGATGTTAGGGGTAAGTTTTTCACTCAGAGGGTAGTGAGTGATTGGAATCGGCTGCCGTCGTCGGTGGTGGAGGCGAACTCGCTGGGGTCTTTTAAAAGACTTCTGGATGAGTATATGGGGTTTAATGGGATTGGGGGTTATAGATAGGTCTATAGATTGGTGGGGTTGATGCGATCGGCGCAACTCGAGGGCCGAAGGGCCTGTTTGTGCTGTAATGTTCTATGTTCTATGTTCTAAGTACAGTCCCCCAACTCTGAACCCTGACCCCGAGTACAGTCCCCCAACCATGAACCCTGACCCCGAGTACAGTCCCCCAACCCTGAACCCCGAACCCAGATCCCAAGTACAGTCCCCCAACCCTGAACCTTGAACTCTGTCACCAAGTACAGTCCCCCAACCCTGAACCCTGACCCCAAGTACAGTCCCCCAACCCTGAACCCTGACCCCTGAACCCAAGTACAGTCCCCCAAACCTGATCCCTGAAGTCTGACCCCAAGTGCAGTCATCCAATCCTGAACACTGAGCCCTGACCCCAAGTATAATCCCCCAACACTGAACTCCGGACCCTGACCCCAAATACAGTCCCCCAACCCTGAACTCTGACCCCTGACCTCAAGTACAGTTCCCCAACCCTGAACGCTGACCCCAAGTACAGTCCCCCAACACGGAACCCCGTACCCTGACCCCAAGTACAGTCCCCCAAACCTGAACGCTGAACCCTGACCCCAAGTACAGTCCCGCATCCCAGAACCCTGATCCATGACCCCAAAACAGTCCCACAATCCTGAACCCTGACCCCAAGTATAGTCCCCCAACCATGAACCCTGACCCCAAGTACTGTCCCCCAACCCTGAACCCTGAACCCTGACCGCAAGTACAGTCCCCCAACACTGAACCCTGAACGTTGACCCCAAGTACAAACGCTAACGCTGACCACTGACCCCAAGTACAGTCCCCCAACCACGAACCCCAACCTCAAATACAGTCCCCCAACATGAAACCTGAACTCTGACTCCAAGTACAGTCCCCCAACCCAGAACACTGAACTCTGACCCCAAGTACAGACCCCAAAATCTGAACCATGAACCCTGACCCCAAGGACAGTCCCCCAACAACATTTCCCTACCCCAAGTACAGTCCCCCAACCCTGAACCCTGAACTATGACCCCAAGAACACTCCCGCAACCCTGAACCCTGACCTCTAAACTCAGTACAGTCCCCCAACCCTGAACCCTGACCCCTGAGCCCAGGTAAAGTTCCCCAAACCTGAACCCTGAACCCTGACCCCAAGTACAGTCCCCCAACCCTGAACCCTGACCCCAAGTACAGTCCCCCAACCCTGAACGCTGAACCCTGACCCCAAGTACAGTCCGCCAATCCTGAACAACTGAACCCTGACCCCAAGTACAGTCCCCCAACACTGAACCCTGAACTCTGATCCAAAGTACAGTCCTCCAACCCTGAACCCAGACCCCTGAGCCCAGGTACAGTCCCCCAAACCTGAACCGTGAACTCTGACCCCAAGTGCAGTCATCCAACTCTGAACACTGACCCCTGACCCCAAGTGCAGTCCCCCAACCATGAACCCTGAGCTCTGACCCCATGTAAAGTCCCACAATACTGAACCCTGACCCCGAGTACAGTCCCCCAACCCAGAACCCTGAGCTCTGACCCCAAGTACAGTCCCCCAACACTGAACCCCAAACCCAGATCCCAAGTACAGTCCGCCAACCCTGAACACTGAACTCTGACACCAAGTACAGTCCCCCAACCCTGAACCCTGACCCCAAGTATAGTCCCCCCAACCCTGAACCCTGACCCCTGAACCCAAGTACAGTCCCCCAAACCTGAACCCTGAACTCTGACCCCAAGTGCAGTCATCCAACCCTGAACACCGACCCCTGACCCCAAGTGCAGTCCCCCAACCCTGAACCCTGACCCCTGACCTCAAGTACAGTCCCCAAACCCTGAACTCTCACCCCAAGTACAGTCTCCCAACACTGAACCATGAACTTGACCTTAAGTAAGTCCCATAATCCTGAACCCTGACCCCAATTACAGTCCCCCAACCCTGAACCCCGAACCGTGACCCCAAGTACAGTCCCTCACCCCTGACCTCACGTTCAGTCCCCAAACCAGAACCCTGAACCCAGACCCCAAGTACATTCTCGCAAACCTGCACCCTGACCCCAAGTACAGTCCTCCAAACCTGAACCCTGAACTCTGACAACACGTACAGTCCCACAACTCTGAACACTGACCCTGAGGACAGTCCCCCAACCCTGAACAGCGAACCCAGGTCCCAAGTACAGTCCCCCAACCCTGAACCCTGAACTCTGACACCAAGTACAGTCCCCCCAACCCTGAACCCTGACCCCAAGTACAGTCCCCCAACTCTGAACACAAACCCCAAGTACAGTCCTCCAACCCTGAACCCTGACCCCAAGTACAGCACCAAACCCTGAACCCTGACCCCAAGTACAGTCCCCCAACCCTGAACCCTGACCCCAAGTCTGTCCCCCAACACTGAACCCTGAACTCTGATCCCAAGTACAGTTCCCCAAAACTGAACCCTGACCCCAAGTACAGACACCCAACCCTGAACTCTGACCCCATTACAGTCCTCCAAGCCTGAACCCCGACCCCTGAACCCAAGAACAGTCCCCAACACTCAACCCCGCACCCTGACACCAAGTACAGTCCCCCAACTCTGAACACTAACCCCAAGTACAGTCCCCCAACCCTGAACCCTGAACTTTGACCCCAAGAACAGTCCCGCAACCCTGAACCCTGACCCCTAAACCCAAGTACAGTCCCCCAATCCTGAACCCTGACCCCAAGTACAGACCCTAATCCTGAACCCTGACCACAAGTACCGTCCCCCAACCTGAACCCTGACCCCTGAACCCAAGTATAGTCCCCCAACCTTGAACCCTGACCCCAAGTACAGTCCCCCAATCTTGAACAACTGAACCCTGACCCCAAGTACAGTCCCCCAACACTGAACCCTGACCACGAGTACAGTCCCCCAAACCTGCACCCCGAACCCAGATCCCAAGTACATTCCCCAACCCTGAACCCTGAACTCTGACACCAAGTACAGTCCCCCAACCTTGAACCCTCATCCCAAGTACAGTCCCCCAACCATGAACCCTGAACTCTGATCCCAAGTACAGTTGCCCCACCCTGAACCCTGACCCCTGAACCCAAGTACATTCCTCCAAACCTGAGCTCTGACCCCAAGTACAGTCCCCCAACGCTGAACTCTGACCCAAAGTACAGTCCTCCAACACTAATCCCTGAACCCTGATCCCAAGTGTAGTCCCCCAACACAGAACACTGAACCCTGACCCCAAGTACAGTCCCCCAACACAGAACACTGAACCCAGACCCCAAGTACAGACCACCAACCCTAAACTCTGACCCCAAGTACAGTCCTCCAACGCTGAACCCTGAACTTTGACCCCAAGAACAGTCCCGCAACCCTGAACCCTGACCCCTAAACCCAAGTACAGTTCCCCAATCCTGAACCCTGACCCCAAGTACAGACCCTAATCCTGAACCCTGACCACAAGTACAGATCCCAATCCTGAACCCTGACCACAAATACCGTCCCCAACCCTGAACCCTGAACCCTGACCCCAAACACAGTCCTCAACCCTGATCCCTGACCCCTGAGCCCAAGTACAGTCCCCCAACCCTGAACTCCGAACTCCGATCCCAAGTACAGTCCCCCAACCCTGAACCCTGACCCCAAGTACAGTCCCCCAACCTTGACCCCTGAACCCAAACACAGTCCTCAACCCTGATCCCTGACCCCTGAGCCCAAGGACAGTCGCCCAACCCTGAACCCCGAACCCTGATCCCAAGTACTGTCCCCCAACCCTGAACCCTGACCCCAAGTACAGCACCAAACCCTGAACCCTGACCCCAAGTACAGTCCCCCAACCCTGAACCCTGACCCCAAGTACAGTCCCCCAACACTGAACCCTGAACTCTGATCCCAAGTACAGTTCCCCAAAACTGAACCCT
Organism: Prionace glauca; assembly: GCA_037974335.1. NCBI lineage: Eukaryota > Metazoa > Chordata > Chondrichthyes > Carcharhiniformes > Carcharhinidae > Prionace > Prionace glauca. The sequence goes on along the minus strand of JBBMRE010000130.1, from coordinate 74,262 downwards.
GACCCCAAGTACAGACACCCAACCCTGAACTCTGACCCCATTACAGTCCTCCAAGCCTGAACCCTGACCCCTGAAGCCAAGTACAGTCCCCCAACCCAGAACCCTGACCCCAAGTACAGAACCCAACCCTGAACTCTGACCCCATTACAGTCGTCCAACAATGAACCCTGACCCCTGAACCCAAGTACACTCCCCAAAACTGAACCCCGTACCCTGACCCCAAGTACAGTCCCTCAACCCTGAACCCTGACCCCAAGTACAGTCCCCAAACACTGAACGTCGAACCCTGACCCCAAGTACAGTCTACCAACCCTGAACCCTGACCCCAAGTACAGTCCCCCAACCTGAACCCTGACCCCTGAACCCAAGTATATTCCCCCAACCTTGAACCCTGACCCCAAGTACAGACCCCCAACCCTGAACCCTGACCCCAAGTACAGTTCCCCAACCCTGAACCCTGACCCCAAATACAGTCCCCCAACCTGAACCCTGACCCCTGAACCCAAGTATAGTCCCCCAACCTTGAACCCTGACCCCAAGTACAGTCCCCCAATCTTGAACAACTGAACCCTGACCCCAAGTACAGTCCCCCAACACTGAACCCTGACCACGAGTACAGTCCCCCAAACCTGCACCCCGAACCCAGATCCCAAGTACATTCCCCAACCCTGAACCCTGAACTCTGACACCAAGTACAGTCCCCCAACCTTGAACCCTCATCCCAAGTACAGTCCCCCAACCATGAACCCTGAACTCTGATCCCAAGTACAGTTGCCCCACCCTGAACCCTGACCCCTGAACCCAAGTACATTCCTCCAAACCTGAGCTCTGACCCCAAGTACAGTCCCCCAACGCTGAACTCTGACCCAAAGTACAGTCCCCCAACACTAATCCCTGAACCCTGATCCCAAGTGTAGTCCCCCCAACACAGAACACTGAACCCTGACCCCAAGTACAGTCCCCCAACACAGAACACTGAACCCAGACCCCAAGTACAGACCACCAACCCTAAACTCTGACCCCAAGTACAGTCCTCCAACGCTGAACCCAAGTACAGTCCCTAAAACCTAAACTCCGAACCCTGACCCCAAGTACAGGCATCCAACCCTGATCCCTGACCCCTGACTCAAAGTAGAGTGACCCAACCCAGAACCCTGATCTCTGACCCCAAGTACAGTCCCCCAACACTTAACCCTGACCCCTGATCCCAAGTACAGTCCCCCAACACTAATCCCCAAACCCTGACCTCAAGTATAGTCCCCCAACCATGAACCCTGACCCCAAGTACAGTGAACAAATCCTGAACCCTGAACCCTGACCCCAAGTACAGTCCCCCAACCCTGAAACCTGAACCCTGACCCCACGTAATGTCCCCAAGCCTGATTCCTGACCCCTGACCCCAAGGACAGTCCCCCAACTCTGAATCACTAAACCTGACCCCAACTACAGTCCCCCAACCCTAAACCCTGAATTTTGACCCCAAGAATAGTCCCCCAATACTGAACCCTGACCCCAAGTACAGTCCCCAAATCCTGAACCCTGACCCCAAGTCCAGTCCCCAAACCTGAACCCTGACCCCTGAACCCAAGTATAGTCCCCCAACCCTGAATCCGGAACTCTGACACCAAATACAGTGCCTCAACCCTGAACCCTGAACTCTGATCCCATGTACAGTTGCCCAACACTGAAAGCTGAACCCTAAACACAAGTACAGTCACCCAAACCTGAACACTGAACCCTGACCCCAAGTACAGTCCCCAAACACTGAACCCTGATCTCTGATACCAAGTACCGTCCTCCAACCGTGAACCCTGACCCCTGACCCCAAGTACAGTCCCCCAACCCAGAACCCTGAACTCTGATCCCAAGTACAGTCCCCCAATCCTGAACAACTGAACCCTGACCCCAAGTACAGTCCCCCAATCCTGAAACCTGAACCCTGACCCCACGTAATGTCCCCAAGCCTGATTCCTGACCCCGACCCAACTACAGTCCCCCAACCCTGAACCCTGAACGTTGACCCCAAGAACAGTCCCCCAATCCTGAACCCTGACCCCAAGTACAGTCCCCCAATCCTGAACCCTGACCACAAGTACAGTCCCCCAACCCTGAACCCCGAACCCTGATCCCAAGTACAATCCCCCAACCTGGACCCTGACCCCTGAACCCAAGTATAGTCCCCCAACCCTGAGCCCAAGTACAGTTCCCCAACCTCAACCCTGAACCCTGACCCCAAGTACAGTCCCTCAATCCTGAACAACTGACCCCTGAACCCAAGTATAGTCCCCCACCCTGAATCCTGAACTCTGACACCAAATACAGTGCTTCAACCCTGAACCCTGAACTCTGATCCCATGTACAGTCACCCAAACCTGAACCCTGAACCCTGACCCCAAGTACAGACCCCCAAAATGAACCCTGAACTCTGACTCCAAGTACAATCCCCCAACCCTGAACTCTGACCCCTGACCCCAAGTACACTCCCCCAACCCAGAACCCTGAACCATGACCCCAAGTACAGTCCCCCAACCCTGAACCCTGAAGTCTGACACCAAGTACAGTCACCCAACACTGAACCCCTGACCCCAAGTACAGTCCCCCAACCCTGAACCCTGAACTCTGACCCCAAGTACAGTCACCCAACACTGAACCCTGACCCCAAGTACAGTCCCCCCAACCTGAACCCTGAAGTCTGACACCAAGTACAGTCACCCAACCCTGAACCCTGACCCCAAGTACAGTCCCCAAACACTGAACCCTGAACTCTGATCCCAAGTACAGTTGCCCAACCCTGAACCCTCACCCCTGAACCCAGTACAGTCCCCCAAACCTGAACCCTGAACTCTGAACCCAAGTGTAGTCATCCAACCCTGAACACTGACCCCTGACCCCAAGTACAGTCCCCCAAACCTGAACCCTGACCCCTGACCCAAAGTGCTGTCCCCCAACATTAATCCCCAAACCCTGACCCCAGGTATAGTCCCCCACACAGAACCCTGAACGTTGACCCCAAGTACAGACCCACAACCCTGAACCCTGACCCCTGACCCCAAGTACAGTCCCCCAACCCTGAACTCTGACCCCAAGAACAGTCCCCCAACACTGAACCATGAACTCTGAATTTATGTACAGTCCCACAATCCTGAACCCAGACCCCAATTACAGTCCCCCAACCCTGAACCCCGAACCCTGACCCCAAGTACAGTCCCCCAACCCAGAACCCTGACCCCTGACCCCAAGTACAGTCCCCCAATCCTGAACCCCGAACCCTGACCCCAAGTACAGTTCCCCAACATTAACCCTGAACTCTGACCCCAAGTACAATCCCCCAACCCTGAACCCCGAACCCTGACCCCAAGTACAGAACCCAACCCTGAACTCTGACCCCAAGTACAGTTCCCCAACCCTGAACCCTGAACCCTGACCCCAAGTATAGTCCCCCAACCCTATACTCTGACCCCAAGTACAGTCCCCCAACCCTGAACCCTGACCCCAAGTACAGTCCCCCAATCCTGAACCCTGACCCCAAGTACCGTCTCACAACCCTGAACCCTGATGCAAAGTACAGTCCCCCAACCCTGAACCCTGACCCCAAGTACAGTCCTCCAACCATGAACCTTGCCCCTGAACCCAAGTACAGTCCCCCAACCCTGAATCCCTAAACCTAACCCCAACTGCAGTCCCCAATCCTGAACCCTGAACTTTGACCACAAGAACAGTCCCGCAACAGTGAACCCTGACCCCTAAACCCAAGTACAGTCCCCCAATCCTGAACCCTGACCCCAAATACAATCCCCAATCCTGAACCCTGACCCCTAAACCCAAGTACAGACACCCAACCCTGAACTCTGACCCCAAGTACAGTTCTCCAACCATGAACCTTGCCCCTGAACCCAAGTACAGCCCCCAACACTGAACCCCGAACCTTGACCTCAAGTACAGTCCCCCAAACCTGCACCCTGAACTCTGACCCCAAGTAGAGTCCCCCAATCCTGAACCCTGACCCCAAGTACAGTCGCCAACCCTGAATCCCTAAACCTGACCCCAACTGCAGTCCCCAATCCTGAACCCTGAACTTTGACCACAAGAACAGTCTCGCAACACTGAACCCTGACCCCTAAACCCAAGTACAGTCCCCCAATCCTGAACCCTGACCCCAAATACAGTCCCCCAATCCTGAACCCTGACCCCTGAGTCCACGTGCAGTCCCCCAACCCTGAACCCTGAACCCTGATCCCAAGTACAGTCCCCCAACCCTGAACCCTGAAGCCTGACCCCAAGTACAGTCCCCCAACCCTGAACCCTGAAGCCTGACCCCAAGTACAGTCCCACAACCCTGAACCCTGAACCCTGACCCCAAGTACAGTCCCGCAATCCTGAACAACTGAACCCTGACCCCAAGTACAGTCCCCGAACCCTGAACCCTGACCCCAAGTACAGTCCCCGAAGACTGAGCTCTGACCCCAAGTACAGTCCCCCAACCCTGAACCCTGACCCCAAGTACAGTCCCCCAACACTCAACCCCGAACCCTGACCCCTAGTATAGTCCCCCAACCCAAACCCTGATCCCTGACCCCAAGTACAGACCCTCAACCTTAAACTCTGACCCCAAGTACAGTGCTCCCACCCTGAACCAAAGTACAGTCCCCAAAACCTGAACCACGAACCCTAACCCCAAGTACAGTCCCCCAACATGAACCCTGAACTCTGACTCCAAGTACAGTTCCCCAACCCTGAACCCTGGCACCTGACCCCAAGTACAGTCCCCAACATGAACCCTGAACTCTAACCCCAAGTACAATCCCCCATCCCTGAACCCTGACCCCTGAACCCAAGTACAGTCCCCCAACACTGAACCCCAAACCATGACCCCAAGTACAGTCCCCCAACCCAGAACCCTGACCCCTGACCCCAAGTACAAAACCCTAACCCTGAACCCTGACCCCATTACAGTCGTCCAACATTGAACCCTGGCCCCTGATCCCAAGTACAGTCCCCCAACCCTGAACCCTGAACCCTGACCCCAAGTATAGTCCCCCAAACCTATACTCTGACCCCAAGAACAGTCACCCAAGCCTGAACCCTGACCCCAAGTACAGTCCCTCTAACCCAGAACCCTGAACCCTGACCCCAAGTACAATCCCCAATACCTGAACCCTGACCCAAAGTACAGTCCCCCAATCCTGAACCCTGACCCCAAGTACCGTCTCACAACCCTGAGCCCTGACCCCAAGTACAGTCTCCCAACCCTGATCCCTGACGCCAAGTACAGTCCCCCAACCCTGAACCTTCACCCCAAGAACAGTCCCCCAACAGTGTACCCCTAACCCTGACCCCAAGTACAGTCCTCCAACACTGAACCTTTCCCCTGAAACCAAGTACAGTCCCCCAACACTGAACCCTGAACCTTGACCTCAAGTACAGTTCCCCCAAACCTGCACCCTGAACTCTGACCCCAAGTAAAGTCCCCCAACCATGAACCCTGAACTTTGACCCCAAGAACAGTCCCGCAACCCTGAACCCTGACCCCTAAACCCAAGTACAGTCCCCCAAACCTGAACCCTGACCCCAAGTTCAGTCCCCCAATCCTGAAACCTGACCCCTGAGTCCAAGTACAATCCCCCAACCCTGAACCCTGAACCCTGATCCCACGTACAGTCTCCCAACCCTGACCCCTGACCCCAAATATAGTTCCCCAACCCTGAACCCTGACCCCAAGTACAGTCCCCGAACCCTGAACGCTGAAGCCTGACCCCAAGTACAGTACCCCAACCCTGAACCCTGACCCCAACTACAGTCCCCCAATCCTGAACAACAGAACCCTGACCCCAAGTACAGTCCCTCAACCCCGAACCCTGACCCCAAGTATAGTCCCCCAACACAAAACCCTGATCCCTGACCCCAAGTACAGACCCCCAAACCTGAACTTTGACCCCAAGTACAGTCCTCCCAACCTGAACCAAAGTACAGTCCCCATAACCTGAACCACGAACTCTAACCCCAAGTACAATCCCCCAACCCTGAACCCTTACCGCTGACCCCAAGTACTGTCCCCCAACACTGAACCCCAAACCCTGACCCCAAGTACACTCCCCCAACCCTGAACCCTGACCCCTGGACCCAAGTATAGTCCCCCAACCCTGAACCCTGACCCAAGTACAGTCCCCCAACTCTGAACCCTGAACCCTGACCCTAAGTACAGTCCCCCAACACTCAACCCTGACCCCAAGTACAGTCCCCCAACACTGAACCCTGAAGTCTGACACCAACTACAGTCCCCCAACACTGAACCCTGAACTCTGATCCCAAGTACAGTTGCCCAACCCTGAACCCTGACCCCTGAACACAAGTACAGTCCCACAAACATGAACCCTGACCCCAAGTACAGTCCCCCAACCCAGAACCCTGATCTCTGACCCCAAGTACAGAACCCTAACCCTGAACTCTGACCCCATTAAAGTCGTCCAACATTGAACCCTGACCCCTGAACCCAAGTACAGTCCAACAAATCTGAACCCCAAACCCTGACCCCCAAGTACTGTTCCCCAACCATGAACCCTGAATCCTGACCCCAAGTAAAGTCCCCCAACCCTGAACCCTGACCCCGAGTAAAGTCCCCAAGACTGATTCCTGACCCCTGACCCCAAGTACAGTTCCCCAACCCTGAACCCTGACCCCAATACAGTCTGCCATCCATGAAACCGGAACCCTGACCCCAAGTACAGTCACCTAACCCTGAATCCTGACCCCAAGTCCAGTCCCCTAACACTGAACCCTGACCCCTGACCCCAAGTACAGTCCCACTAACCCTGAACCCTGAACTCTGAACCCAAGTACAGTCCCCCAATCCTGAACCCTGACCCCTGAGTCCAAGTACAGTCCCCCAACGCTGAACCCTGAACCCTGACCCCAGGTACAGACCCCCAATCCTAAACAACTGAACTCTGACCCCAAGTACAGTCCCCCAACCCTGAACACCGAACCCTGATCCCAGTCACCCAACCCTGAAACCTGACCCCTGACCCCAAGTATAGTACCCCAACCCTGAACCCTAACCCCAAGTACAGTCCCCCAACCCAAAACCCTGAGCCCTGACCCCAAGTACAATCCCCCAACCCTGAACCGTGAAGCCTGATCCCAAGTACAGTCCCACAACCCGGAACCCTGAACCCTGTCCCCAAGTACAGTCCCCCAATCCTGAACAACTGAACCCTGACCCCAAGTACAGTCCCTGAACCCTGACCCCAAGTACAGTCCCCGAACACTGAGCTCTGACCCCAAGTACAGTCCCCCAACCCTGAACCCTGACCCCAAGTACAGTCCCCCAACACTCAACCCCGAACCCTGACCCCCAGTATAGTCCCCCAACCCAAAACCCTGATCCCTGACGCCAAGTACAGACCCACAACCCTGAACTCTGACCCCAAGTACAGTCCTCCCATCCTGACCCCAAGTACAGTCCCCCAACATGAACCCTGAACTCTAACCCCAAGTACTATCCCCCAACCCTGAACCCTGACCCCTGACCCCAAGTACAGTCCCCCAACAATGAACCACGAACCATGACCCCAAGTACAGTCCCCGAACCCAGTACCCTGACCCCTGACCCCAAGTACAAAACCCTAACCCTGAACCCTGACCCCATTACAGTCGTCCAACATTGAGACCTGACCCCTGATCCCAAGTGCAGTCCCCCAAACCTGAACCCCAAACCCTGACCCCAAGTACAGTTCCCCAACCCTGAACCCTGACCCCTGACCCCAAGAATAGTCCCCCAACCCTATACTCTGACCCCAAGTACAGTCACCCAACCCTGAACCCTGACCTCAAGTACAGTCTCTCTAACCCAGAACCCTGAACCCTGACCCCAAGTACAATCCCCAATGCCTGAACCCTGACCCAAAGTACAGTCCCCCAATCCTGAACCATGACCCCAAGTACCGTCTCACAACCCTGAGCCCTGACCCCAAGTACAGTCTCCCAACCCTGAAGCCTGACGCCAAGTACAGTCCCCCAACTCTGAACCTTCACACCAAGAACAGTCCCCCAACACTGTACCCCTAACCCTGACCCCAAGTACAGTCCACCAAAACAGAATCCTTACCCCTGAACTGAAGTACAGACACCCAACCCTGAAGTCTGACCCCAAGTACAGTCCTCCAACACTGAACCTTGCCCCTGAAACCAAGTACAGTCCCCCAACACTGAACCCCAAACCTTGACCCCAAGTACAGTCCCCCAACCCTGAATCCCTAAATATGACCCCAACTGCAGTCCCCCAACCCTGAACCCTGAACTTTGACCCCAAGAACAGTCCCGCAACCCTGAACCCTGACCCCTAAACCCAAGTACAGTCCCCCAATCCTGAACCCTGACCCCAAGTACAATCCCCCAACCCTGAACCCTGAACCCTGATCCCACGTACAGTCCCCCAACCCTGACCCCAAATATAGTTCCCCAACCCTGAACCCTGATCCCACGTACAGTCCCCCAACCCTGACCCCAAATATAGTTCCCCAACCCTGAAGCCTGACCCCAAGTACAGAACCCCAACCCTGAACCCTGACCCCAACTACAGTCCCCCAATCCTGAACAACAGAACCCTGACCCCAGGTACAGTCCCTCAACCCCGAACCCTGACCCCAAGTATAGTCCCCCAATACAAAACCCTGATCCCTGACCCCAAGTACAGACCCCCAAACCTGAACTTTGACCCCAAGTACAATCCTCCCAACCTGAACCAAAGTACAGTCCCCATAACCTGAACCACGAACCCTAACCCCAAGTACAGTCCCCCAACATAAACCCTGAACTCTGACTCCAAGTACAAGCCCGCAACCCTGAACCCTGACCCCTGACCCCAAGTACAGTCCCCCAACCCAGAACCCTGACGCCTGACCCCAAGTACAGTCCCCAACATGAACCCTGAACTCTAACCACAAGTGCAATCCCCCAACCCTGAACCCTGACCCCTGACCCCAAGTACAGTCCCCCAACACTGAAACACGAACCATGACCCCAAGTACAGTCCCCCAACCCAGAACCCTGACCCCTGACCCCAAGTACAGAACCCTAACCCTGAACCCTGACCCCATTACAGTCGTCCAACATTGAACCCTGACCCCTGATCCCAAGTACAGTCCCCCAAACCTGAACCCCAAACCCTGACCCCAAGTACAGTTCCCCAACCCTGAACCCTGAACCCTGACCCCAAGTATAGTCCCCAAACCCTATACTCTGACCCGAAGTACAGTCCCACAACCCTGAACCCTGACCCCAAGTACAGTCCCTCTAACCCAGAACCCTGAACCCTGACCCCAAGTACAATCCCCAATACCTGAACCCTGACCCAAAGTACAGTCCCCCAATCGTGAACCCTGACCCCAAGTACCTTCTCACAACCCTGAACCCTGACGCCAAGTACAGTCCCCCAACCCTGAACCCTCACCCCAAGAACAGTCCTCCAACACTGTACCCCTAACCCTGACCCCAAGTACAGTCCACCAACACAGAATCCTTACCCCTGAACCCAAGTACAGTCCCACACACTGAACCCCGAACCTTGACCTCAAGTACAGTCCCCCAAACCTGCACCCTGACCTCTGACCCCAAGTACAGTCCCCCAACACTGAATCCCTAAATATGACCCCAACTGCAGTCCCCCAACCCTGAAACCTGAAATTTGACCCCAAGAACAGTCCCACAACCCTGAACCCTGACCCCTAAACCCAAGTACAGTCCCCCAATCCTGAACCCTGATCCCAAGTACAGTCCCCCAATCCTGAACCCTGAACTCTGAACCCAAGTACAGTCCCCCAATCCTGAACCCTGACCCCTGAGTCCAAGTACAGTCCCCCAACCCTGAACCCTGAACCCTGACCCCAAGTACAGTCCCCCAATCCTAAACAACTGACCCCTGACCCCAAGTACAGTCCCCCATCACTCATCCCCGAACCTTAACCCCAAGTACAGTCCCACAACCCAAAACCTTGAGCCCTGACCCCAAGTACAGACCCCCAACTCTTAACTCTGACCCCAAGTACAGTCCTCCCACCCTGAACCCAAGTACAGTCCCCAAAACCTGAACCACGAACCCTAACCCCAAGTACAGTCCCCTTACATGAACACTGAACTCTGACTCCAAGTACAATCCCCCAACTCTGAACCCTGAACCCTGACCCCAAGTACAGTCCCCAAACACTGAACGCCAAACCCTGACCCCAAGTAAAGTCCCACAACCCTGAACCCTGACCCCAAGTACAGTCCCCCAATCCAGAACCCTGACCCCTGACCCCAAGTACAGTCCCCCAACATGAACCCTGAACTCTGACACCAACTACAGTCCCCCAACCCTGAACCCTGACCCCAAGTACAGTCCCCCAACACGGAATCCTGAACTCTGATCCCAAGTGCAGAACCCTAACCCTGAACTCTGACCCCATTACAGTCGTCCAACATTGAACCCTGACCACTGAACACAAGTACAGTCCCCCAAACCTGAACCCTGACCCCAAGTACAGTCCCCCAACCCAGAACCCTGACCCCTGACCCTAAGTACAGAACCCTCACCCTGAACTCTGACCCCAAGTACAGTCCCCCAAACCTGACCCCCGAACCCTGACCCCAAGTATAGTCCCCCAACCCTATACTCTGACCCCAAGTACAGTCCCCCAACCATGAACCTTGAACCCTGAACCCAAGTACAGTCTCCCACGCATGAATTCCGAACACTGACCTCAAGTATAGTCCCCAACCCTGAACCCTGACCCCAAGTAAAGTCCCCAAGTCTGATTCCTGACCCCTGACCCCAAGAACAGTTCCCCAACGCTGAACCCTGACCCCAAGTACAGTCACCTAACCCTGAACCCTGACCCCAAGTCCAGTCCCCTAACCCTGAAACCTGAACCCAAGCACAGTCCCACAACCCTGAACACTGACCCCAAATACTGTCCCTCAACCCTGAACCCTGACCCCAAGTACAGTCCCCCAACCCTTTCCCCCGAACCCAAGTACAATCTCCCAACCCTGAATCCCGAACACTGACCTCAAGTATAGACCCCCAACCCTATACTCTGAACCCATGTACAGTCCCGCAACCCTGAACCCTGACCCCTAAACCCAAGTACAGTCCCCCAATCCTGAACAACTGAACCCTGACCCCAAGTACAGTCCCCCAACCCCGAACCCTGACCCCTGACCCCAAGTACAGAACCCTCACCCTGAACTCTGACCCCAAGTACAGTCCCCCAAACCTGAACCCCGAACCCTGACCCCAAGTACAGTTCCACAACCCTGAACCCTGACCCCAAGTATAGTCCCCCAACCCTATACTCTGACCCCAAGTACAGTCACCCAACCCTGAACCCTGAACCCTGACCCCAAGTATATTCCCCCAACCATGAATCACGAACATTGAACTCAAGTACAGTCCCCAACCCTGAACCCTGAATCCTGACCCCAAGTAAAGTCCCCCAATCCTGAACCCTGACCCACTGACCCCAAGTACAGTTCCCCAACCCTGAACCCTGAACCCTGACCCCAAGTAAAGTCCCCAAGCCTGATTCCTGACCCCTGACCCCAAGTACAGTTCCCCAACCCTGAACCCTGACCCCAATACAGTCTGCCATCCCTGAAACCGGAACCCTGACCCCAAGTACAGTCACCTAACACTGAACCCTGACCCCTGACCCCAAGTACAGTCCCTCTAACCCTGAACCCTGAACTCTGAATCCAAGTACAGTCCCCCAATCCTGAACACCGAACCCTAATCCCAGTCACCCAACCCAGAACCCTGAGCCCTAACCCCAAGTACAGACCCCCAACTCTTAACTCTGACCCCAAGTACAGACCCCCAACTCTTAACTCTGACCCCAAGTACAGCCCTCCCACCCTGACCCCAAGTACAGTCCCCAAAACCTGAACCCTGAACTCTGACTCCAAGTACAATCCCCCAACCCTGAACCCTGACCCCTGACCCCAAGTATAGTCCTCCAACACTGACCCCCGAACCCTGGACCCCAAGTACAGTCCCCCAACCCAGAACCCTGACCCCTGACCCCACGTACAGTCCCCCAACATGAACCCTGAACTCTAACCCCAAGTATAGTCCCCCAACCCTGAACCCTGACCCCAAGTACAGTCCCCCAACCCTGAACCCTGACCCCAAGTACAGTCCCCCAACCCTGAACACTGCACCGTGACCCCAAGTACAGTCCACCAACACTGAACCCTGACCCCAAGTACAGTCCCCCAACCCTGAACCCTGACCCCAAGTACAGTTCCCCCAACACTAAACCCTGAACTCTGATCCCAAGTACAGTTGCCCAACCCTGAACCCTGGCCACTGAACACAAGTACAGTCCCCCAAACATGAACCCTGACCACAAGTACCCTCCCCCAACCCAGAACCCAGACCCCTGACCCCAAGTACAGAACCCTAACCCTGATCCCTGACCCCTGAGTCCAAGTACAGTCCCCCAACCCTGAACCCTGAACCCTGACCCCAAGTACAGTCACCTAACCCTGAATCCTGACCCCAAGTCCAGTCCCCTAACACTGAACCCTGACCCCTGACCCCAAGTACAGTCCCTCTAACCCTGAACCCTGAACTCTGAACCCAAGTACAGTCCCCCAATCCTGAACACTGACCCCTGAGTCCAAGTACAGTCCCCCAACCCTGAACCCTGAACCCTGACCCCAAGTACAGTCCCCCAATCCTAAACAACTGAACCCTGACCTCAAGTACAGTCCCCCAACACTGAACACCGAACCCTGATCCCAAGTACAGTCACCCAACCCAGAACCCTTATAAAAAAGAACAAAGAAGAACAAAGAACAATCCAGCACGGGAAACAGGCCCTTCGGCCCAACGAGCCCGCGCCGCCACATCACCCTGCACCTATTCTACCCTGCATGGCTACGAATGGAACCCTACTCAGTCAGATTCAGGGAAGAAATAGTGTCAATTTGGTAAAAACCGATTAGCCTGAGAGCACATTTTTGGGGTGTGGGAGGAAACCGGAGCGCCCGGAGGAAACCCACGCAACCACAGGGAGAACGAGCAAACTCCCACAGACACAGGCCCAAATCCATGTGCCTGCACAGCCAGCAGTGCTAGTCACTGAGCTGTTGCGGCGCCCATCTACCGGTCCAGGATCAAGCACACACACCGACATGAAGTACTAGGCCACTCCTGGAACTTCCAAGAGCAGCCCAGGCACGACCCGCCGTGTGCATGCCCCTCGTTTGACACGAGGTGGACCTCCACCTGTGGAATAAAGTCAAAAATATTAATCTTACAGCCTGCCTTTCCGGTGTCTCCCGAGGTTTAACCCTATTTAATATCCCCTACCATATCCCTCCATTCTCGTTTCACTCATGTGCCTATCTAACTGCATCTTAAACGAGTCCAATGTTCCTGCCTCCACCACCCTACTCGGTAGTGCGTTCCAGACCCCCACAACTCTCTGCGTAAAGAACCTTCCTCTCACCTCCAAATTATACCTCTCCCCCCTCACCCTTAAATGATGACCTCTCGTGTTTGTATCTAGTCTAGGGAGCAGTCTCTCACTATTAACTCTATCCATTCCCTTCATTATCTTATATACTTCTATCATGTCCCCTCTCAATCTCCGCCTTTCCAAGGAGAATAGTCCCAGTTTCTTCAACCTCTCCTCGTAACCCAGTCCCCCCATGCCAGGCAACATCCTGGTAAACCTCCTCTGCACCCTTTCCAGAGACTCCACGTCCTTCCGGTAGTAAGGTGACCAGAACTGGACGCAGTACTCCAAATGCGGTCTAACCAACGTTCTGTACAACTGAAGCATTAGACAGCAGCTTTTATACTCTATGCCCCTTCCTATAAAGACCAACATCCCATAAGCCTTCCTAACAACCTTCTCCACTTGTGATGCAACCTTCATGGATTTGTGAACCTGCACTCCCAGGTCTCTCTGTATGTCTATACTCCTAATCGGCCTCCCTTTAATCTCATAGCTCCTCTCTGCATTATTCCATCCAAAATGCATCACCTCACATTTGTCAGGATTAAATGCCATCTGCCACCTATCTGCCCACTGCACCAACCTATCTATATCCTGTTGTATCACCTGACACTCCAGTTCCGTACCCGCCAACCCTGCCATCTTGGTGTCATCAGCAAACTTGCTAATCACACCACCTACGCCCTCTTCCAAGTCATTTATGTAGACTACAAAGAGGAGAGGTCCCAGTACTGAGCCCTGCGGCACACCACTGGTCACTGACCTCCAGCCCGATAAGGTCCCTTCCACAGCTACCCTCTGTCTCCTATTTCCCAGCCAGTTCTCAATCCACCTAGCTACCTTGCCTCGTATCCCATGCGCCTTAACCTTTTCTACCAGCCTACCGTGAGGGACTTTGTCAAACGCCTTACTGAAATCCATATAGATGACATCAACGGTTCTCCCATCGTCAACCGTTTTTGTCACCTCCTCAAAGAATTCCACCAGATTCGTAAGGCAAGACCTCCCTCTAACAAAGCCATGTTGCGTATCCCTAATCAGATCGCAACGCTCCAAATGCTCATACATCCTACCCCTAAGTATTTTTTCCATTAACTTCCCTACCACCGACGTCAAACTCACCGGTCTATAATTCCCAGGGTTATCCCTACTGCCTTTTTTGAACAACGGGACCACATTTGCTACCCTCCAGTCTTCTGGGACCTCACCTGTGTCCAAAGAAGAGACAAAGATTTGCGCCAGAGGCCCAGCAATTTCATCTTTCGCCTCCCTAAGCAACCTGGGATAAATACCATCAGGCCCCGGAGCTTTATCCGTCCTTACGCTACCTAAAAGCCCTAGCACTTCCTCTCTCGTAATAACTATATCCTGCAAATAAACCTCCACTCCCTCCAAGAGACCACACGATTCCAAACCCCTCTCCTTTGTGAATACCGACGCAAAGTATTCATTCAGGAGCTCCCCCATCCCCTCCGACTCAATACACAACTCACCACTCTTGTCCCTAAGAGGACCAATTTTCCCTCTAACTACTCTCTTGCCTCTGATATAGGAATAAAATGCCTTTGGATTTTCCTTAATCCTACCAGCCAAAGCCATCTCATGCCCTCTCTTTGCCCTTCTAATTCCCCTTTTTAGCTCCCTCCTACTCTCGCTGTATTCTTCCAGCGCACTCTCCGTACCCATTTGTTTTGACCTAACATACGCCTCCCTCTTCTTCCTGACCAAGTCTTCAATATCCTCTGTAATCCACGGCTGTCTAATCCTTCCTTTCCCATCCTTTCGCTTAACCGGAACATACCTCCCCTGCAACCATTTCATTTTGTCCCTAAATGCCTCCCACTTGCCAACCGTGGACTTGCCAGCTAACAGTCCCTCCCAATCAGTTTGCTGCAGCTCCCTCCTAATCCTGCCATAGCTCGCCTTTCCCCAATTCAGCACACTCCCACTCGGACGGCACTCGTCCCTTTCCATTTTTATCCTAAAGTAGACGGACTTGTGATCCCTGTGTCTCTCTCTCTGTCCCTGTGTCTCTCTCGGTCCCTGTGTCTCTCTCTCGGTCCCTTTGTCTCTCTCTCGGTCCCTGTCTCTCTCTCTCAGTCCCTGTGACTCTCTCAGTCCCTGTGTCTCTCTCGGTCCCTGTCTCTCACTCGGTCCCTGTGTCTCTCTCTCGGTCCCTGTGTCTCTCTCCCTCAGTCCCTGTGTGTCTCTCTCGGTCACTGTGTTTCTCTCGGTCCCTCTGTCTCTCTCTCTGTCCCTTTGTCTCTCACTCGGTACGTGTCTCTGTCTCAGTCCCTGTCACTCTCTCGGTCCCTCTTTCTCACTCGGTCCCTGTGTCTCTCTCTGTCCTGGTGTCTCTCTCTCGGTCCCTGTGTCTCTCTCTCGGTCCCTGTGTCTCTCTCGGTCCTGGTGTCTCTCTTGGTCCCTGTGTCTCTCTCTCAGTCCCTGTGTCTCTCTCTCAGTGCCTGTGTCTCTCTCTCTCGGTCCCTGTGTCTCTCTCTCTCGGACCCTGTGTCTCTCTCAGTCCCTGTGTCTCTCTCTCTCGGTCCCTGTGTCTCTCTCTCTCGGACCCTGTGTCTCTCTCAGTCCCTGTGTCTCTCTCGGTTCCTGTGTCTCTCTCTCGGTCCCTGTGTCTCTCTCTCGGTCCCTGTGTCTCTCTCGGTCCCTCTGACTCGCTCAGTCCCTGTGTCTCTCTCTCGGTCGCTGTGTCTCTCTCTCTCGGTCCCTGTCTCTCTCTCGGTCCCTGTGTCTCTCTCTTGGTCCCTGTGTCTCTCTCGATCGCTGTGTCTCACTCGGTCCCTGTGTCTGTCTCGGTCCCTGTGTCTCCCTCTCACTCCTGTGTCTCTCTCGGTCCCTGTGTCTCTCTCGGTCACTGTCTCTCTCTCGGTCCCTGTGTCTCTCTGAGTCCCTGTCTCTCTCTCGATCCCTGTGTCTCTCTCTCGGTCCCTGTGTCTCTCTCGGTCCCTGTGACTCGCTTAGTCCCTGTGTCTATCACTCGGTCCCTGTGTCTCTCTCTCAGTCCCTGTGTCTCTCTCTCTCTCGGTCCCTGTGTCTCTCTCTCTCGGACCCTGTGTCTCTCTCAGTCCCTGTGACTCTCTCGGTCCCTGTGTCTCTCTCTCGGTCCCTGTGTCTCTCTCGGTCCCTGTGACTCTCTCGGTCCCTGTGTCTCTCTCTCGGTCCCTGTGTCTCACTCGGTCCCTGAGTCTCTCTCGGTCCCTGTGTCTCTCTCAGTCCCTCTGTCTCTCTCTCGCGCCCTATCTTTCTCTCTCGGATGATTGTGTCTCTCTCTCGGTCCCTGTGTCTCACTCGGTCCCTCTGTCTCTCACTCGGTCCCTGTCTCTCTCTCTTGGTCCCTGTGTTTCACTCGGTCCCTGTCTCTCTCTCTCAGTTTCAGTGTTGTTGAAATTGTTGCTGGTTTTCAAATCTGAGATTGTTGCTGAATTTGTTTTGTTTTTAATATTTTGGTTGGTGGAAATATTGGGGTTTATTTATTTCTCAGGCTGTTGCATTTGTTGGTGTTTTTCAATGTTGAGGTTGTTGTTGGATTGTTGCTGTTCTTTGCTGTTGAGGATGTTGTTGCATTTGTTGGTGTTTTTCAATGTTGAAGTTGTTGTTGGATTGTTGCTGTTCTTTGCTGTTGAGGCTGTTGTTGCATTTGTTGGTGTTTTTCAATGTTGAGGTTGTTGTTGGATTGTTGCTGTTGTTAGCTGTTGAGGCTGTTGTTGCATTTGTTGGTGTTTTTCAATGTTGAGGTTGTTGTTGGATTGTTGCTGTTCTTAGCTGTTGAGGATGTTGTTGCATTTGTTGGTGTTTTTCAATGTTGGAGTTGTTGTTGGATTGTTGCTGTTCTTTGCTGTTGAGGCTGTTGTTGCATTTGTTGATGTTTTTCAATGTTGAGGTTGTTGTTGGATAGTTGCTGTTCTTTGCTGTTGAGGCTGTTGTTGCATTTGTTGGTGTTTTTCAAAGTTGAAGTTGTTGTTGAATTGTTGCTGTTCTTTGCTGTTGAGGCTGTTGTTGCATTTGTTGGTATTTTTCAATGTTGAGGTTGTTGTTGGATTGTTGCTGTTCTTTGCTGTTGAGGCTGTTGTTGCATTTGTTGGTGTTTTTCAACGTTGAAGTTGTTGTTGAATTGTTGCAGTTCTTTGATGTTGAGGCTGTTGTTGCATTTGTTGGTGTTTTTCAATGTTGAGGTTGTTGTTGGATTGTTGCTGTTCTTTGCTGTTGAGGCTATTGTTGCATTTGTTGGTGTTTTTCAATGTTGAAGTTGTTGTAGGATTGTTGCTGTTCTTTGCTGTTGAGGCTGTTGTTGCATTTGTTGGTGTTTTTCAATGTTGAGGTTGTCGTTGGATTGTTGCTGTTCTTTGCTTTTGAGGCTGTTGTTGCATTTGTTGGTGTTTTTCAATGTTGAGGTTGTTGTTGGATTGTTGCTGTTCTTTGCTGTTGAGGCTGTTGTTGCATTTGTTGGTGTTTTTCAATGTTGAAGTTGTTGTTGGATTGTTGCTGTTCTTTGCTGTTGAGGCTGTTGTTGCATTTGTTGGTGTTTTTCAATGTTGAGGTTGTCGTTGGATTGTTGCTGTTCTTTGCTGTTGAGGCTGTTGTTGCATTTGTTGGTGTTTTTCAATGTTGAAGTTGTTGTTGGATTGTTGCTGTTCTTTGCTGTTGAGGCTGTTGTTGCATTTCTGGTGTTTTTCAAAGTTGAAGTTGTTGTTGAATTGTTGCTGTTCTTTGCTGTTGAGGCTGTTGTTGCATTTGTTGGTGTTTTTCAATGTTGAGGTTGTTGTTGGATTGTTGCTGTTCTTTGCAGTTGAGGCTGTTGTTGCATTTGTTGGTGTTTTTCAATGTTGAGGTTGTTGTTGGATTGTTGCTGTTCTTTGCTGTTGAGGCTGTTGTTGCATTTGGTGGTGTTTTTCAATGTTGAGGTTGTTGTTGAATTGTTGCTGTTCTTTGCTGTTGAGGCTGTTGTTGCATTTGTTGGTGTTTTTCAATGTTGAATTTGTTGATGGATTGTTGCTATTTTTTGCTGTTGTGGATGTTGTTGCATTTGTTGGTGTTTTTCAATGTTGAAGTTGTTGAATTGTTGCTGTTCTTTGCTGTTGAGGATGTTGATGCATTTGTTGGTGTTTTTCAATGTTGAGGTTGTTGTTGGATTGTTGCTGTTCTTTGCAGTTGAGGCTGTTGTTGCATTTGTTGGTGATTTTCAATGTAGAGGTTGTTGTTGGATTGTTGCTGTTCCTGGCTGTTGAGGCTGTTGTTGCATTTGTTGGTGTTTTTCAATGTTGAAGTTGTTGTTGAATTGTTGCCGTTCTTTGATGTTGAGGCTGTCGTTGCATTTGTTGGTGTTTTTCAATGTTGAAGTTGTTGTTGGATTGTTGCTGTTCTTTGCTGTTGAGGCTGTTGTTGCATTTATTGGTGTTTTTCAATGTTGAAGTTGTTGTTGGATTGTTGCTGTTCTTTGCTGTTGAGGATGTTGTTGCATTTGTTGGTGTTTTTCAATGTTGAAGTTGTTGTTGGATTGTTGCTGTTCTTTGCTGTTGAGGCTGTTGTTGCATTTGTTGGTGTTTTTCAATGTTGAGGTTGTCGTTGGATTGTTGCTGTTCTTTGCTGTTGAGGCTGTTGTTGCATTTGTTGGTGTTTTTCAATGTTGAAGTTGTTGTTGGATTGTTGCTGTTCTTTGCTGTTGAGGCTGTTGTTGCATTTCTGGTGTTTTTCAAAGTTGAAGTTGTTGTTGAATTGTTGCTGTTCTTTGCTGTTGAGGCTGTTGTTGCATTTGTTGGTGTTTTTCAATGTTGAGGTTGTTGTTGGATTGTTGCTGTTCTTTGCAGTTGAGGCTGTTGTTGCATTTGTTGGTGTTTTTCAACGTTGAAGTTGTTGTTGAATTGTTGCAGTTCTTTGATGTTGAGGCTGTTGTTGCATTTGTTGGTGTTTTTCAATGTTGAGGTTGTTGTTGGATTGTTGCTGTTCTTTGCTGTTGAGGCTGTTGTTGCATTTGTTGGTGTTTTTCAACGTTGAAGTTGTTGTTGAATTGTTGCAGTTCTTTGATGTTGAGGCTGTTGTTGCATTTGTTGGTGTTTTTCAATGTTGAGGTTGTTGTTGGATTGTTGCTGTTCTTTGCTGTTGAGGCTGTTGTTGCATTTGTTGGTGTTTTTCAATGTTGAAGTTGTTGTAGGATTGTTGCTGTTCTTTGCTGTTGAGGCTGTTGTTGCATTTGTTGGTGTTTTTCAATGTTGAGGTTGTCGTTGGATTGTTGCTGTTCTTTGCTGTTGAGGCTGTTGTTGCATTTGTTGGTGTTTTTCAATGTTGAGGTTGTTGTTGGATTGATGCTGTTCTTTGCTGTTGAGGCTGTTGTTGCATTTCTTGGTGTTTTTCAATGTTGAAGTTGTTGTTGGATTGTTGCTGTTCTTTGCTGTTGAGGCTGTTGTTGCATTTGTTGGTGTTTTTCAATGTTGAGGTTGTCGTTGGATTGTTGCTGTTCTTTGCTGTTGAGGCTGTTGTTGCATTTGTTGGTGTTTTTCAATGTTGAAGTTGTTGTTGGATTGTTGCTGTTCTTTGCTGTTGAGGCTGTTGTTGCATTTCTGGTGTTTTTCAAAGTTGAAGTTGTTGTTGAATTGTTGCTGTTCTTTGCTGTTGAGGCTGTTGTTGCATTTGTTGGTGTTTTTCATTGTTGAGGTTGTTGTTGGATTGTTGCTGTTCTTTGCAGTTGAGGCTGTTGTTGCATTTGTTGGTGTTTTTCAATGTTGAGGTTGTTGTTGGATTGTTGCTGTTCTTTGCTGTTGAGGCTGTTGTTGCATTTGTTGGTGTTTTTCAATGTTGAGGTTGTTGTTGAATTGTTGCTGTTCTTTGCTGTTGAGGATATTGATGCATTTATTGGTGTTTTTCAATGTTGAAGTTGTTGTTGAATTGTTGCTGTTCTTTGCAGTTGAGGCTGTTGTTGCATTTGTTGGTGATTTTCAATGTAGAGGTTGTTGTTGGATTGTTGCTGTTCTTTGCTGTTGAGGCTGTTGTTGCATTTGTTGGTGTTTTTCAATGTTGAAGTTGTTGTTGAATTGTTGCAGTTCTTTGATGTTGAGGCTGTCGTTGCATTTGTTGGTGTTTTTCAATGTTGAGGTTGTTATTGGATTGTTGCTGTTCTTTGCTGTTGAGGCTGTTGTTGCATTTATTGGTGTTCTTCAATGTTGAAGTTGTTGTTGGATTGTTGCTGTTCTTTGCTGTTGAGGATGTTGTTGCATTTGTTGGTATTTTTCAATGTTGAAGTTGTTGTTGGATTGTTGCTGTTCTTTGCTGTTGAGGCTGTTGTTGCATTTGTTGGTGTTTTTCAATGTTGAGGTTGTTGTTGGATTGTTGCTTTTCTTTGCTGTTGAGGCTGTTGTTGCATTTGTTGGTGTTTTTCAATGTTGAGGTTGTCGTTGGATTGTTGCTGTTCTTTGCTGTTGAGGCTGTTGTTGCATTTGTTGGTGTTTTTCAATGTTGAAGTTGTTGTTGGATTGTTGCTGTTCTTTGCTGTTGAGGCTGTTGTTGCATTTCTGGTGTTTTTCAAAGTTGAAGTTGTTGTTGAATTGTTGCTGTTCTTTGCTGTTGAGGCTGTTGTTGCATTTGTTGGTGTTTTTCATTGTTGAGGTTGTTGTTGGATTGTTGCTGTTCTTTGCAGTTGAGGCTGTTGTTGCATTTGTTGGTGTTTTTCAATGTTGAGGTTGTTGTTGGATTGTTGCTGTTCTTTGCTGTTGAGGCTGTTGTTGCATTTGTTGGTGTTTTTCAATGTTGAGGTTGTTGTTGAATTGTTGCTGTTCTTTGCTGTTGAGGATGTTGATGCATTTATTGGTGTTTTTCAATGTTGAAGTTGTTGTTGAATTGTTGCTGTTCTTTGCAGTTGAGGCTGTTGTTGCATTTGTTGGTGATTTTCAATGTAGAGGTTGTTGTTGGATTGTTGCTGTTCTTTGCTGTTGAGGCTGTTGTTGCATTTGTTGGTGTTTTTCAATGTTGAAGTTGTTGTTGAATTGTTGCCGTTCTTTGATGTTGAGGCTGTCGTTGCATTTGTTGGTGTTTTTCAATGTTGAAGTTGTTGTTGGATTGTTGCTGTTCTTTGCTGTTGAGGCTGTTGTTGCATTTATTGGTGTTTTTCAATGTTGAAGTTGTTGTTGGATTGTTGCTGTTCTTTGCTGTTGAGGATGTTGTTGCATTTGTTGGTGTTTTTCAATGTTGAAGTTGTTGTTGGATTGTTGCTGTTCTTTGCTGTTGAGGCTGTTGTTGCATTTGTTGGTGTTTTTCAATGTTGAGGTTGTTGTTGGATTGTTGCTTCTCTTTGCTGTTGAGGCTGTTGTTGCATTTGTTGGTGTTTTTCAAAGTTGAAGTTGTTGAATTGTTGCAGTTCTTTGCTGTTGAGGCTGTTGTTGCATTTGTTGGTGTTTTTCAATGTTCAGTTTGTTGTTGGATTGTTGCTGTTCTTTGCTGTTGAGGCTGTCGTTGGATTTGTTGGTGTTTTTCTATGTTGAAGTTGTTGTTGCATTGTTGCAGTTCTTTGATGTTGAGGCTGTTGTTGCATTTGTTGGTGTTTTTCAATGTTGAGGTTGTTGTTGGATTGTTGCTGTTCTTTGCAGTTGAGGCTGTTGTTGCAATAGTTGGTGTTTTTCAATGTTGAATTTGTTGTTGGATTGTTGCTGTTCTTTGCTGTTGAGGATGTTGTTGCATTTGTTGGTGTTTTTAAATGTTGAAGTTGTTGTTGGATTGTTGCTGTTCTTTGCAGTTGAGGCTGTTGTTGCAATTGTTGGTGTTTTTCAATGTTGAAGTTGTTGTTGGATTGTTGCTGTTCTTTGCTGTTGAGGCTGTTGTTGCATTTGTTGGTGTTTTTCAATGTTGAAGTTGTTGTTGAATTGTTGCAGTTCTTTGATTTTGAGGCTGTTGTTGCATTTGTTGGTGTTTTTCAATGTTGAGGTTGTTATTGGATTGTTGCTGTTCTTTGCTGTTGAGGCTGTTGTTGCATTTATTTGTGTTTTTCAATGTTGAAGTTTTTGTTGGATTGTTGCTGTTCTTTGCTGTTGAGGCTGTTGTTGCAATTGTTGGTGTTTTTCAATGTTGAGGTTGTTGTTGGATTGTTGCTGTTCTTTGCAGTTGAGGCTGTTGTTGCAATTGTTGGTGTTTTTCAATGTTGAATTTGTTGATGGATTGTTGCTATTTTTTGCTGTTGTGGATGTTGTTGCATTTGTTGGTGTTTTTCAATGTTGAAGTTGTTGTTGGATTGTTGCTGTTCTTTGCTGTTGAGGCTGTTGTTGCATTTGTTGGTGTTTTTCAATGTTGAGGTTGTTGTTGGATTGTTGCTGTTCTTTGCTGTTGATGCTGTTGCATTTGTTGCTGTTTTTCAACGTTGAAGTTGTTGAATTGTTGCTGTTCTTTGCTGTTGAGGATGTTGTTGTATTTGTTGGTGTTTTTCAATGTTGAGGTTGTTGTTGGAGTGTTGCTGTTCTTTGTTGCTGAGGATGTTGTTGCATTTGTTGGTGTTTTTCAATGTTGAAGTTGTTGTTGGATTGTTGCTGTTCTTTGCTGTTGAGGCTGTTGTTGCATTTGTTGGTGTTTTTCAATGTTGAAGTTGTTGAATTGTTGCTATTCTTTGCTGTTGTGGATGTTGTTGTATTTGTTGGTGTTTTTCAATGTTGAAGTTGTTGAATTGTTGCTATTCTTTGCTGTTGTGGATGTTGTTGTATTTGTTGGTGTTTTGCAATGTTGAGCTTGTTGTTGGTGTGTTGCTGTTCTTTGCTGTTGAGGATGTTGTTGCATTTGTTGGTGTTTTGCAATGTTGAGGTTGTTGTTGGTGTGTTGCTGTTCTTTGCTGTTGAGGTTCTTGTTGAACCTTTTGGGGTTTTTTTCAATTTTTAGGTTGTTAGAATTTTTTTTCATTCTCAGTTTGTTGTTGGATTTGTTGTTTGTTCAGTTTGGGTTATTGTTGGATTTGGTAGTGTTTTTCAATGTGGAGATGGTTGTTTGAGATGGTTGTCCAAACCACATTGCCTCGCACTGTCCCAAGATGTGTCGGTTCGGTTGATTGGCCGTGATATGTTGTCCTGTCGCGTGTCAAGGTTGGACGGAATTGTTGGTGTTTTTCAATGTTTAGTTTGTTGTTGGAAATATTTTTTTCTCATTCTCAGGTTGTTGTTGGATTTGTTGGTGTTTTTTGCTGATATAGTTGTTGAAATTGTAGATATTTCTCAATTTTGAAGTTATTCTTTAATTCGTTGGTGTTTTTCAATGTTGAGGTTGTCGTTGGATTGTTGCTGTTCTTTGCTGTTGAGGCTGTTGTTGCATTTGTTGGTGTTTTTCAATGTTGAAGTTGTTGTTGGATTGTTGCTGTTCTTTGCTGTTGAGGCTGTTGTTGCATTTCTGGTGTTTTTCAAAGTTGAAGTTGTTGTTGAATTGTTGCTGTTCTTTGCTGTTGAGGCTGTTGTTGCATTTGTTGGTGTTTTTCAATGTTGAAGTTGTTGTTGGATTGTTGCTGTTCTTTGCAGTTGAGGCTGTTGTTGCAATTGTTGGTGTTTTTCAATGTTGAATTTGTTGATGGATTGTTGCTATTTTTTGCTGTTGTGGATGTTGTTGCATTTGTTGGTGTTTTTCAATGTTGAAGTTGTTGAATTGTTGCTGTTCTTTGCTGTTGAGGATGTTGATGCATTTATTTGTGTTTTTCAATGTTGAAGTTGTTGTTGAATTGTTGCTGTTCTTTGCAGTTGAGGCTGTTGTTGCATTTGTTGGTGATTTTCAATGTAGAGGTTGTTGTTGGATTGTTGCTGTTCTTTGCTGTTGAGGCTGTTGTTGCATTTGTTGGTGTTTTTCAATGTTGAAGTTGTTGTTGAATTGTTGCAGTTCTTTGATGTTGAGGCTGTCGTTGCATTTGTTGGTGTTTTTCAATGTTGAGGTTGTTATTGGATTGTTGCTGTTCTTTGCTGTTGAGGCTGTTGTTGCATTTATTGGTGTTTTTCAATGTTGAAGTTGTTGTTGGATTGTTGCTGTTCTTTGCTGTTGAGGATGTTGTTGCATTTGTTGGTGTTTTTCAATGTTGAGGTTGTTGTTGGATTGTTGCTTTTCTTTGCTGTTGAGGCTGTTGTTGCATTTGTTGGTGTTTTTCAAAGTTGAAGTTGTTGTTGAATTGTTGCTGTTCTTTGCTGTTGAGGCTGTCGTTGAATTTGTTGGTGTTTTTCTATGTTTAAGTTGTTGTTGCATTGTTGCAGTTCTTTGATGTTGAGGCTGTTGTTGCATTTGTTGGTGTTTTTCAATGTTGAGGTTGTTGTTGGATTGTTGCTTTTCTTTGCTGTTGAGGCTGTTGTTGCATTTGTTGGTGTTTTTCAAAGTTGAAGTTGTTGTTGAATTGTTGCTGTTCTTTGCTGTTGAGGCTGTCGTTGAATTTGTTGGTGTTTTTCTATGTTTAAGTTGTTGTTGCATTGTTGCAGTTCTTTGATGTTGAGGCATTTGTTGCATTTGTTGGTGTTTTTCAATGTTGAGGTTGTTGTTGGATTGTTGCTGTTCTTTGCAGTTGAGGCTGTTGTTGCAATTGTTGGTGTTTTTCAATGTTGAATTTGTTGTTGGATTGTTGCTGTTCTTTGCTGTTGAGGATGTTGTTGCATTTGTTGGTGTTTTTCAATGTTGAAGTTGTTGTTGGATTGTTGCTGTTCTTTGCTGTTGAGGATGTTGTTGCATTTGTTGGTGTTTTTCAATGTTGAAGTTGTTGTTGGATTGTTGCTGTTCTTTGCTGTTGAGGCAGTTGCATTTGTTGGTGTTTTTCAACGTTGAAGTTGTTGAATTGTTGCTGTTCTTTGCTGTTGAGGATGTTGTTGTATTTGTTGGTGTTTTTCAATGTTGAGGTTGTTGTTGGAGTGTTGCTGTTCTTTGCTGTTGAGGCTGTTGTTGCATTTGTTGGTGTTTTTCAACGTTGAAGTTGTTGTTGGATTGTTGCTGTTCTTTGCTGCTGAGGCTGTTGTTGCATTTGTTGGTGTTTTTCAATGTTGAAGTTGTTGAATTGTTGCTATTCTTTGCTGTTGTGGATGTTGTTGTATTTGTTGGTGTTTTGCAATGTTGAGGTTGTTGTTGGTGTGTTGCTGTTCTTTGCTGCTAAGGTTCTTGTTGAACTTTTTGGGGTTTTTTTCAATTTTTAGGTTGTTAGAATTTTTTTTCATTCTCAGGTTGTTGTTGGATTTGTTGTTTGTTCAGTTTGGGTTATTGTTGGATTTGTTAGTGTTTTTCAATGTGGAGATGGTTGTTTGAGATGGTTGTCCAAACCACATTGCCTCGCACTGTCCCAAGGTGTGTCGGTTCGGTTGATTGGCCGTGATATGTTGTCCTGTCGCGTGTCAAGGTTGGACGGAATTGTTGGTGTTTTTCAATGTTGAGTTTGTTGTTGGAAATATTTTTTTCTCATTCTCAGGTTGTTGTTGGATTTGTTGGTGTTTTTTGCTGATATAGTTGTTGAAATTGTAGATATTTCTCAATTTTGATGTTATTCTTTAATTCGTTGGTGTTTTTCAATGTTGAGGTTGTTGTTGGATTTGTTGGTGCTTTTCAATGTTGAGGTTGTTGTTGGATTTGTTGGTGCTTTGCAATGTTGAGGTTGTTGTTGGATTGGTTGGTGTTTGTCAATGTTGAGGTTGTTGTTGGATTTGTTGGTGTTTGTCAATGTTGAGGTTGTTGTTGGATTTGTTGGTGCTTTTCAATGTTGAGGTTTGTGTTGGATTTGTTGGTGCTTTGCAATGTTGAGGTTGTTGTTGGATTTGTTGGTGTTTGTCAATGTTGAGGTTGTTGTTGGATTTGTTGGTGCTTTTCAATGTTGAGGTTTGTGTTGGATTTGTTGGTGCTTTGCAATGTTGAGGTTGTTGTTGGATTTGTTGGTGTTTGTCAATGTTGAGGTTGTTGTTGGATTTCAATGTTGAGGTTACAAAGAACAAAGAACAGCACAGCCCGGGAAACAGGCCTTTCGGCCCAACGAGCCCCTGCCGCCATTTAAACATTATGAGTGCCCTCATCTACCCATGACCTTTGTCTACACCTATTGGGGAAGATTGAGGGGAGACTAATTTAGGGACAATTCGTTGCACCAATCAGCCTCAGAACACGTTTTTGGGGTATGAGAGGAAACCGGAGCACCCGGAGAAAACCCCCAGAACCTCAACATTAAAAAACACCAACAAACCCAATAACAACCTCAACATTAAAACACCAACAAACCCAAAACAACCTCAACATTAAAACACCAACAAACCCAATAACAACCTCAACATTAAAACACCAACAAACCCAACAACAACCTCAACATTAAAACACCAACAAACCCAACAACAACCTCAACATTGAAACACCAACAAACCCAATAACAACCTCAACATTAAAACACCAACAAACCCAACAACAACCTCAACATTAAAACACCAACAAACCCAATAACAACCTCAACATTAAAACACCAACAAACCCAACAACAACCTCAACATTGAAACACCAACAAACCCAATAACAACCTCAATATTAAAACACCAACAAACCCAACAACAACCTCAACATTGAAACACCAACAAACCCAATAACAACCTCAACATTAAAACACCAACAAACCCAACAACAACCTCAACATTAAAAAGCACCAACAAATCCAACAACAACCTCAACATGAACAAAAACACCAACAAATTCAACAACAACCACAACATTGAAAAACACAAACAAATTCAACAACAACCATAACAGTGAAAAACATTAACAATTCCAACAATAACGTCTACATTGAAAACAAAGCAACAAATCCAACAACATCTACATTGAAAACAAAGCAACACATTCAACAACCTCGAATCAAAAAAGAAAAACAAAATCAACAACCTCAACAGTTAAAAACACCAACAAATTCAACAACAACCTCAACAGTTAAAAACACCAACAAATTCAACAACAACCTCAACCGTTGAAAACACCAACAAATCGAACAACACCAACAACGTGGCAAAATACCAACAAACTCAACAGCGACATGGCAGCACAGTGGGTAACACTGATTATTCACAGCTCCAGTGACCCAGGTTCGATTCCCAGCTCAGGTCACTGTCTGTGTGAAGTTCGCACATTCTCCTCGTGTCTGAGTGGGTTTCCTCTGGGTGCTGCGGTTTCCTCCCACAGTCCAAAGACGTGCGGGTTAGTTTAATTGGCCAGGCTAAATTAACTTTAGCGTCCCGAGATGTAGATGAGCGGAGAATTGGACATGTTAAAATCCCCTGAGTGTTCCAAGATGTGTATGAGAGGTGGATTGGCCAGGCTAAATTGCCTCTTAGTGTCCCAAAATGTGGACGTTTGGTGGATTGGTCATGCTAAACTGCCCATTACTGTCCCAAGATGCGTAAGTTAGGGGGATTGGCCATAAGTTGCCACTAAGTGTCCCAAGGTGTGTAGTTTAGGTGGAATGGCCATGTTAAATTGCCCTTTAGTGTCCCAAATGGGCATGTTAGGTGGATTGACCTTGCTAAAATCATCTTGGTGTGCCAAGATGCATACGAGAAGTGTGTAGGCCAAGCGAAATTGCCCCTGAGTGTCCCAAGATGTGTACAAGATGTGGATTGGCCGTGCTAAATTGCTCCTTTAGTGTTTGAAGATGTGTAGGTGGGGTGGATTGGCCCTGAGTGTCCCAAGAAGTGTAAGAGATTCACCATGCTAAATTCCCCTTCGTGTCCCAAGGCAGAGATTGGCCATGCTAAATTCCATTAAATGTCCCAAGATGTGTGCGAGTGGTGGATTGACCACGCCAAATTTCCTCTCGCAAACCAAGATGTGAACAAGAGGAGAATTGGACATGTTAAAATCCCCTAGTGTCCCAAGATGTGTCGTTAAGGTGGATTGACCATGCTAAATAGACCATTACTGTCCCAAGGTGTGTAGGTTAGGAGGAGTGGCCACTCTAAATTGCCCCAGAGTGTCCCAAGATGTGTACGTTAAGAGGACTGGCGATGAACAATTCATTTTAGCCAACCAAGATGTGTATGAGAGGTATGTACACAGGACAAAATTTCCCCCAGATGGTCAATAGAGATGGACAGGAGTGAATATAGATGGTCAGGTGTGAGTATACATGGTCAGGTGTGAGTATAGATGGTCAGGTGTGAGTATAGATGGTCAGGTGTCAATAGAGATGGACAGGAGTGAATATAGATGGTCAGGTGTGAGTATAGATGGTCAGGTGTGAGTATAGATGGTCCGGTGTGAGTATAGATGGTCAGGTGTGAATATAGATGGTCAGGTGAGAATATATATGGTCAGGTGTGAATATAGATGGTCAGGGGTGAGTATAGATGGTCAGATATGAGTTAAGATAGTCAGGTGTGAATATAGATGGTCAGGTGTGAGGATAGATGGTCAGGTGTGAGTATAGATGGTCAGGTGTGAAAATAGATGGTCAGGGGTGAATATAGATGGTCAGGTGTGAATATAGATGGTCAGGTGTGAGTGTAGATGGTCAGGTGTGAGTATAGATGGTCAGGTGAGAATATAGATGGTCAGGTGTGAATATAGATGGTCAGGTGAGAATATAGATGGTCAGGTGTGAATATAGATGGTCAGGTGTGAGTATAAATGGTCCGGTGTGAGTATAGATGGTCAGGTGAGAATATAGATGGTCAGGTGTGAATATAGATGGTCAGGTGTGAGTATAGATGGTCAGGTGTGAATATAGATGGTCAGGTGTGAGTATAGATGGTCAGGTGAGAATATAGATGGTCAGGTGTGAATATAGATGGTCAGGTGTGAATATAGATGGTCAGGTGTGAATATAGATGGTCGGGTGTGAGTATAGATGGTCGGGTGTGACTATAGATGGTCGGGTGTGAATGTAGATGGTCGGGTGTGAATATAGATGGTCAGGTGTGAGTATAGATGGTCAGGTGTGAATATAGATGGTCGGGTGTGAATATAGATGGTCGGGTGTGAATATAGATGGTCAGGTGTGAATATAGATGGTCAGGTGTGAGTATAGATGGTCAAGTGTGAATATAGATGGTCAGGTGTGAATATAGATGGTCAGGTGTGAATATAGATGGTCCGGTGTCAGTATAGATGGTCTGGTGTGAGTATAGATGGTCAGGTGTGAATATAGATGGTCAGGTGTGAGTACAGATGGTCAGGTGTGAGTATAGATGGTCAGGTGTGAGTATAGATGGTCAGGTGTGAATATAGATGACCAGGTCTGAATATAGATGGTCAGGTGTGAATATAGATGGTCAGGTGTGAGTATAGATGGTCAGGAGTGAATATAGATGGTCAGATGTGAATATAGATGGTCAGGTGTGAGTATAGATGTTCAGGAGTGAGTATAGATGTTCAGGAGTGAGTATACATGGTCAGGAGTGAATATAGATGGTCAGGTGTGAATATAGATGGTCAGGTGTGAATATAGATGATCAGGTGTGAGTATAGATGGTCAGATGTGAATATAGATGGTCAGGTGTGAGTATAGATGGTCAGGAGTGAATATAGATGATCAGGTGTGAGTATAGATGGTCAGGTGTGAATATAGATGGTCAGGTGTGAATATAGATGGTCAGGTGTGAATATAGATGGTCGGGTGTGAGTATAGATGGTCGGGTGTGAATGTAGATAGTCGGGTGTGAGTATAGATGGTCAGGTTTGAGTATAGATGTTCAGGAGTGAGTATACATGGTCAGGAGTGAATATAGATGGTCAGGTGTGAATATAGATGGTCAGGTGTGAATATAGATGATCAGGTGTGAGTATAGATGGTCAGATGTGAATATAGATGGTCAGGTGTGAGTATAGATGGTCAGGAGTGAATATAGATGATCAGGTGTGAGTATAGATGGTCAGGTGTGAATATAGATGGTCAGGTGTGAATATAGATGGTCAGGTGTGAATATAGATGGTCGGGTGTGAGTATAGATGGTCGGGTGTGAATGTAGATGGTCGGGTGTGAGTATAGATGGTCAGGTTTGAGTATAGATGGTCAGGTGTGAGTATAGATGGTCAGGTGTGAGTATAGATGGTCAGGTGTGCGTATAGATGGTCAGGTGTGAATATAGATGGTCAGGTCTGAGTATAGATGGTCGGGTGTGACTATAGATGGTCGGGTGTGAATGTAGATGGTCGGGTGTGAATATAGATGGTCAGGTGTGAGTATAGATGGTCAGGTGTGAATATAGATGGTCAGGGGTGAGTATAGATGGTCAGGTGTGAATATAGATGGTCGGGTGTGAATATAGATGGTCAGGTGTGAATACAGATGGTCAAGTGTGAGTATAGATGGTCAGGTGTGAATATAGATGGTCAGGTGTGAGTATAGATGGTCAAGTGTGAATATAGGTGGTCAGGTGTGAATATAGATGGTCAGGTGTGAGTATAGTGGTCCAGTGTCAGTATAGATGGTCATGTGTGAGTATAGATGGTCAGGTGTGAATATAGATGGTCAGGTGTGAATATAGATGGTCAGGTGTGAATATAGATTGTCAGGTGTGAGTATAGATGGTCAGGTGTGAGTATAGATGGTCAGGTGTGAATATAGATGGTCAGATGTGAATATAGATGGTCAGGTGTGAGTATAGATGGTCAGGTGTGAATATAGATGGTCAGATGTGAATATAGATGGTCAGGTGTGAATATAGATGGTCAGGTGTGAATATAGATGGTCAGGTGTGAATATAGATGGTCAGGTGTCAATATAGATGGTCAGGAGTGAATATAGATGGTCAGGTGTGAGTATAGATGGTCAGGGGTGAATATAGATGGTCAGGTGTGAGTATAGATAGTCAGGTGTGAATATATATGGTCAGGTGTGAGTATAGATGGTCAAGTGTGAATATAGATGGTCAGGTTTGAATATATATGGTCAGGTGTGAGTATAGATGGTCAAGTGTTAATATAGATGGTCAGGTGTGAATATATATGGTCAGGTGTGAGTATAGATGGTCAAGTGTGAATAGAGATGGTCAGGTGTGAGTATAGATGGTCCGGTGTGAGTATAGATGGTCAGGTGAGAATATATATGGTCAGGTGTGAGTATAGATGGTCCGGTGTGAGTGTAGATGGTCGGGTGTGAGTATAGATGGTCAGGTGTGAGTACAGATGGTCGGGGGTGAGTACAGATGGTCAGGTGTGAATATAGATGGTCGGGTGTGAATGTAGATGGTCGGGTGGGAATATAGATGGTCAGGTGTGAGTATAGATGGTCAGGTGTGAATATAGATGGTCGTGTGTGAATATAGATGGTCAGGTGTGAGTATAGATGGTCAGGTGTGAATATAGATGGTCAGGTGTGAATATAGATGGTCAGGTGTGAATATAGATGGTCAGGTGTTAATATAGATGGTCAGGTGTGAATATAGATGGTCAAGTGTGAGTATAGATGGTCAGGTGTGAGTATAGATGGTCAGGTGTGAGTATAGATGGTCAGGTGTGAATATAGATGGTCAGGTGTGAGTATAGATGGTCGGGTTTGACTATAGATGGTCGGGTGTGAATGTAGATGGTTGGGTGTGAATATAGATGGTCAGGTGTGAGTAGAGATGGTCAGGTGTGAATATAGATGGTCGTGTGTGAATATAGATGGTCAGGTGTGAATATAGATGGTCAGGTGTGAATATAGATGGTCAGGTGTGAGCAGAGATGGTCAAGTGTGAATATAGATGGTCAGGTGTGAATATAGATGGTCAGGTGTGAATATAGATGGTCAGGTGTGAGAATAGATGGTCAGGTGGGAATATAGATGGTCAGGTGTGAATATAGATGGTCAGGTGTGAGTATAGATGGTCAGGAGTGAATATAGATGGTCAGGTGTGAATATAGATGGTCAGGTGTGAATATAGATGGTCAGGTGTGAATATAGATGGTCAGGGGTGAATATAGATGGTCAGGGGTGAATATAGATGGTCAGGTGTGAATATAGATGGTCAGGAGTGAATATAGATGGTCAGGTGTGAATATAGATGGTCAGGTGTGAATATAGATGGTCAGGTGTGAATATAGATGGTCAGGTGTGAGTATAGATGGTCAGGTGTGAATATAGATGGTCAGGAGTGAGTATAGATGGTCGGGTGTGAATATAGATAGTCAGGTGTGAGTATAGATGGTCTGGTGTGAATATAGATGGTCAGGTGTGAGTATAGATAGTCAGGAGTGAATATAGATGGTCAGGTGTGAGTATAGATGGTCAGGTGTGAATATAGATGGTCAGGTGTGAATATAGATGGTCAGGGGTGAATATAGATGGTCAGGGGTGAATATAGATGGTCAGGTGTGAATATAGATGGTCAGGAGTGAATATAGATGGTCAGGTGTGAATATAGATGGTCAGGTGTGAATATAGATGGTCAGGTATGAGTACCGATGGTCAGGGGTGAATATAGATGGCCCGGTGTGAGTATAGATGGTCAGGTGTGAGTATAGATGGTCCGGTGTGAGTATAGATGGTCAGGTGTGAGTATAGATGGTCAGGTATGAGTATAGATGGTCAGGTGTGAGTATAGATGGTCCAGTGTGAGTATAGATGGTCCGGTGTGAGTATAGATGGTCCGGTGTGAGTATAGATGGTCAGGTGTGTTTATAGATGGTCAGGAGTGAGTATAGATGGTCGGGTGTGAATATAGATGGTCGGGTGTGAATATAGATAGTCAGGTGTGAGTATAGATGGTCTGGTGTGAGTATAGATGGTCTGGTGTGAGTATAGATGGTCTGGTGTGAATATAGATGGTCAGGTGTGAATATAGATGGTCAGTGGTGATTATAGATGACCGGAATTGTGACTTTCTGTCC
Source organism: Prionace glauca (assembly GCA_037974335.1). Lineage (NCBI taxonomy): Eukaryota > Metazoa > Chordata > Chondrichthyes > Carcharhiniformes > Carcharhinidae > Prionace > Prionace glauca. The sequence goes on along the minus strand of JBBMRE010000130.1, from coordinate 40,996 downwards.
TGTTTGTAACTCAAACTCCCGATGTATAAATACTGGCTTCTATTTGTGTTCCAGGAGCAGTCTGGCAGTCCTTGTTTGGAACCCATTTCTCCCACATGTCTGGGTTAAAACCCAGAGCTTTGAAATAAAAACCCGCTGTTTTTTGACTCACGAACAGTCTCAGAGGTAAATTTTATCAATATCCTCAGTTACTCACATTGCTTATCTATAAATTCTCTCCGACTGTCATTGTATCGAACCTGAGATCTATTTACAAATGGGAATGATCCCACATTGTTAGTGATGTCGCTGTCAGTCTCTTACTGGGGAATCTCACCCATACCAGGCTGTTGGTTTGGATAAAGTTTTAGCCCAGCCCGTCTCTCTATCGCAGACCAGACTCCCCATCAACTGAGGCCCGTGTCTGTCTGGTGGTTAATACAGAAAAAGGTCCTTTTCCCACCTGACACAGAATCGTTCCTTATTAGTTTCACCGTAGCCCAGTCTCCTGGTGTCGGCAGTTTGGGAGGGTTCCTTTTCTGCCAAGCTTATCCCATCACTGTTGATGTTGTTTGGGAGAATGTTCACTCAGTCCCTCAAACTCTGCCTCTCTGTCTCCCACTCACTCTCCTCCTCCCGTTTGCCCATTACTATCCCAAGATGTGTAGGTTCGGGGGATTGGCCATGCTAAGTTGCCCCTAAGTGTCCCAAGGTGTGTAGTTTCGGTGGAATGGCCATGTTAAATTGCCCCTTAGTGTCCCAAATGTGCATGTTCGGTGGATTGGCCTTGCTAAAATCATCTTAATGATTTCTAAAATCATTGGAAAGGTGTTAACCCCATATTCCCCTGGAAAGAGTGGCTCTCTGTTGTCCTTCAGGAGAAACTGGACCCGATCGCTTCCTCCATCCATCACGGTGTTGGTTCAGCTGTTCTTCTGTCCATCCGTCCTCCCAATCCTGAACTCTGTGGATGGTGAAATCTCTGTCTGATCCCTAAAGACTTTCCTCAAACTCTCCCCCCTGTGCAGCCAGTTCTGAGTCTAACTGGAGAGGGATTCCCCGCCTGGATATTATCCCACTGGCCAATATCGTAGCCACGGTTTGAGATGGAAATGCATCGATCAGTAATCGCTAAACAGGAAGTTTTTCCCTTTTATTCCAGGGAACGATCCTGTGAAATCCATTTGCGAGCATTCCCGTGGACCCCCCTCAGCTGCTTTCACACCTTGGTCACCGAATGTTGCCCTGGGTCCACTTGTGTAGACTGAATGTTACCCCCCCACCCCCTGTCTCCATCATCTCTCCCACCACCAACAATTCTCCCTGAAACTGATCAAATGTGTCCTCTGCAGTGTGGCCGACTCCATATGGAATAAGGTCTGTTGTGTTGCCTCTGGAGCTATTATTTTCCCTTTCCTTCCCCGAACACTGTCTTGTCTCTTTTTACCCCCACCCCCAGCACCCCCTATCTTCTCCAATTCTGTCCTTCCTCATCTGAGGCCTGTCCCAGTCCCTGTTTTACACCAATATTTCTTACCTCTTTGGCTGTTATCTGTGTCAGGGCCAACTCTTGTTTGAATAATTCTGTCAGTTTGGGGAGACCCAGTGAGTCTCCTCTGCACCCCCAGGATATCCTTTTCTCAAGGCAGGACACCAAAACTGTCCACAGTAACTCCAGATGTGGCCTCCCCAGCACCTTATACATAACCTCGCTGCTTTTAAACTCCATCCCTCCAGCAACGAAGGACAAAATTCCAGTTTCCTTCTCCATCCCCTGCTGCAAACCAACTCCTTGAAGATTCCTGCACAAGGACGCCCAGATCCCTCTGCACAGCTGGGATTTTTTCCCATTGAAAGAATAGTCCATCTTGCTGTTGTTCCTGCCGTTTCTTGAGATGTCATGGAGTGAATCAAAGTGGCTGAGGACTGATATCTGGGTTGCTGGGGCCCACTGGAGGAGGCCAGGAGGGTCATCGGCTCAGCACTCTGGCTGAAGACTATTGTAGATTAGGTGGATTGGCCAGGCTAAATTCCCCTCAGTGTCCCAAGATATGGATTGGCCATGATAAATGGCCCCTTAGTGTCCCAAAAATGTGTAGGTTTAGTAGGTTGGCCATGTTAAATTGTTCCTTAGTGTCCCAAGATGTGTGGGTTCAGTTAATTGGCCATGCTAAATTGCTCCTTCCTATTCCAAGGTGTGTAGATTAGGTGGATTGGTCATGCTAAATTGCCCCTTATTGTCCCAAATATGTAGGTTAGGTGTATTGGAAATGATAATTTGCCACTTAGTGTCACAAGATTTGTAGGTTAGGTGGATCCGCCAGACTAAATTGCCCCTTAATGTCCCAAGATTAGGTTTATTGGCCATGCCAAATTCCCCATAGTGTGCTAAGATGTGCAGGTTGGGTGGATTGGCCATGATAAATTGTTAAAAATGTGGATGAGACAATTGGACATGTTAAAATCCCGTTTGTGTCCCAAGCTGTATACAAGAGGTGGATTGGCCATGGTAAATTATCCTTATTGCTAAATTCCCCTGAGTGTGCGAAGCTGTGTAGGTTAGGTGGATTGGCCATGGTAAATCGCACATTAGTGTCCCAAGGTGTGTACAAGAGGTGGATTAGTCATGCTAAATTTCCCATGGGTGTACACATTGTACAAGAGGTGGATTAGCCATGCTAAATTTCCCATGGGTGTACAAGGATGTGTAGGAGACGTGGATTGGCCGTGATAAGTGGCCCCTTAGTATCCCAAGATATTAGGTCGATTGGCCATGCTAAATTGTCACTTACTGTTCCAGAATATATACAAGAGGAGGATTGGCCATGCTAAATTGCCTTATAGTGTACTGTTTAAAATTTCTGTTTAGTGTAGGGTACTGTTTAAAATCTCTGTTTAGTGTAGGGTACTGTTTAAAATCTCTGTTTAATGTAGGGTACTGTTTAAAATCTCTGTTTAGTGTAGGGCACTGTTTAAAATCTCCGTTTAGTGTAGGGCACTGTTTAAAATCTCTGTTTAGTGTAGGGTACTGTATAAAATCTCTGTTTAGTGTAGGTCAATGCTTAAAATCTCCGTTTAGTGTAGGGCACTGTTTAAAATCTCTGTTTAGTGTAGGGCACTGTTTAAAATCTCTGTTTAGTGTAGGGCACTGTTTAAAATCTCTGTTTAGTGTAGGGCACTGTTTAAAATCTCTGTTTAGTGTAGGGCACTGTTTAAAATCTCTGTTTAGTGTAGGGCACTGTTTAAAATCTCTGTTTAGTGTAGGGCACTGTTTAAAATCTCTGCTTAGTGTAGGGTACTGTTTAAAATCTCTGTTTAGTGTAGGGCACTGTTTAAAATCTCCGTTTAGTGTCGGGCACTGTATAAAATCTCTGTTTAGTGTCGGGCACTGTTTAAAATCTCTGTTTAGTGTCGGGCACTGTTTAAAATCTCTGTTTAGTGGAGGGCACTGTTTAAAATCTCTGTTTAGTGTTGGGCACTGTTTAAAATCTCTGTTTAGTGTAGGGTACTGTATAAAATCTCTGTTTAGTGTCGGGCACTGTTTAAAATCTCTGTTTAGTGTACGGTACTGTTTAAAATCTCTGTTTAGTATAGGGCACTGTTTAAAATCTCTGTTTAGTGTAGGGCACTGTTTAAAATCTCTGTTTAGTGTAGGGCACTGTTTAAAACCTCTGTTTAGTGTAGGGTACTGTTTAAAATCTCTGGTTAGTGTAGGGCACTGTTTAAAATCTCTGTTAAGTGTAGGGTAATGTTTAAAATCTCTGTTTAGTGTAGGTCAATGTTTAAAATCTCTGTTTAGTGTAGGGCACTGTTTAAAATCTCTGTTTAGTGTAGGGTACTGTTTCCAATCTCTGTTTAGTGTAGGGCACTGTTTAAAATCTCTGCTTAGTGTTGGGCACTGTATAAAATCTCTGTTTAGTGTAGGGTATTGTTTAAAATCTCTGTTTAGTGTAGGGTACTGTTTAAAATCTCTGTTTGGTGTAGGACACTGTTTAAAATCTCTGTTTAGTGTAGGGCACTGTTTAAAATCTCTGTTTAGTGTAGGACACTGTTTAAAATCTCTGTTTAGTGTAGGGCACTGTTTAAAATCTCTGTTTAGTGTAGGGTACTGTTTAAAATCTCTGTTTAGTGTCGGGCACTGTTTAAAATCTCTGTTTAGTATAGGGCATTGTTTAAAATCTCTTTTTAGTGTAGGACACTGTTTAAAATCTCTGTTTAGTGTAGGGCACTGTTTAAAATCTCTGTTTAGTGTAGGTCAATGATTAAAATCTCTGTTTAGTACAGGGAACAGTTTAAAATCTCTGTTTAGTGTAGGGTACTGTTTAAAATCTCTGTTTAGTGTAGGGCACTGTTTAAAATCTCTGTTTAGTGTAGGGCACTGTTTAAAATCTCTGTTTAGTGTAGGTAAATGCTTAAAATCTCTGTTTAGTATAGGGCACTGTTTAAAATCTCTGTTTAGTGTAGGGTACTGTTTAAAATCTCTGCTTAGTGTCGGGCACTGTTTAAAATCTCTGTTTAGTGTAGGGCACTGTTTAAAATCTCTGTTTAGTGTCAGGCACTGTTTAAAATCTCTGTTTAGTGTAGGGCACTGTTTAAAATCTCCGTTTAGTGTCAGGCACTGTTTAAAATCTCTGTTTAGTGTAGGGCACTGAATAAAATCTCTGTTTAGTGTTGGGCACTGTTTAAAATCTCTGTTTAGTGTAGGGCACTGTTTAAAATCTCTGTTTATTGTAGGGTACTGTTTAAAATCTCGGTTTAGTGTAGAGTACTGTTTAAAATCTCTGTTTAGTGTAGGGCACTGTTTAAAATCTCTGTTTAGTGTAGGGCACTGTTTAAAATCTCTGTTTAGTGTAGGGTACTGTTTAAAATCTTTGTTTAGTGTAGGGTACTGTTTAAAATCTCTGTTTAGTGTAGGGTACTGTTTAAAATCTCTGTTTAGTGTAGGGTACTGTTTAAAATCTCTGTTTAGTGTAGGGCACTGTTTAAAATCTCTGTTTAGTGTAGGGTACTGTTTAAAATCTCTGTTTAGTGTAGGGCACTGTTTAAAATCTCTGTTTAGTGTAGGGCACTGTTTAAAATCTCTGTTTAGTGTAGGGCACTGTTTAAAATCTCTGTTTAGTGTAGGGCACTGTTTAAAATCTCTGTTTAGTGTCGGGCAGTGTTTAAAATCTCTGTTTAGTGTAGGGCACTGTTTAAAATCTCTGTTTAGTGTAGGGCACTGTTTAAAATCTCTGTTTAGTGTAGGGCACTGTTTAAAATCTCTGTTTAGTGTAGGGTACTGTTTAAAATCTCTGTTTCGTGTAAAGCACTGTTTAAAATCTCTGTGTAGTGTAGGGCACTGTTTAAAACCTCTGTTTAGTGTAGGGTACTGTTTAAAATCACTGTTTAGTGTAGGGCACTGTTTAAAATCTCTGTTTAGTGTAGGGCACTGTTTAAAATCGCTCTTTAGTGTAGGGCACTGTTTAAAATCTCTGTTTAGTGTAGGGTACTGTTTAAAATCTCTGTTTAGTATAGGGCACTGTTTAAAATCTCTGTTTAGTGTAGGGCACTGTTTAAAATCTCTGTTTAGTGTAGAGCACTGTTTAAAACCTCTGTTTAGTGTAGGGTACTGTTTAAAATCTCTGGTTAGTGTAGGGCACTGTTTAAAATCTCTGTTAAGTGTAGGGTAATGTTTAAAATCTCTGTTTAGTGTAGGTCAATGTTTAAAATCTCTGTTTAGTGTAGGGCACTGTTTAAAATCTCTGTTTAGTGTAGGGTACTGTTTAAAATCTCTGTTTAGTGTAGGGCACTGTTTAAAATCTCTGCTTAGTGTCGGGCACTGTTTAAAATCTCTGTTTAGTGTAGGGTATTGTTTAAAATCTCTGTTTAGTGTAGGGTACTGTTTAAAATCTCTGTTTGGTGTAGGACACTGTTTAAAATCTCTGTTTAGTGTAGGGCACTGTTTAAAATCTCTGTTTAGTGTAGGACACTGTTTAAAATCTCTGTTGAGTGTAGGGCACTGTTTAAAATCTCTGTTTAGTGTAGGGTACTGTTTAAAATCTCTGTTTAGTGTCGGGCACTGTTTATAATCTCTGTTTAGTATAGGGCATTGTTTAAAATCTCTGTTTAGTGTAGGACACTGTTTAAAATCTCTGTTTAGTGTAGGGCACTGTTTAAAATCTCTGTTTAGTGTAGGTCAATGCTTAAAATCTCTGTTTAGTATAGGGCACTGTTTAAAATCTCTGTTTAGTGTAGGGTACTGTTTAAAATCTCTGCTTAGTGTCGGGCACTGTTTAAAATCTCTGTTTAGTGTAGGTCAATGCTTAAAATCTCTGTTTAGTATAGGGCACTGTTTAAAATCTCTGTTTAGTGTAGGGAACTGTTTAAAATCTCTGTTTAGTGTAGGGTACTGTTTAAAATCTCTGTTTAGTGTAGGGCACTGTTTAAAATCTCTGTTTAGTATAAGGCACTGTTTAAAATCTCTGTTTAGTGTAGGGCACTGTTTAAAATCTCTGTTTAGTATAGGGCACTGTTTAAAATCTCTGTTTAGTGTAGGGAACTGTTTAAAATCTCTGTTTAGTGTCAGGCACTGTTTAAAATCTCTGTTTAGTGTAGGGCACTGAATAAAATCTCTGTTTAGTGTTGGGCACTGTTTAAAATCTCTGTTTAGTGTAGGGCACTGTTTAAAATCTCTATTTAGTGTAGGGCACTGTTTAAAATCTCTGTTTATTGTAGGGTACTGTTTAAAATCTCGGTTTAGTGTAGGGTACTGTTTAAAATCTCTGTTTAGTGTAGGGTACTGTTTAAAATCTCTGTTTAGTGTTGGGCACTGTTTAAAATCTCTGTTTAGTGTAGGGTACTGTTTAAAATCTTTGTTTAGTGTAGGGCACTGTTTAAAATCTCTGATTAGTGTAGGGTACTGTTTAAAATCTCTGTTTAGTGTAGGGCACTGTTTAAAATATCTGTTTAGTGTAGGGCACTGTTTAAAATCTCTGTTTAGTGTAGGGCACTGTTTAAAATCTCTGTTTAGTGTAGGGCACTGTTTAAAATCTCTGTTTAGTGTACGGTACTGTTTAAAATCTCTGTTTAGTGTACGGTTCTGTTTAAAATCTCTGTTTAGTGTAGGGCACTGTTTAAAATCTCTGTTTAGTGTAGGGCACTGTTTAAAATCTCTGTTTAGTGTAGGGCACTGTTTAAAATCTCTGTTTAGTGTAGGGCACTGTTTAAAATCTCTGTTTAGTGTAGGGCACTGTTTAAAATCTCTGTTTAGTGTAGGGCACTGTTTAAAATCTCTGTTTAGTGTAGGCCACTGTTTAAAATCTCTGTTTAGTGTAGGGCACTGTTTAAAATCTCTGTTTAGTATATTACACTGTTTAAAATCTCTGTTAAGCGTAGGGCACTGTTTAAAAATCTCTGTTTCGTGTAAAGCACTGTTTAAAATCTCTGTGTAGTGTAGGGCACTGTTTAAAACCTCTGTTTAGTGTAGGGTACTGTTTAAAATCTCTGTTTAGTGTAGGGCACTGTTTAAAATCTCTGTTTAGTATAAGGCACTGTTTAAAATCTCTGTTTAGTGTAGGGCACTGTTTAAAATCTCTGTTTAGTATAGGGCACTGTTTAAAATCTCTGTTTAGTGTAGGGAACTGTTTAAAATCTCTGTTTAGTGTCAGGCACTGTTTAAAATCTCTGTTTAGTGTAGGGCACTGAATAAAATCTCTGTTTAGTGTTGGGCACTGTTTAAAATCTCTGTTTAGTGTAGGGCACTGTTTAAAATCTCTATTTAGTGTAGGGCACTGTTTAAAATCTCTGTTTATTGTAGGGTACTGTTTAAAATCTCGGTTTAGTGTAGGGTACTGTTTAAAATCTCTGTTTAGTGTAGGGTACTGTTTAAAATCTCTGTTTAGTGTTGGGCACTGTTTAAAATCTCTGTTTAGTGTAGGGTACTGTTTAAAATCTTTGTTTAGTGTAGGGCACTGTTTAAAATCTCTGATTAGTGTAGGGTACTGTTTAAAATCTCTGTTTAGTGTAGGGCACTGTTTAAAATATCTGTTTAGTGTAGGGCACTGTTTAAAATCTCTGTTTAGTGTAGGGCACTGTTTAAAATCTCTGTTTAGTGTAGGGCACTGTTTAAAATCTCTGTTTAGTGTACGGTACTGTTTAAAATCTCTGTTTAGTGTACGGTTCTGTTTAAAATCTCTGTTTAGTGTAGGGCACTGTTTAAAATCTCTGTTTAGTGTAGGGCACTGTTTAAAATCTCTGTTTAGTGTAGGGCACTGTTTAAAATCTCTGTTTAGTGTAGGGCACTGTTTAAAATCTCTGTTTAGTGTAGGGCACTGTTTAAAATCTCTGTTTAGTGTAGGGCACTGTTTAAAATCTCTGTTTAGTGTAGGCCACTGTTTAAAATCTCTGTTTAGTGTAGGGCACTGTTTAAAATCTCTGTTTAGTATATTACACTGTTTAAAATCTCTGTTAAGCGTAGGGCACTGTTTAAAAATCTCTGTTTCGTGTAAAGCACTGTTTAAAATCTCTGTGTAGAGTAGGGCACTGTTTAAAACCTCTGTTTAGTGTAGGGTACTGTTTAAAATCTCTGTTTAGTGTAGGGCACTGTTTAAAATCTCTGTTTAGTGTAGGGCACTGTTTAAAATCTCTGTTTAGTGTAGGGCACTGTTTAAAATCACTCTTTAGTGTAGGGCACTGTTTAAAATCTCTGTTTAGTGTAGGGTACTGTTTAAAATCTCTGTTTAGTGTAGGGCACTGTTTAAAATCTTTGTTTAGTGTAGGGCATTGTTTAAAATCTCTGTTTAGTGTAGGGCACTGTTTAAAATCTCTGTTAAGTGTAGGTTACTGTTTAAAATCTCTGTTTAGTGTAGGGCACTGTTCAAAATCTTTGTGTAGTGTAGAACACTGTTTAAAATCTCTGTTTAGTGTAGGGCACTGTTTAAAATCTCTGTTTAGTGTAGGGCACTGTTTAAAATCTCTCTTTAGTGTAGGGTATTGTTTAAAATCTCTGTTTAGTGTAGGGTACTGTTTAAAATCTCTGTTTGGTGTAGGACACTGTTTAAAATCTCTGTTTAGTGTAGGGCACTGTTTAAAATCTCTGTTTAGTGTAGGACACTGTTTAAAATCTCTGTTGAGTGTAGGGCACTGTTTAAAATCTCTGTTTAGTGTAGGGTACTGTTTAAAATCTCTGTTTAGTGTCGGGCACTGTTTATAATCTCTGTTTAGTATAGGGCATTGTTTAAAATCTCTGTTTAGTGTAGGACACTGTTTAAAATCTCTGTTTAGTGTAGGGCACTGTTTAAAATCTCTGTTTAGTGTAGGTCAATGCTTAAAATCTCTGTTTAGTATAGGGCACAGTTTAAAATCTCTGTTTAGTGTAGGGTACTGTTTAAAATCTCTGTTTAGTGTAGGGCACTGTTTAAAATCTCTGTTTAGTGTAGGGCACTGTTTAAAATCTCTGTTTCGTATAGGGCACTGTTTAAAATCTCTGTTTAGTGTAGGGAACTGTTTAAAATCTCTGTTTAGTGTAGGGTACTGTTTAAAATCTCTGTTTAGTGTAGGGAACTGTTTAAAATCTCTGTTTAGTGTAGGGCACTGTTTAAAATCTCTGTTTAGTGTAGGGCACTGTTTAAAATCTCTGTTTAGTGTAGGGCACTGTTTAAAATCTCTGTTTAGTGTAGGGCACTGTTTAAAATCTCTGTTTAGTGTAGGTCAATGCTTAAAATCTCTGTTTCGTATAAGGCACTGTTTAAAATCTCTGTTTAGTGTAGGGCACTGTTTAAAATCTCTGTTTAGTGTAGGGTACTGTTTAAAACCTCTGTTTAGTGTAGGGTACTGTTTAAAATCTCTGTTTAGTGTCAGGCACTGTTTAAAATCTCTGTTTAGTGTAGGGCACTGTTTAAAATCTCTGTTTAGTGTCGGGCACTGTTTAAAATCTGTGTTTAGTGTAGGGCACTGTTTAAAATCTCTGCTTAGTGTAGGACACTGTTTAAAATCTCTGTTAAGTGTAGGGCACTGTTTAAAAATCTCTGTTTCGTGTAAAGCACTGTTTGAAATCTCTGTTTAGTGTCGGGCAGTGTTTAAAATCTCTGTATAGTGTAGGGCACTGTTTAAAATCTCTGTTTAGTGTAGGGCACTGTTTAAAATCTCTGTTTAGTGTAGGGTACTGTTTAAAATCTCTGTTTAGTTTAGGGTACTGTTTAAAATCTCTGTTTAGTGTAGGGCACTGTTTAAAACCTCTGTTTAGTGTACGGTACTGTTTAAAATCTCTGTTTAGTGTAGGGCACTGTTTAAAATCTCTGTTTAGTGTAGGGCACTGTTTAAAATCTCTGTTTAGTGTAGGGCACTGTTTAAAATCTCTGTTTAGTGTAGGGCACTGTTTAAAATCTCTGTTTAGTGTAGGGCACTGTTAAAAATCTTTGTTTAGTGTAGGGCACTGTTTAAAATCTCTGTTTAGTGTCGGGCACTGTTTAAAATCTCTGTTTAGTGTAGGGCACTGTTTAAAATCTCTGTTTAGTGTAGGGCACTGTTTAAAATCTCTGTTTAGTGTAGGGCACTGTTTAAAATCTCTGTTTAGTTTCGGGCAGTGTTTAAAATCTCCGTTTAGTGTAGGGAACTGTTTAAAATCTCTGTTTAGTGAAGGGCACTGCTTAAAATCTCTGTTTCGTTTAGGGCACTGTTTAAAATCTCTGTTAAGTGTAGGGCACTGTTTAAAAATCTTTGTTTCGTGTAAAGCACTGTTTAAAATCTCTGTTTAGTGTTGGGCACTGTTTAAAATCTCTGTTTAGTGTAGGGCACTGTTTAAAATCTCTATTTAGTGTAGGACACTGTTTAAAATCTCTGTTTATTGTAGGGCACTGTTTAAAATCTCTGTTTAGTGTAGGGCACTGTTTAAAATCTCTGTTTATTGTAGGATACTGTTTAAAATCTCTGTTTAGTGTAGGGTACTGTTTAAAATCTCTGTTTAGTGTAGGGCACTGTTTAAAACCTCTGTTTAGTGTAGGGTACTGTTTAAATTCTCTGTTTAGTGTAGGGTACTGTTTAAAATCTCTGTTTAGTGTAGGGTACTGTTTAAAATCTCTGTTTAGTGTAGGGCACTGTTTAAAATCTCTGTTTATTGTAGGGCACTGTTTAAAATCTCTGTTTATTGTAGGGCACTGTTTAAAATCTCCCTTTAGTGCAGGATACTGTTTAAAATCTCTGTTTAGTGTAGGGTACTGTTTAAAACCTCTGTTTAGTGTAGGGTACTGTTTAAATTCTCTGTTTAGTGTAGGGCACTGTTTAAAATCTCTGTTTAGTGTAGGGCACTGTTTAAAATCTCTGTTTATTGTAGGGCACTGTTTAAAATCTCCCTTTAGTGCAGGATACTGTTTAAAATCTCTGTTTAGTGTAGGGCACCTTTTAAAATCTCTGTTTAGTGTAGGGTACTGTTTAAAATCTCTGTTTAGTGTAGGGTACTGTTTAAAATCTCTGTTTAGTGTAGGGCACTGTTTAAAATCTCTGTTTAGTGTAGGGTACTCTTTAAAATCTCTGTTTAGTGTAGGGCACTGTTTAAAATCTCTGTTTAGTGTAGGACACTGTTTAAAATCTCTGTTTAGTGTAGGGCACTGTTTAAAATCTGTTTAGTGTAGGGCACTGTTTAAAATCTCTGTTTAGTGTAGGGCACTGTTTAAAATCTCTGTTTAGTGTAGGGCACTGTTTAAAATCTGTTTAGTGTCAGGCACTGTTTAAAATCTCTGTTTAGTGTAGGGCACTGTTTAAAATCTGTTTAGTGTCAGGCACTGTTTAAAATCTCTGTTTAGTGTAGGGCACTGTTTAAAATCTCCGTTTAGTGTAGGGCACTGTTTAAAATCTCTGTTTAGTGTAGGGTACTGTTTAAAATCTCTGTTTAGTGTAGGGCACTGTTTAAAATCTCTGTTTAGTGTAGGGCACTGTTTAAAATCTCTGTTTAGTGTAGGGCTCTGTTTAAAATCTCTGTTTAGTGTAGGGCACTGTTTAAAATCTCTGTTTAGTGTAGGGCACTGTTTAAAATCTCTGTTTAGTGTAGGGTACTGTTTAAAATCTCTGTTTAGTGTAGGGCACTGTTTAAAATCTCTGTTTAGTGTAGGGCACTGTTTAAAATCTCTGTTTAGTGTAGGGCACTGTTTAAAATCGCTCTTTAGTGTAGGGCACTGTTTAAAATCTCTGTTTAGTGTAGGGTACTGTTTAAAATCTCTGTTTAGTGTAGGGCACTGTTTAAAATCTCTGTTTAGTGTAGGGCATTGTTTAAAATCTCTGTTTAGTGTAGGGCACTGTTTCAAATCTCTGTTTAGTGTAGGGCACTGTTTAAAATCTCTGTTTAGTGTAGGGCACTGTTTAAAATCTTTGTTTAGTGTACGGTACTGTTTAAAATCTCTGTTTAGTGTAGGGTACTGTTTAAAAACTCTATTTAGTGTAGTGCACTGTTTAAAATCTCTGTTTAGTGTAGGGTACTGTTTAAAATCTCCGTTTAGTGTAGGGCACTGTTTAAAATCTCTGTTTAGTGTAGGGCACTGTTTAAAATCTCTGTTTAGTGTAGGGTACTGTTTAAAATCTCTGTTTAGTGTAGAGCACTGTTTAAAATCTCTGTTTAGTGTAGGGCACTGTTTAAAATCTCTGTTTAGTGTAGGGTACTGTTTAAAATCTCTGTTTAGTGTAGGGCACTGTTTAAAATCTCTGTTTAGTGTACGGTACTGTTTAAAATCTCTGTTTAGTGCAGGGCACTGTTTGAAATCTCTGTTTAGTGTAGGGTACTGTTTAAAATCTCTGTTTAGTGTAAGGGTTTGGGTTAGGGTTAGGGTTAGGGTTCTGGTTAGTTTAGGGTTTGCATTGGAGTTCGGGTTTGGTCCAGGGCTCGGGTTAGAATTAGGGATCGGGTTAGGGTTAGAGTTCGGGTTAGGGTTAGAATTAGAGTTAGGGTTAGGGTTAGAATTAGGGTTAGGGTTAGGGTTAGGGTTAGAATTAGAGTTAGGGTTAGGGTTAGAATTAGAGTTAGGGTTAGGGTTAGAATTAGAGTTAGGGTTAGGGTTAGAATTAGAGTTAGGGTTAGGGTTAGAATTAGAGTTAGGGTTAGGGTTAGAATTAGAGTTAGGGTTCATCTTCGTGTTAGGATTTGGGTTTGGGTTTGAGTTAGGGTTCAGGTTTAGATTAGGGTTAGAGTTCAGGTTAGGTTTAGGGTTAGTTAGTGTTAGATTTAGTATTAGGGTTCGGGTGGGGCGAGTGCTTGGGTTGGTGTTAGGGTTGGAATTAGGGTCAGGATTAGGGTTAAGGTTAGAGTTAGAGTTAGTTTTAGGGTTTGGGTTTGGTTTTGGGTTAGGTGTTTGGATTATGGTTAGAGTTAGGGTTAGGGTTAGAGATAGGGTGAGGGTTAGCGTTAGGGTTAGGTTTTGGGTTACATGTTTGGATTATGGTTAGGGTTCGTGTTAAGATTAGAGTTTGGGTTTGGGTTACGTTTAGGAGTAGGGTCAGAGTTCAGGGTTGGGGGACTGTACTTGGGGTCAGGGGTCAGGGTTCAGGGTTGGGGGACTGTACTTGGGGTCAGGGGTCAGGGTTCAGGGTTGGGGGACTGTACTTGGGGTCAGTGTGCAGGTTTGGGAGACTGTAAGTGGGGTCTGGGTTCAGGGTTGGGGGACAGTATTTGGGGTCAGGCTTCAGGGTTGGGAGACTGTACTTGGGTTCAGGGTTGGAGGACTGTACTTGGGGTCAGAGTTTAGGGTTGGGGTCTGTACTTGGGGTCAGGGTTCGGGGTTCAGGGTTGGGGGATTGTACTTGGGGTCAGAGTTTAGGGTTCATTTTGGGGAACTGTACTTGGGGTCAGGGTTCGGGTTTCAGGTTTGGGGGACTGTACTTGGGTTCAGGGGTCAGGGCTCATTGTTGGAGGACTGTACTTGGGGTCAGAGTTCAGGGTTGGGGTTCTGTACTTGGGGTCAGGGGTCAGGGTTCCGTGTTGGGGGACTGTACTTGGGGTCAGGGGACAGGGTGCAGGTTTGTGAGACTGTACTTGGGGTCTGGGATCAGGGTTCAGGGTTGGGAGATGTTACTTGGGGTCAGGGTTCATGTTGGGGGACTGTACTTGGGGTCAGAGTTCGGGGTTCAGGTTTTGGGGACTGTACTTGGGTTCAGCGTTGGAGGACTGTATTTGGGGTCAGAATTTCGGGTTGGGGGTCTGTTCTTGGGGTCAGGGTTCAGGGTTCTGGGCTTGGGGTCAGGGTTCGGGGATTAGTGTTGGGGGACTGTACTTTGGGTCAGGGGTCAGGGTTCAGGGTTGTGGGACTGTACTTGAGGTCAGAACTCTTGGGATCTGGGTTTGGGGTTCAGGGTTGGGGGACTGTACTCGGGGTCAGGGTTCAGGATTGGGGGACTGTACTTGGGATCAGAGTCCATGGTTCAGAGTTGGGGGACTGTACTTGGGATCTGGGTTCGGGGTTTAGGGTTGGGGGACTGTACTTGGGGTCAGGGTTCAGTTGTTCAGGTTTGGGGGACTGTTCTTGGGGTCAGGGTTCAGTGTTCAGAGTTGGGGGACTGTACTTGGGGTCAGGGTTCAGAGTTGGGGGACTATACTTGGGGTCAGGGGTCAGGGTTCAGGGTTGGGGGACTGTACTTGGGGTCAGAGTTCAGGGTTGGGGTTCTGTACTTGGGGTCAGGGGTCAGGGTTCCGTGTTGGGGGACTGTACTTTGGGTCAGGGGTCAGGGTTCAGTGTTGGGGGACTGTACTTGGGTTCAGGTGTCAGGGTTCTGGTTTGGGGGACTGTACTTGGGGTCAGGGGTCAGGGTTCTGGGTTGGGGGACTGTACTTGGGGTCAGGGTTCAGGTTTGGGAGACTGTACTTGGGGTCAGGGTTCAGGGTTCAGGTTTTGGGGACTGTACTTGGGGTCAGAGTTTAGGGTTGGGTTCTGTAATTGGGGTCAGAGTTCGGGGTTCAGGGTTGCGGGATTGTACTTGGGGTCAGAGTTCAGGGTTCATGTTGAGGAACTGTACTTGGGGTCAGGGTTCGGGGTTCAGGTTTGGGGGACTGTACTTGGGCTCAGGGGTCAGGGTTCATTGTTGGAAGACTGTGCTTGGGGTCAGAGTTCAGGGTTGGGGTTCTGTACTTGGGGTCACGGGTCAGCGTTCTTGGTTGGGGGACTGTACTTGGGGTTAGAATTCGGCGTTCCGTGTTGGGGGACTGTACTATGTGTCAGGGTGCAGGTTTGCGAGACTGTACTTGGGGTCTGGGTTCAGGGTTCTGGTTTGGGGGACTGTACTTGGGGTCAGGGGTGAGGGACTGTACTTGGGGTCAGGGTTCAGGTTTTGTGGACTGTACTTGGGGTCAGGGTTCGGGGTTCAGGGTTGGGCGACTGTAATTGGGGTCAGGGTTCAGGATTGTGGGACTGTACATAAGGTCAGAGTTCATGATTCAGTGTTGAGGGACTGTACTTGGGGTCAGAGTTTAGGGGTGGGGGACTGTACGTGGGGTTAGGGGTCAGGGTTCAAGGTTGGGGGACTGTACTTGGGGTCAGGGTCCGGAGTTCAGTGTTGGGGGACTGTACTTGGGGTCAGAGTTTAGGGGTGGGGGCCTGTACGTGGGGTCAGGGGTCAGGGTTCAAGGTTGGGGGACTGTACTTGGGGTCAGGGTCCGGAGTTCAGTGTTGGGGGACTGTACTTGGGGTCAGAGTTTAGGGTTGGGGGACTGTACTCGGGGTCAGGGTCCGGGGTTCAGTGTTGTGAGACTGTACTTGGGGTCAGTGTGCAGGTTCGGGAGACTGTAATTGGGGTCTGGGTTCGGTGTTCAGGTGTGGGGGAGTGTACGTGCGGTCAGGGTTCAGGGTTGGGAGACTGTACTTGGGGTCAGGGTTCTGGTCTGGGGGACTGTACTTGGGGTCAGGGTTCGGCGTTCAGTGTTTGGCGACTGTACGTGTGGTCAGGGGTCAGGGTTCAGGGTTGGGGGACTGTACTTGGGGTCAGGGTTCGGGGTTCAGGTTTTGGTGACTGTACTTGGGTTCAACGTTGGACGACTGTATTTGGGGACAGAGTTTAGGTTTGGGGGTCTGTACTTGGGGTCAGGGTTCAGGGTTCTGTGTTGGGGGTCTATACTTGGGGTCAGGGTTCGGGGATTAGTGTTGGGGGACTGTACTTTGGGTCAGGGGTCAGGGTTCAGGGTTGGGGGACTGTAGTTGGGGTCAGAGCTCTGGGTTCTGGGTTGGGGGACTGTACTTGGAGTCAGGGGTCAGTGTTCAGGGTTGGATGTCTGCACTTGGGTTCAGAGTTCAGGGTTCAGGTTTGGGGGACTGTACTTGGGTTCATGGGTCAGGGTTCAGGGTTGGGCAACTGTACTTGGGATCAGAGTTCAGGGTTCAGTGTTGGGGGACTGTACTTGGGGTCAGAATTCGGGGTTCAGGGTTGGGGGATGGTACTTGGGTTCAGGGGTCAGGGTTCATTGTTGAGGACTGTACTTGTGGTCAGAGTTCAGGGTGGGGTTCTGTACTTGGGGTCAGGGGTCAGGGTTCTGGGTTGGGGGACGGTACTTGGGGTCAGGGGTCAGGGTGCAAGTTTGCGAGACTGTACTTGGTGTCTGCGTTCAGGGTTCTGGTTTTGGGGACTGTAGTTGGGGTCAGGGGTGAGGTACTGTACTTGGGGTCATGGTTCAGGTTTGTGGGACTGTACATAAGGTCAGAGTTCATGGTTCAGTGTTGGGGGACTTGGGGTCAGAGTTCACGGCTGGGGAACTGTACTTGGGGTCAGGGGTCAGGGTTCAGGGTTGTGGGACTGTACCTGGGGTCAGGGTCCGGAGTTCAGTGTTGGGGGACTGTACTTGGGGTCAGGGGTCAGGGTTCAGGGTTGGGGGACTGTACTTGGGGTCAGGGTCCGGAGTTCAGTGTTGGGGGACTGTACTTGGGGTCAGGGTCCGTGGTTCAGTGTTGTGGGACTGTACTTGGGGTCATTGTGCAGGTTTGGGAGACTGTCATTGGGGTCTGAGTTCGGGGTTCAGGTTTGGGGGACTGTACTTGGGGTCAGGGTTCATGGTTGGGGACTGTATTTGGGGTCAGGGTTCAGGGTTGGGAGACATTACTTGGGGTCAGGGGTCAGGGTTCTGGTTTTGGGGACTGTACTTGGGTTCAGCGTTGGAGGACTGTATTTGGGGTCAGAGTTTAGGGTTGGGGGTCTGTATTTGGGGTCAGGGTTCAGAGTTCTGGATTGGGTGTCTATAATTGGGGTCAGGGTTCGGGGACTAATGTTGGGGGACTGTACTTTGGGTCAGGGTTCAGGGTTGGGAGACTGTACTTGGGGTCAGGGGTCAGGGTTCTGGTCTGGGGGACTGTACTTGGGGTCAGGGTTCGGCGTTCAGTGTTTGGCGACTGTACGTGTGGTCAGGGGTCAGGGTTCAGGGTTGGGGGACTGTACTTGGGGTCAGGGTTCGGGGTTCAGGTTTTGGTGACTGTACTTGGGTTCAACGTTGGACGACTGTATTTGGGGACAGAGTTTAGGTTTGGGGGTCTGTACTTGGGGTCAGGGTTTAGGGTTCTGTGTTGGGGGTCTATACTTGGGGTCAGGGTTCGGGGATTAGTGTTGGGGGACTGTACTTTGGGTCAGGGGTCAGGGTTCAGGGTTGGGGGACTGTAGTTGGGGTCAGAGCTCTGGGTTCTGGGTTGGGGGACTGTACTTGGAGTCAGGGGTCAGTGTTCAGGGTTGGATGTCTGCACTTGGGTTCAGAGTTCAGGGTTCAGGTTTGGGGGACTGTACTTGGGTTCATGGGTCAGGGTTCAGGGTTGGGCAACTGTACTTGGGATCAGAGTTCAGGGTTCAGTGTTGGGGGACTGTACTTGGGGTCAGAATTCGGGGTTCAGGGTTGGGGGATGGTACTTGGGTTCAGGGGTCAGGGTTCATTGTTGAGGACTGTACTTGTGGTCAGAGTTCAGGGTGGGGTTCTGTACTTGGGGTCAGGGGTCAGGGTTCTGGGTTGGGGGACGGTACTTGGGGTCAGGGGTCAGGGTGCAAGTTTGCGAGACTGTACTTGGTGTCTGCGTTCAGGGTTCTGGTTTTGGGGACTGTAGTTGGGGTCAGGGGTGAGGTACTGTACTTGGGGTCATGGTTCAGGTTTGTGGGACTGTACATAAGGTCAGAGTTCATGGTTCAGTGTTGGGGGACTTGGGGTCAGAGTTCACGGCTGGGGAACTGTACTTGGGGTCAGGGGTCAGGGTTCAGGGTTGTGGGACTGTACCTGGGGTCAGGGTCCGGAGCTCAGTGTTGGGGGACTGTACTTGGGGTCAGGGGTCAGGGTTCAGGGTTGGGGGACTGGACTTGGGGTCAGGGTCCGGAGTTCAGTGTTGGGGGACTGTACTTGGGGTCAGGGTCCGTGGTTCAGTGTTGTGGGACTGTACTTGGGGTCATTGTGCAGGTTTGGGAGACTGTAATTGGGGTCTGAGTTCGGGGTTCAGGTTTGGGGGACTGTACTTGGGGTCAGGGTTCATGGTTGGGGACTGTATTTGGGGTCAGGGTTCAGGGTTGGGAGACATTACTTGGGGTCAGGGGTCAGGGTTCTGGTTTTGGGGACTGTACTTGGGTTCAGCGTTGGAGGACTGTATTTGGGGTCAGAGTTTAGGGTTGGGGGTCTGTATTTGGGGTCAGGGTTCAGAGTTCTGGATTGGGTGTCTATAATTGGGGTCAGGGTTCGGGGACTAATGTTGGGGGACTGTACTTTGGGTCAGGGTTCAGGGTTGGGGGACTGCACTTGGGATCAGGTGTCTGAGTTCATGGTTGGGGGATTGTACTTGGAGTCAAAGTTCAGGGTTCATGTAGGGGGACTGTACTTGGAGTCAGGGTTCGGGGTTGGGGGTCTGTACTTGGGGTCAGGGTTGGAGGACTGTACTTGGGGTCAGAATTCAGGGTTGGGGATCTGTACTTGGGGTCAGGGTTCGGGGATTAGCGTTGGGGGACTATACTTGGGGTCAGGGTTCAGGGTTGGATGACTGTACTCGGGGTCAGAGTTCAGGGTTCAGGTTTGGGGGACTATACTTGTGTTCAGGGGTCAGGGTTCAGGGTTGGGCAACTGTATTTGGGATCAGAGTTCAGGGTTCAGTGTTGGGAAACTGTATTTGGTGTCAAAGTTCACGGTTCAGGGTTGGCGGACTGTACTCGGGGTCAGGGTTCATTGTCGGGGGACTGTACATGGGGTCAGGATTGGGTGACTATACTTGGGTTCAGGGGTCAGGGTACAGGGTTGGGGGACTGTACTTGGGATCTGGGATCGGGGTTCAGGGTTGGGGGACTGTACTCGGGGTCAGGGTTCAGTGTTCGGGGACTGTACTTGGGGTCAGGGTTCAGTGTTCAGGATTTGGGGACTGTACTTGGGGTCAGGGTTTAGTGTTCAGGATTTGGGGACTGTACTTGGGTGTCAGGGTTCAGGGTTGGGGGATTGTACTTGGGGTCAGAGTTCAGGGTTCATGTTGGGGAACTGTACTTGGGGTCAGGGTTCGGGGTTCAGGTTTGGGGGACTGTACTTGGGTTCAGGGGTCAGGGTTCATTGTTGGAAGACTGCACTTGGGCTCAGAATTCAGGGTTGGGGTTCTGTACTTGGGGTCAGGGGTCAGGGTTCTGGGTTGGGGACTGTACTTGGGGTCAGGGTTCAGGGTTGGGGGACTGTACTGGGGTCAGGGTTTGAGATTCAGGGTTGGGCGACTGTAATTGGGGCCAAGGGTCAGGGTTCAGGATTGTGGGACTGTACATAAAGTCAGAGTTCATGATTCAGTGTTGAGGGACAGTACTCGGGGTCAAAGTTTAGGGTTGGGGGACTGTACTTGGGGTCAGGGTTCAAGGTTGGGGGACTGTACTTGGGGTCAGGGTCCGGAGTTGAGTGTTGGGGGACTGTACTTGGGGTCAGGGGTCAGTGTTCTGGGTTGGGGAACTGTATTTGGGGTCACGGTCCGGGGTTCAGTGTTGTGGGACTGTACTTGGGGTCAGTATGCAGGTTCGGGAGACTGTAATTGGGGTCTGGGTTCGGGGTTCAGGTGTGGGGGAGTGTACTTGGAGTCAGGGTTCAGGTTTGGGAGACTGTACTTGTGGTCAGGTGTCAGGGTTCTGGTTTGGGGGACTGTACTTGGGGTCAGGGGTCAGGGTTCAGGGTTGGGGGACTGTACTTGGAGTCAGAGTTCAGGGTTCAGTGTTGGGGGACTGTACTTGGGGTCAGAGTTCGGGTTTCAGGGTTGGGGGATTGTACTTGGGATCAGGGGTCAGGGTTCTGAGTTGGGGGACTGTACTTGGGGTCATGGTTCAGGATTGTGGGACTGTACATAAGGTCAGAGTTCATGGTTCAGTGTTGGGGGATGTACTTGGGGTCAGAGTTCATGGTTGGGGGACTGTACTTGTGGTCAGGGTCCGGAGTTCAGTGTTGGGGGACTGTACTTGGGGTCAGGGTCTGGGGTTCAGTGTTGTGGGACTGTACTTGGGGTCATTGTGCAGGTTTGGGAGACTGTAATTGGGGTCTGGGTTCGGGGTTCAGATGTGGGGGACTGTACTTGGGGTCAGGGTTCAGGGTTGGGCGACTGTAATTGGGGTCAGGGTTCAGGAATGTGGGACTGTACATAAGGTCAGAGTTCATTGTTCAGTATTGGGGGACTGTACTTGGGGTCAGAGTTTAGGGTTGGGAGACTGTACTTGGGGTCAGGGGTCAGGATTCAAGGTTGGTGGACTGTACTTGGGGTCGGGGTTCGGGGTTCAGGGTTGGGCGACTGTAATTGGGGTCAGGGTTCAGGATTGTGGGACTGTACATAAGGTCAGAGTTCATGGTTCAGTGTTGGGGGACTGTACTTGGGGTCAGGGTTCAGGGATGGGAGACTGTACTTGGGGTCAGGGGTCAGGGTTATGGTTTTGGGGGACTGTAGTTGGGGTCAGGGTTCGGCGTTCAGTGTTTGGGGACTGTACTTGGGTTCAGGGGTCTGTACTCGGGGTCAGGGTTCAGGGACTGGGGTCTGTACTCGGGGTCAGGGATCAGGGACTGGGGTCTGTACTCGGAGTCAGGTTTCAGGGACTGGGGTCTGTACTCGGGGTCAGGGTTCAGGGACTGGGGTCTGTACTCGGGGTCAGGGTTCAGGGACTGGGGTCTGTACTCGGGGTCAGGGTTCAGGGAGTGGGGTCTGTACTCGGGATCAGGGTTCAGGCACCGGGGTCTGTACTCGGAGTCAGGGATCAGGGACTGGGGTCTGTACTCGGGGTCAGGGTTCAGGGACTGGGGTCTGTACTCGGAGTCAGGTTTCAGGGACTGGGGTCTGTACTCGGGGTCAGGGTTCAGGGACTGGGGTCTGTACTCGGGGTCAGGGTTCAGGGACTGGGGTCTGTACTCGGGGTCAGGGTTCAGGGACTGGGGTCTGTACTCGGGGTCAGGGTTCAGGCACCGGGGTCTGTACTCGGGGTCAGGGTTCAGGGACTGGGGTCTGTACTCGGGGTCAGGGTTCAGGGACTGGGGTCTGTACTCGGGGTCAGGTTTCAGGGACTGGGGTCTGTACTCGGGGTCAGGGTTCAGGGACTGGGGTCTGTACTCGGGGTCAGGGTTCAGGGACTGGGGTCTGTCCTCGGGGTCAGGGTTCAGGGACTGGGGTCTGTACTCGGGGTCAGGGTTCAGGGACTGGGGTCTGTACTCGGGGTCAGGGTTCAGGCACCGGGGTCTGTACTCGGGGTCAGGGTTCAGGGACTGGGGTCTGTACTCGGGGTCAGGGTTCAGGGACTGGGGTCTGTACTCGGGGTCAGGGTTCAGGGACTGGGGTCTGTCCTCGGGGTCAGGGTTCAGGGACTGGGGTCTGTACTCGGGGTCAGGGTTCAGGGACTGGGGTCTGTACTCGGGGTCAGGGTTCAGGGACTGGGGTCTGTACTCGGGGTCAGGGTTCAGGGACTGGGGTCTGTACTCGGGGTCAGGGTTCAGGGACTGGGGTCTGTACTCGGAGTCAGGGTTCAGGGACTGGGGTCTGTACTCGGGGTCAGGGTTCAGGGACTGGGGTCTGTACTCGGGGTCAGGGTTCAGGGACTGGGGTCTGTACTCGGGGTCAGGGTTCAGGGACTGGGGTCTGTACTCGGGGTCAGGGTTCAGGGACTGTGGTCTGTCCTCGGGGTCAGGGTTCAGGGACTGGGGTCTGTACTCGGGGTCAGGGTTCAGGGACTGGGGTCTGTACTCGGGGTCAGGGTTCAGGGACTGGGGTCTGTACTCGGGGTCAGGGTTCAGGGACTGGGGTCTGTACTCGGAGTCAGGGATCAGGGACTGGGGTCTGTACTCGGAGTCAGGGATCAGGGACTGGGGTCTGTACTCGGGGTCAGGGTTCAGGGACTGGGGTCTGTACTCGGGGTCAGGGATCAGGGACTGGGGTCTGTACTCGGGGTCAGGGTTCAGGGACTGGGGTCTGTACTCAGGGTCAGGGTTCAGGGACTGTGGTCTGTCCTCGGGGTCAGGGTTCAGGGACTGGGGTCTGTACTCGGGGTCAGGGTTCAGGCACCGGGGTCTGTACTCGGGGTCAGGGTTCAGGGACTGGGGTCTGTACTCGGGGTCAGAGTTCAGGGACTGGGGTCTGTACTCGGGGTCAGGGTTCAGGGACTGGGGTCTGTACTCGGAGTCAGGGATCAGGGACTGGGGTCTGTACTCGGGGTCAGGGTTCAGGGACTGGGGTCTGTACTCGGGGTCAGGGTTCAGGGACTGGGGTCTGTACTCGGGGTCAGGGTTCAGGGAGTGGGGTCTGTACTCGGGGTCAGGGTTCAGGGACTGGGGTCTGTACTCGGGGTCAGGGTTCAGGGACTGGGGTCTGTACTCGGGGTCAGGGTTCAGGGACTGGGGTCTGTACTCGGGGTCAGGGTTCAGGGACTGGGGTCTGTCCTCGGGGTCAGGGTTCAGGGACTGGGGTCTGTACTCGGGGTCAGGGTTCAGGGACTGGGGTCTGTACTCGGGGTCAGGGTTCAGGGAGTGGGGTCTGTACTCGGGATCAGGGTTCAGGGACTGGGGTCTGTACTCGGGGTCAGGGTTCAGGGACTGGGGTCTGTACTCGGGGTCAGGGTTCAGGGACTGGGGTCTGTCCTCGGGGTCAGGGTTCAGGGACTGGGGTCTGTACTCGGGGTCAGGGTTCAGGGAGTGGGGTCTGTACTCGGGGTCAGGGTTTAGGGACTGGGGTCTGTACTTGGGGTCAGGGTTCAGGGAGTGGGGTCTGTACTCGGGGTCAGGGTTCAGGGACTGGGGTCTGTCCTCGGGGTCAGGGTTCAGGGACTGGGGTCTGTACTCAGGGTCAGGGTTCAGGGACTGTGGTCTGTCCTCGGGGTCAGGGTTCAGGGACTGGGGTCTGTACTCGGAGTCAGGGATCAGGGACTGGGGTCTGTACTCGGAGTCAGGGTTCAGGGACTGGGGTCTGTACTCGGGGTCAGGGTTCAGGGACTGGGGTCTGTACTCGGGGTCAGGGTTCAGGGACTGGGGTCTGTACTCGGGGTCAGGGTTCAGGGACTGGGGTCTGTACTCGGGGTCAGGGATCAGGGACTGGGGTCTGTACTCGGAGTCAGGGATCAGGGACTGGGGTCTGTACTCGGGGTCAGGGTTCAGGGACTGGGGTCTGTACTCGGGGTCAGGGTTCAGGGACTGGGGTCTGTACTCGGGGTCAGGGATCAGGGACTGGGGTCTGTACTCGGGGTCAGGGTTCAGGGACTGGGGTCTGTACTGAGGCTTCGTTACAGGGAGGTCGTGCCTTACGAATCTAGTGGAATTTTTTGAAGAGGTGACAAAAACGGTTGACGAAGGACAAGCCGTTGATGTTGTCTATATGGATTTCAGTAAGGCGTTTGACAAGGTCCCTCACGGTAGGCTGATAGAAAAGGTGAAGGCTCACGGGATACAAGGCCAGGTATGTGGATGGGTGGAGAACTGGCTTGGGAGGAGAAGACAGCGGGTAGTAGTGGAGGGCTCCTTTTCCAATTGGAGGTCTGTCACCAGTGGGGTGCCGCAGGGTTCGGTACTAGGACCTCTACTATTTGTAGTATATATTAATGACTTGGAAGAGGGGGTAGGTGGTGTGATCAGCAAATTTGCTGATGACACTAAGATGGTTGGATTGGCGGGTACTGAGGAGCAGTGCCTGGCAATGCAACAGGACATAGACAGGCTGGTAGATTGGGCAGATAGATGGCAAATGGAATTTAATCCGGAGAAATGCGAGGTGATGCACTTTGGCCGGAATAATGTGGAAGGGAGTTATATGATAAAAGGTAGAAGTATCCGGAGTATAGATACGCAGAGAGACCTGGGGGTGCAGGTACACAAGTCCCTGAAGGTGTCGGTGCAGGTGCAGAATGTGATGAGGAAAGCGTATGGCATGTTCGCCTTCATAGGAAGGGGTATAGAATATAAGAGTAGGAGTCTGATGTTGCAGTTGTATAGAACGTTGGTTAGGCCTCACCTGGAGTACTGCGTCCAGTTCTGGTCGCCGTACTACCGGAAGGATGTAGAGATCCTGGAGAGAGTGCAGAGGAGATTTACCAGGATGTTGCCTGGTATGGAAGGGCTGTCTTACGAGGAAAGATTGAACGAACTTGGGCTGTTTTCCCTTGAGAGACGTCGGCTGAGGGGGGATTTAATAGAGGTTTATAAGATTATGAAGGGGACAGATAGAGTAGATGGTGATAAGCTTTTTCCGCTATTAGAAATGGATAGAACGAGGGGTCACGGGCTTAGGGTGAGGGGGCTAGATATAAGACTAATATTAGAGGGCAGTTTTTCACACAAAGGGTAGTGGGGATGTGGAATGCACTGCCGAGTAAGGTGGTGGAAGCAGGCACGCTAGGGTTGTTCAAGAGTCACTTGGACAGCAACATGAGCAGTTTACATATAGGGGGATATAGCAGGCCTTATTAAACATTGTAGGCTTGGGGTTCAGTTTTAGCCTCAGGGATGTAGAGTCTTTAATAATGAATTTTTTGTCCACAGGCATTTAAGTCCAGCAAGGGACATGCGGGCGGCAGGTTGTGGTGGGCTGCTCTTGGATATTGCTTCGGGAGTTGCCTACTGCTTCATGTCGTTGGTGTGCTTAAACTGGACCATCTCGAGGGCATCATGGCAGCTCAGAGACTATCTCTGTTGCTGTGCGGACACATGGATTTGGGCCTGTGTCCGTGGGAGTTTGCGCGTTCTCCCCGTGTCTGCGTGGGTTTCCTCCGGGTGCTCTGGTTTCCTCCCACATCCCAAAAATGTGCTTTTAGGCTGATTGATTGGGTAACAAATTGTCCCTATATTGGACCTCCCTGATCCTCACACATTAGGCATAGACTAGAGTCATGAATAGGTCACTGACCATGGGACGGCAGCACGGGCTCGTTGGGCCGAAGGGCCTGTTTCCCGTGCTGTTTTGTTCTTTGTTTGTTCTTTGTTATAAACCAAACCCTAATCTAACCATAACCATAACCCAGACTGTAACCCTAACACCAAACCCTAACCCTAATGCCGAATCCTAACCTAACGCTAACACTAACTATAAACCGAAACCTAACCCTAATCCTAACCCACAACGTAACCCTTACCCAGAACGTAACCCTAATACAGACTGTAACTCTAACCCTAACACCAAACCCTAACCCTAATCCTAACCCTAACCATAACGCTAACACTAATCATAACCCTAAACCTAACCATAACCTAGACCGTAATGCGAACACTAAACCCTAACCCTAATGCCTAACCCTAATCCTAACCCTAGCCCTAACGCTAACATTAACCATAAACCTAACCCTAACCCGAACACCAAACCCTAACCTGAAGCCTAACCATAACTCGAAAGCTAACCCTCGCCCTAACGCTAACAATAACCAGAAACCTAAACCTAACCTTAACCATAACACAGACCGTAATCCTAATCCGAGCACAAAACCCAAACCCTAATGCCTAACCCTAACATAAACCCTAACCCTAACACTAACTATAAACCTAAACATAATCCTAACCCTAACCATAACCGAGACCATAACCCTAACACCAACCATAAACCTAATCCTAACCCTAACCATAACCCAGAACATAACACTAACACCAACCATAAACCTAATCCTAAACCTAACCATAACCCAGACCATAACCCTAACACCAACCATAAACCTAATCCTAACCCTAATCATAACCCAGACCATAACCCTAACACCAACCATAAACCTAACCCTAACCCTAACCATAACCCAGACTATAACCCTAACACCAACCATAAACCTAACCCTAACCTAATCATAACCCAGACCATAACCCTAACACCAACCATAAACCTAACCCTAACCCTAACCATAACCCTGACCATAACCCTAACACCAACCATAAATCTAACCCTAACCCTAACCATAACCCAGAACGTAACCCTAACACCAACCATAAATCTAACCCTAACCCTAATCATAACCAGAACGTAACCCTAACACCAACCATAAACCTAACCCTAACCCTAATCATAACCCAGGACCATAACCCTAACACCAACCATAAACCTAACCCTAACCTAATCATAACCCAGACCATAACCCTAACACCAACCATAAACCTAACCCTAACCCTAACCATAACCCTGACCATAACCCTAACACCAACCATAAATCTAACCCTAACCCTAACCATAACCCAGAACGTAACCCTAACACCAACCATAAATCTAACCCTAACCCTAATCATAACCCAGAACGTAACCCTAACACCAACCATAAACCTAACCCTAACCCTAATCATAACCCAGACCATAACCCTAACACCAACCATAAACCTAACCCTAACCCTAATCATAACCCAGACCATAACCCTAACACCAACCATAAACCTAACCCTAACCCTAACCATAACCCAGACCATAACCCTAACACCAACCATAAACCTAACCATAAACCTAACCCTAACCCTAATCATAACCCAGACCATAACCCTCACACCGAACCCAAATCCTAATGCCTAACCCTAACCCTAACGCTAACCATAAACCGAAACCTAACCCTCACCCTAACCAGAACCCAGACCGTAACCCTAACCCTAATGCCTAACCCTAACCCAAACACTTACCCTAACACTAACGCAAAGACAACCAAAAACCTACACCTAACCCTAACCCAGACCGTAACCCTAACCCAAACACCAAACCCAAACACCAAACTGTAACCCTAATGCAAAGCCTAACCCTAACCCTAACGCTAATACTAACCATAAACCAAAACCTAACCCTAACATAGACCGTAACCCTAACCCTAACACCAAACCCTACCCGAATGCCTCACCCGAACCCTAACCCTATCATTAACTCTAACCCCCAGCCCTAACCCCAACCATATCTCTAACACTAACCCTAATCCCAACAATAACCCTAACCGTAACACTCACCCTAATGCCAAACCCTAACCCTATCATGAACCCTAAACTGAACCTTAACCCAAATACAAGACCCTAACACTAACTCTAACCCTAATCGCTAACCTAACAGTAAAACTAAACCTAACCCTAACCCTAATCCCTAACCCAAACCTTAACACCTAACGCTAACCCTAACCTCAACCCTAACTCCAACCCTCACACCGAATCTGAACCCTAACTCTAATCCTAACCCTAACCCTCACCATAATCCAAACACCTAACCCTCACAACTATCCCAAACACGAACCCTAGCCCGAACATTAACCCTGACAATAATCCAAATATCAAATCCTAAACCTAACCCTAACCCTAACTTTAATCCTAACCCTAAATCGAACCATAATCCAAACACCTAAACCTACACCTAACCCTAACCCTAACCCTAACCCTAACCCTAACCCTAACCCTAACCCTAACCTTAACTCTAATCCAAACCCGAACCCTAATATAACCCTAAATCTCAACCTAACCGTAACCGTAACACGATCCAAAAGCTCGAAACTTAACCATAATCTGAACCCTAACTCCAAACCTAACCCTAACCCTAACCCATGCACCAGCCCTAATGCTGACCCGAGCCCTAAACCTAACCCGAACTCGAACCCTAATCTAAACCCTAACCCTAACTCGAACTCAAATGCTAATCCTAACACAAAGACTAACGCAAACCCGAACTCTAATCCAAACCCGAACACTAACCCTAATTGTAAACTTAACCCGAACTCTAACCATAACCTTACCCATAATTCTAATACTAAACCTAAACCAAACGTTGACTCTAATGCTAACCCGAACCTAACCCTAACCCCTAACCCTATCCCGAACCCGAAACCGATCCCTATCGCTATCCTGAACCCGAATGCTAACTCTAATGCTAAACATAACCCTAACACTAACCCTAACCCTAACTCTAACCCTAAACCTATCCTTAAATCTAATCCTAACTCGCTCCCTAACCATAACCCTAACTCTAATCCTAACCCTAACCCTAACCCTAACTCTAACCCTAACTCTAACTCTAACCCTAACCCTAACTCTAACCCTAACCCTAACTCTAACCCTAACCCTCACCCTAACTCTAATCCTAACCCTAACTCTAACCCTAACCCTAACCCTAACCCTAACTCGAACCCTAACTCTAACCCTAACCCTAACCCTAACCCTAACCCTAACCCTAACCCGAACTCGAACCCTAACCCTAACTCTAACCCTAACTCTAAGCCTAACTCTAACTCTAATCCCAACCCTAACCCTAAGCACTAACCATAAACCTAACCCTAACTCGAATGCTAACCCAAACCTGACCCTATCCCTAACCTGAACCCTATCCCTAACCCAAACCTTATCCCTGTCCTTAAACCTAACGCTAAATCTAACAGTAACCCTAAACCTAACCTAACCTTAACCCTAACTGTAATCCTAACCCTAACGCTACCTATCTCTAACACTAATCCTAATCCTATCCCGAACTCAAACCCTAATCCTAACTCGAACCCTAATCTAAACCCGAATCCAAACTCGAATCCAAACCCTAATCCTAACACTAAGACTAACCCTAACTCTAATCCCAAACCAAACCAAACCCTATCTCTAACGCTAACCCTAAATACACAGTGAGCACGTGCTAACCCTGTCACTAACCCAAAACCTAACCTATCCCGATCCCAAAACCTAACCCTATCCCTATCCCAAAACCTAACCCTATCCCAATCCCAAAACCGAACCCTATCCCTATCCCAAAACCTAACCCTATCCCTATCCCAAAACCTAACCCTATCCCTATCCCAAAACCTAACCCTATCCCGATCCCAAAACCTAACCCTATCCCTATCCCAAAACCGAACCCTATCCCTATCCCAAAACCGAACCCTATCCCTATCCCAAAACTAACCCTATCCCAAAATCTAACCCTATCCCTATCCCAAAACCTAACCCTATGGCGAACCATAACGTTAACTCTAACGCAAAGCCGAACTCTAAAGTAACTCTAACCCAAAATGTAATCCTAACCCTAACCCGAACTCTCACCCTAACCCTATCCCTAACTCTCACCCTAACCCTATCCCTAACTCTAATCCAAATCCTATCCCTAACTCTAATCCAAACCCTAACTCCACACCCTCACCCAAACCATAATCCTAATACTCACCCGAACCCTAACTCTATCCCCAACCCTAAACCTAACTCTATCCCTAACCCTAACTCTAACCCTAATCCTAATGATAACCTGAGCCCTAAACCTAAGCCCTAACTCGAACCCTAATCTAAAACCGAACCCAAACTCGAACCCTCGCCCTAATTTTAATCCTAACCCGAACCCTAAATCTAACACTAACCCTAACCTAACTTTAATCTGAACCCTCTCCGTAACTCTAACCCTAACCCTAAACCTAACGCTAACTCTAATGCAAAGCCAAATCTAACCCTAACACTAACCTGAACCCGAACTCTCACTCTAAACCAAACTCTAATCTTAATCCTAACCCTAACCAAATCCTAACTCTAACCCTAACTCAAAACATACTCTAACCCTAACCCTAACCCGAACACTAACCCAACTCTAGCACTAACCCTAGCCCTAAACCTAACCCTAACTCTAACCCTAATATAACCCGAACCCAAACTTGAACCCAAACCCTAATCCGAACACTAAGACAAAATCTAACCCCAACTCTAATGCTAACCCTAACCCTAACCCGAACCCTTCACCCTAAATCAAACCATAATCCTAATGCTAACCCTAACCCTAACCCTAACCCTAAATCTAACCATAACCCAAAACACTAACCCTAGCCCTAAACGTAACACTAACTCTAACCCTAATCGAAACCATAACCCAAACTCGAACCCAAACCCAAATCCGAACACTAAGACCAACCCTAACCCTATCTATAACTCTAAACCTAACCCTAAACCTAACTCTAACTCTAATGCTAACAACTAACCTAACCCTAAACCTTACCCTAACCCTAACATAACCCTAACTCTAATTCTAACCCTAACGCTAACTCTAACCCTAACTCTAACCTTAACCCTAAACCTAACCCTAACCCTAAACCTGACACTAAATCTAACGCTAAGCCTAACCCTAACCTAACTGTAACCCTTACTGTAATCCTAACCCGTACCCTAACTCTAACCCTAACACTAAACATAACCCTAAAACTAACCCAAAACCTAAACCTAATGCTAACTCTAACGCGAAGCCTAACCCTAACCTAACTCGAACATAACTGTAATCCAAACCCTAACCCTAATCCGAACCCGAATTCTAATACTAACCCTAACTAACCCTAACTCTAACTGTAACCCTAACCCTAAGCCTATCCCTAACCCTATCCCTATCCCGAAACCCTAACCCGATGCCAAAATCGAATGCGAATTCAAATGTTAACTCGAACCAAACTCTAACCCTAATTGTAATCCTAACACTAACTCTAACCCGAACCCTATCCATAATCTAATCCTAATCTATCCCTCACTCAAACCATAACCCTAACTCAAACCCGAACTCGAACCCAAACCCTTACCCTAACGCTAACTCGAATCCTAACCCTAACCTGAACAAAACTCTAACCCGAACTCTAACCCAAACTCTAACCCTTAACCCGAACCCAAACCCTAATCCTAATACAAACCTAACCCAAACCCTAATCCGAATACAAACCCTAACCCTAAAAGTAACCCTAACCCGAAACCTAACTCTAACCCTAACCCGAAACCTAAGTCTAACCCTAACCCTAATCTAACCCTAACCCTAACACTAACACTAATCCTAACACGAAGGCTAACTCTAACCCTAATTCTAATCCTAACCCTAACCTTAAATCTAACCCTAACAGTAACAGTAACCCTATCCGTAACTCTAACCCTAACCCTACACCTAACCGTTACTCTAATGCGAATCCAAATCTAGCCCTAACTCTATCTGTATCCCTAAACCTATCCCAAACCCTAACCCGATCCCTAACTCTAACCCTAAACATAATCCTAACCCTAACCCCAAGCCTATCCCTAACTCTAATCCTAACCCTATCCCAAACTCTAATCCGAACCCGAATCCTAACCCGAAATCTAACCCCAACTCTAACCCAAACCCGACCCTATCCCTAAACCGACCTCTAATTCTAACCCTCATTCGAATGCTAACCCTAACCTAACCCGAACCCTATCCCTAACCCGAACTCTAATCCTAACCCTCACTCGAATGCTAACCCTAACCTAACCCGAACCCTAACACTAACTCTAATGTTAATCCAAACTCGAACCTAACTCTAACTGTAACTGTTAACGTAACCCTAACCATATCCCTAACTCTAAACCTAAACCTATCCCGATCTCTAATCTTAACCGTAACCCTAACCCAAACCCAGACCGTAACCCTAACCCTAACACCAAACCTTAACCCAAACACCAAACCTTAACCCTAACCCTAACCCTATAACTAACTCGAACCCTGAACCCTGACCCCAACCATATCTCTAACCCTAATCCCAACCCTAACCCTAACCTAAACCCAATCCTAATCCGAACCATAACCCTAACACGAAGCCCTAACCCTAACCATAATCAAAATACCTAACCCTAACCTAACCCCAAACCCTATCCCTAACCCTAACTCTAATCCTAACCCTCACTCGAATGCTAACCCTAACCTAACCCGAACCCTATCCCTAACCCGAACTCTAATCCTAACCCTCACTGGAATGCTAACCCTAACCTAACCCGAACCCTAACGCTAACTCTAATGTTAACCCAAACTCGAACCTAACTCTAACTGTAACTGATATCCTAACCCTAACCATATCCCTAACTCTAAACCTAAACCTATCCCGAACTCTAATCTTAACCGTAACCCTACCCAAACCCAGACCGTAACCCTAACCCTAACACCAAACCTTAACCC
Source organism: Prionace glauca (assembly GCA_037974335.1). Classification (NCBI taxonomy): domain Eukaryota; kingdom Metazoa; phylum Chordata; class Chondrichthyes; order Carcharhiniformes; family Carcharhinidae; genus Prionace; species Prionace glauca. Next base: position 8,759 of record JBBMRE010000130.1, on the reverse strand, counting down.
AAACACCAAACCTTAACCCTAACCCTAACCCTATAATTAACTCGAACCCTGAATCCTGACCCCAACCATATCCCTAACCCTAATCCCAACCCTAACCCTAACCCTAAACCCAATCCTAATCCGAACCATAACCCTAACCCAAACACAAACCCTAACGCTAAACCCGAACGCTATCAAAAACCTGGACCTTGACCTTAACCCTAATCCAAGCCCCTAATACTAATTCGAACCCGAATCGCTAACCATAACAGTAAAACTAACCTAACCCTCACCCGAATCCCCAACCCTAACCCTAACACCAAAAGCTAACCCTAACGCCTAACTCGAACCCGAACACTAACTCTAACCCTAACACCTAACCCTCACCCTAATCCCCAACCCTAATCCGAACACCAAAAGCTAAACCTAACACCTAACTCTAACCCGAACCCTAACTCTAATCCTAACCTTAACCCTCACCCGAATCCCCAACCCTAACCCTAACACCAAAAGCTAACCCTAACACCTAACTCTAACCCGAACACTAACTCTAACCCTAACACCTTAACCCTCACTCTAATCCCCAACCCTAATCCGAACACCAAAAGCTAACCCTAACACCGAACTCTAACCCGAACACTAACTCTAACTCTAACACGAAACCCTCACCCTAATCCTAATCCTAACCCTAACCCTAACCATAATCCAAACACTTATCTCTAACACGAACACTAACACCTAATACTAACACAAAGCCTAACCATAACCATAATTAAAATACCTAATCCTAAACGTAACCCAAACCCAAACTCTAATCTTAACACGAACCCTAACCATAATCCAAACACCTATCTCTAACATGAACACTAACACCTAATACTAACACAAAGCCTAACCATAACCATAATTAAAATACCTAATCCTAAACGTAACCCAAACCCAAACTCTAATCTTAACACAAACCCTAACCATAATCCAAACATGTAACCCTAAACCTAACCCTAACGCTAACACTCACCCTATCTCTAATCCTAACCCTAACCCTAACCATAATCCAAACACCTAACCCAAAACCAAAGCCAAACCCTAAAACTAACCCTAACTCTAACCTTAACCCTAATCTTGACCCTAATTCCAACCCTAACACCAACCCAAGTACTCGCCCCACCCGAACGCTAATACTAAATCTAACACTAACTAACCCTAAACCTAACCTGAACTGTAACCCTAATCTAAACCTGAACCCTAACTCAAACCCAAACCCAAATCCTAACATGAACCCTAACCCTAACTCGAACCCAAATCTTAACCCTAACCTTAAGTCTAATTCTAACCCTAACCCTAACCCCAACCCTAACTCTAACCCAAGTACAGTCCCCCAACCGTGAACCCTGACCCCTGACCCCAAGTATAGTCCCCCAACCCTGAACCCTGACCCCAAGTACAGTCCCCCAACCCTGAATCCTGAACTCTGACACCAACTACAGTCCCCCAACACTGAACCCTGAACTCTGATCCCAAGTACAGTTGCCCAACCCTGAACCCTAACCCCTGAACACACGTACAGTCCCCCAAACCTGAACCCTGAACTCTGACCCCCAAGTACAGTCGCCCAAACCTGAACCCTGACCACAAGTACAGTCCCCCAACACAGAACCCTGAACCCTGACCCCAAGTACAGACCCCCAACCCTGAATTCCGACTCCAAGTACAGTCCTCCAACCCTGACCCCAAATACAGTCCCCCAACATGAACCCTGAACTCTGACTCCAAGTACAACCCACCAACCCTGAACCCTGACCCCTGACCCCAAGTACAGTCCTCAAACACTGAACGCCGAACCCTGACACCAAGTACCTTCCCCCAAACCTGAACCCTGAACTCTGACCCCAAGTACAATCCCCCAACACTGAACTCTAACCCCAAGTACAGTCCCCCAACCCTGAACCCTGACCGCAAGTACAGTCCCCCAACACTGAACCCTGACCCCAAGTACAGTCCCCCAACCCTGAAACCTGACCCCAAGTACAGTCCCCCAACCCAGAACCCTGAACTCTGACTCCAAGTACCTTCCCCCAAACCTGAACCCTGAACTCTGACCCCAAGTACAATCCCCCAACACTGAACTCTAACCCCAAGTACAGTCCCCCAACACTGAACCCTGACCCCAACTACAGTCCCCCAACCCTGAACCCTGACTCCAAGTACAGTCCGCCAACCCAGAACCCTGAACCCTGACCCCAAGTACAGTCCCCCAACATGAACCCTGAACTCTGACCCCAAGTACAATCCCCCAACACTGAACCCTGACCCCAAGTACAGTCCCCCAACCCTGAACCCTGACCCCAAGTACAGTCCCCCAACACTAAACACTGAACTCTGATCCCAAATACTGTCCTCCAACCCTGTACACTGACCCCTGAGCCCAAGTACAGTCCCCTAACACAGAATCCTGAACTCTGACCCCTGACCCCAGGTATAGTCCCCCAACCCTGAACATTGACCCCAAGTACAGTCCTCCAACCCGGAACCCTGAACCCTGACCCCAAGTACAATCCCCCACACCTGAACCCTGACACCAAGTACAGTCCCCCAACCCTGAACCCTGAACCCTGACCCCAAGTAATGTCCCCCAACCCTGAACCCTGACCCCAAGTACAGTCCCCCAACCCTGAACTCTGACCCCAAGTACCGTCCCCCAAACCTGAACCCTGACCCCAAGTACGGTCCCCCAACCCTGAACTCTGACCCCAAGTACCGTCCCCCAACCAAGAACCCTGACCCCTGACCCCAAGTACAGAACTCCAATCCTGAACTCTGATCCCATTACACTCGTCCAACAATTAACCCTGACCCTGAACCCAAGTACAGTCCCCCAAACCTGAACCCCGAACCCTGACCCAAGTACAGTTCCCCAACATGAACCCTGACCTCTGACCCCAAGTACAGGCCCCTAACCCAGAACGCTGAACCCTGACCCCAAGTACAGACATCCAACCCTGAACCACTACCCCAAGTACAGTCCCCCAACACTAAACACTGAACTCTGATCCCAAATACAGTCCTCCAACCCTGAACCCTGACCCCTGACCCCAAGTACAGAACCCCAACCGTGAACTCTGACCCCAAGTACAGTCCTCCAACCTTGAACCCTGACCCCTGGACCCAAGTGCAGACCCCAAAACCTGAACCCCAAACCCTGACCCCAAATAGAGTCCTCCAACATGAACCCTGAACTCTGACCCCTAGTACAATCCCCCAACCCTGAACCCTGACCCCAAGTACAGTCCACAAACCCAGAACCCTGAGCTCTGACCCCAAGTACAGTATCCCAAACCTGAACCCCGAACCCTGACCCAATGTACTGTCCCCCAACACTGATCCCCGAACTCTGACGCCAATTACAGTCCCCCAACCCAGAACCCTGAACCCTGACCCCAAGTACAGACCCCCAACCCTGAACCCTGACCCCAAGTACAGACCCCCAACCCTGAACCCTGACCCCAAGTATAGTCCTCCAACCTTGAACCCTGAACCCTGACCCCAAGTACAGACCCCCAACCCTGAACCCTGACCCCAAGTATAGTCCCTCCAACCTTGAACCCTGAACCCTGGACCCAAGTGCAGACCCCAAAACCCGAATCCCAAACCTTGACCCCAAATACAGTCCCCCAATCCTGAACCCTGACCACAAGTACAGTCCCCCAAACCTGAACCCCGAATCCAGACCCCAAGTACAGTCCCCCAGCACTGAACCATGAACTCCGACCTTTAGAACAGTCCCCCAAGTACAGACCCCAACCCTAAACTCTAACCCAAACCCGAACCCTATCCCTAACCCGAACTCTAATTCTAACCCTCACTCGAATGCTAACCCTAACCTAACCCGAACCCTAACCCTAACCCGAACTCTAATCCTAACCCTCACTCGAATGCTAACCCTAACCTAACCCGAACCCTATCCCTAACCCGAACTCTAATCCTAACCCTCACTCGAATGCTAACCCTAACCTAACCCGAACCCTATCCCTAACCCGAACTCTAATCCTAACCCTCACTCGAATGCTCACCCTAACTCTAATTCTAACCCTAACGCTAACTCTAACCCTAACTCTAATCTTAACCCTAAACCTAACCCTAACCCTAAACCTAACACTAAATCTAATGCTAAGCCTAACCCTAACCTAACTGTAACCCTAACTGTAATCCTAACCCGTACCCTAACTCTAACCCTAACACTAAACATAACCCTAAAACTAACCCAAACCCTAAACCTAACACTAAGACTAACGCTAACACTAAGCCTAACCCTAACCCTAACCCTAACCCTAACCCTAAACCTAACACTAAGACTAACGCTAACACTAACCCTAACCCTAACCCTAACCCTAACCCTAACCCTAACCCTAACCCTAACCCTAACTCTAATTCTAACCCTAACGCTAACTCTAACCCTAACTCTAACCTTAACCCTAACCCTAACCCTAACCCTAACCCTAACCCTAACCCTAACCCTAACCCTAACCCTAACCCTAACCCAATCCCTAACTGGAATCCAAACTCTAATCATAACCCGAACCCGAACCGTAACTCAAACCCAAACCCTAACCCTAATCCGAACCCGAACTCTAATGCTAACCCTAACTAACCCTAACTCTAACTGTAACCCTAACCCTAAGCCTATTCCTAACCCTATCCCTATCCCGAAACCCTAACCCGATGCCAAAATCGAATGCTAATTCAAATGTTAACTCGAACCAAACTCTAACCCTAATTGTAATCCTAACACTAACTCTAACCCGAACCCTATCCATAATCTAATACTAATCCTATCCCTCACTCAAACCATAACCCGAACTCTAACCCGAACTCGAACCCAAACCCTTACCCTAACGCTAACTCGAATCCTAACCCTAACCTGAACAAAACTCTAACCCGAACTCTAACCCAAACTCTAACCTTAACCCGAACCCAAACCCTAATCCGAATACAAACCCTAACCCAAACCCTAATCTGAATACAAACCCGAACCCTAAAAGTAACCCTAACCCGAAACCTAACTCTAACCCTAACCCGAAACCTAACTCTAACCCTAACCCGAAACCTAACTCTAACCCTAACCCAAAACCTAACTCTAACCCGAACCCTAAATCTAACCCTAACCCTAATCTAAACTCCAACCCAAACTCAAACCCTAATCCCAACACTAAGGCTAACTCTAATCCTAACCCTAACCTTAAATCTAACCCTAACAGTAACAGTAACCCTATCCGTTACTCTAACCCTAACCCTACACCTAACCGTTACTCTAATGCGAACCCGAATCTAGCCCTAACCCTATCCGTATCCCTAAACCTATCCCAAACCCTAACCCGATCCCTAACTCTAACCCTAAACATAATCCTAACCCTAACTCTAAGCCTATCCCTAACTCTAATCCTAACCCTATCCCAAACTCTAATCCGAACCCGAATCCTAACCCGAAATCTAACCCCAACTCTAACCCAAACCCGACCCTATCCCTAAACCTACCTCTAATTCTAACCCTCATTCGAATGCTCATCCTAACCTAACCCGAACCCTATCCCTAACCCGAACTCTAATCCTAACCCTCACTCGAATGCTAACCCTAACCTAACCCGAACCCTATCCCTAACCCTAACTCTAATCCTAACCCTCACTGGAATGCTAACCCTAACCTAACCCGAACCCTAACGCTAACTCTAATGTTAACCAGAACTCAAACCTAACTCTAACTGTAACTGTTATCCTAACCCTAACCATATCCCTAACTCCAAACCTAAATTTATCCTGAACTCTAATCTTAACCGTAACCCTAACCCAAACCCAGACCGTAACCATAACCCGAACCCTAACACCAAACCTTAACCCTAACACCAAACCTTAACCCTAACCCTAACCCTATAATTAACTCGAACCCTGAATCCTGACCCCAACCATATCCCTAATCCTAATCCCAACCCTAACCCTAACCCTAAACCCAATCCTAATCCGAACCATAACCCTAACCCAAACCCAAACCCTAAGGCTAAACCCGAACGCTATCAAAACCCTAAACCTGACCTTAACCCTAATCCAAGCCCCTAATACTAATTCGAACCCGAATCGCTAACCATAACAGTAAAACTAACCTAACCCTCACCCGAATCCCCAACCCTAATCCGAACACCAAAAGCAAACCCTAACGCCTAACTCTAACCCGAACACTAACTCTAACCCTAACACCTAACCCTCACCCTAATCCCCAACCCTAATCCGAACACCAAAAGCTAAACCTAACACCTAACTCTAACCCGAACCCTAACTCTAATCCTAACCTTAACCCTCACCCGAATCCCCAACCCTAACCCTAACACCAAAAGCTAACCCTAACACCTAACTCTAACCCGAACACTAACTCTAACCCTAACACCTAACCCTCACTCTAATCCCCAACCCTAACCCGAACACCAAAAGCTAACCCTAACACCGAACTCTAACCCGAACACTAACTTTAACTCTAACACGAAACCCTCACCCTAATCCTAATCCTAACCCTAACCCTAACCATAATCCAAACACTTATCTCTAACACGAACACTAACACCTAATACTAACACGAAGCCTAACCATAATCAAAATACCTAATCCTAAACGTAACCCAAACCCAAACTCTAATCTTAACACGAACCCTAACCATAATCCAAACACGTAACCCTAAACCTAACCCTAACGCTAACACTCACCCTATCTCTAATCCTAACCCTAACCCTAACCATAATCCAAACACCTAACCCAAAACCAAACCCAAACCCTAAAACTAACTCTAACTCTAACCTTAACCCTAATCCTGACCCTAATTCCAACCTTAACACCAACCCAAGCACTCGCCCCACCCGAACCCTAATACTAAATCTAACACTAACTAACCCTAAACCTAACCTGAACTCTAACCCTAATCTAAACCTGAACCCTAACTCAAACCCAAACCCAAATCCTAACACGAAGATGAACCCTAACTCTAATTCTAGCCCTAACCCTAACTCTAATTCTAACCCTAACTCTAACTCGAATTCAAACCCGAACCCTAACTCTAATTCTAACCCTAACCCTAACCCAAACCCTGACACTAAACAGAGATTTTAAACAGTGCCCTACAAATAAACAGAGATTTTAAACAGTACCCTACACTAAACAGAGATTTTAAACAGTGCCCTACACTAAACAGAGATTTTAAACAGTGCCCTACACTAAACAGAGATTTTAAACAGTGTCCTACACTAAACAGAGATTTTAAACAGTGCCCTACACTAAACAGAGATTTTAAACAGTACCCACACACAGTGAGCACGTGAAACAGTGTCCTACACTAAACAGAGATTTTAAACAGTGTCCTACACTAAACAGAGATTTTAAACCCTACACTAAACAGAGATTTTAAACAGTACCCTACACTAAACAGAGATTTTAAACAGTACCCTACACTAAACAGAGATTTTAAACAGTGCCATATACTAAACAGAGATTTTAAACAGTGCCCTACACTAAACAGAGATTTTAAACAGTGCCCTACACTAAACAGAGATTTTAAACAGTACCCTACACTAAACAGAGATTTTAAACCGTGCCCTACACTAAACAGAGATTTTAAACAGTACCCTACACTAAACAGAGATTTTAAACAGTGCCCTACACTAAACAGAGATTTTAAACAGTGTCCTACACTAAACAGAGATTTTAAACAGTGCCCTACACTAAACAGAGATTTTAAACATTGCCCTACACTAAACAGATATTTTAATCAGTGCCCTACACTAAACAAACATTTTAAACAGTGCCCTACACTAAACAGAGATTTTAAACAGTGCCCTACACTAAACAGAGATTTTAAACAGTGCCCTACACTAAACAGAGATTTTAAACAGTGCCCTACACTAAACAGAGATTTTAAACAGTGCCCTACACTAAACAGAGATTTTAAACAGTACCCTACACTAAACAGAGATTTTAAAAGTGCCCTACACTAAACAGAGATTTTAAAAGTGCCCTACACTAAACAGAGATTTTAAACAGTACCCTTACACTAAACAGAGATTTTAAACAGTGCCCTACACTAAACAGAGATTTTAAACAGTGCCCTACACTAAACAGAGATTTTAAACAGTACCCTTACACTAAACAGAGATTTTAAACAGTACCCTACACTAAACAGAGATTTTAAAAGTGCCCTACACTAAGCAGAGATTTTAAACAGTGCCCTACACTAAACAGAGATTTTAAACAGTGCCCTACACTAAACAGAGATTTTAAAAGTGCCCTACACTAAACAGAGATTTTAAACAGTACCCTACACTAAACAGAGATTTTAAACAGTGCCCTACACTAAACAGAAATTTTAAACAGTACCCTACACTAAAGAGATTTTAAACAGTACCCTACACTAAACAGAGATTTTAAACAGTGCCCTACACTAAACAGAGATTTTAAATAGTGCCCTACACTAAACAGAGATTTTAAACAGTGCCCTACACTAAACAGAGATTTTAAACAGTGTCCTACACTAAACAGAGATTTTAAACAGTACCCTACACTAAACAGAGATTTTAAACAGTGCCCTACACTAAACAGAAATTTTAAACAGTGCCCTACACTAAACAGAGATTTTAAACAGTACCCTACACTAAACAGAGATTTTAAACAGTACCCTACACTAAACAGAGATTTTAAACAGTACCCTACACTAAACAGAGATTTTAAACAGTGACACAGTGAGCACGTGA